>JAOTOM010003987.1:0-206731 GCA_034440615.1 Ashinkailepas kermadecensis
AGAAGGAGCCCACATTAGTGCAACTGGACCCCAGAACGTAAGGGGAGGCCCAGAAGATCAGGGAGGACCATGGAATATGAGAGACGGCCCCATAACGCGCAAGGAGACATCTAAAACGAGCAATGAATCTCCATGAATTGAGACGAAGCCCTCGAAGACGTGAGAGAGGCCCCTAATTTGCAAGGGGAAGCCACTGGAAGACGAGACGCGATCGCATTGCGCAAGATGATTCCCTGAAACGGTTGGTAGGCATCCAGCTTAGAAGAGTTAGTTAGTTAGTTATTTGGGGTTAAAGGGCGCATCGACTGCAATGGTCATATAGCTTAGAAGGGCAGGTCCCCGAAAACTGGCAAGGATCCTCCCACCACCTAAAACAATCAGATCAGGTTCGTAAAAGACGGGCGACGGAGATGGTAGAAGGGGCCGCGAGATACGGAAGTAGGGCGCCAGGATGAAACTGATGCCACCGATACGAGTATGGAGCCACCCAGCTTAGACTAGGAGGCTCCTGGGGTGTGACAGGATGTCCCTAATTTGGAAGGAGAGGCCCTGAGATAGGAAAGGAGGCCATACAATTGAAGAGGAGACCACAATACTGGCATGGAAGTCCCCCACAGGACTTGAGAAAATGCCACTGAGATACCACTGAAAGGAAGCCCTTAAATTGAGAGAATTCCTCAAGGGGAGAAGAGGAGCTTCCAAGCGTGGTAGAGCTTCACTTTGGAAGAGGAGGCGGAAGAATGGAAAGGAAGCCGCCCCCGGATGAAAGGATGCCCCAAAGACGAGATAAGAGGGCAATAAGATAGGAGCGATGGCTGCCGGATGCGACAAGCAGCCCACAAAGCGGATCAGAAAGCTCCTCCTAGAAAATAAAAAGTCCTCTGAGGCAGGACAAATGGCTGCAAATTTAGAAACTGACGTTTCTAGGAAAAAAAAAGTAATTCATCAGTACTCCATCAAGATTGGAAAAGAGGCCCCAAGGATAGAGGAAGTGGTCTCTCGAAGGGGAAATGAGACCCAGGAGGAGCCTAAAAGACGGGCAAGCAAGCCCCCAAGATAGAAAAGGCCCCAAGACAGGTAAGGATGCCCCATGCACTGAGCAGGTTTATAAGACGAGGGATGAAGCCAGTATGATTAGATATGATGTCCCCCAAGGCACAAGGGGAAGCCTCCAATATGGGTAAGAAACATTTGGGTTAGAAGACGAAGCCCTGCGACGTGACAGAAGACCATTAATTTGGAAGGGGAGGACCACGCAATAGAGGAGACTTCTGGCATGGAAGACAAGACACCTAAGACGGGAGAAGAGAAACATGGAATATGAAACTGGCCCCAGGTTGCATGAGGAGACACTCAATTTGGTAAGGAGTCCCCAGGAAATGAAAGGTGCAGAGATCCGAGGACCGGTAGGGGTGGGGGCAAGAGGGATAGCTGCCATCCAGCTCTGAATCTATCCGGCGTTCCCCCATATGCAGCATTTCTTCCTTTTCCAACCCTCAGTTTTCCCTGGGAAGCGCATGTTTCTTTTCCGTATTCAAGCGAAACTTCCTTGCATTATTTCACGATAGATTAGTCCAGATTTCAGAAGTTCTCCTCAGCGAAAACAAAGTCCTTGAGCAATATCAATATATGCTACAAGAGGGAAGCAGCAGAATTGTAAATGTTTCGCAAAATGGAAGCTACTTGAATAAATATTTATCTTATTGGCGTGGTATCCTATATGTGACGCACACAATGTTCATCATCAAATGACGTCATTCAGGACTTCATGGGACTCCCCAGTGACGTTGGGATTAGCCCAAGCTGCAACCTTTAGCAAGAATAAGGCCCGTGGCGTAGCTAAGGGAGGGAGTAATGGGGACATCCCCCTGGAGCTTGCGTAGGCCCCAGGATTTGTTGCACAGTACCGGCGTTATCGGTTGCAGCCGTCCTTTGGCGTTAGCCAGGAGGGCGAACGTATCCTCCTCCAATCACATTCTGGCATTTAAAAAGGCCACAGGATGCTCCAAGTAACCCATGTTAAAACATCCCATCAAATCCACTGTAGGACCCCTCCAGCACGCAAGATACTCCATCTGACCCATTTGTAGACTCTTGGCCGTCGATAGGACGCCCATTTTGGTTGATAGAAGGCCACACCAGACCAAATGGAAGCCCCATAATAGATACGGGATGCCCGTTTTCCATAGGAGGCCATAGTTGACGGACACGAGACCCCATCATACCAAGAAGAAGCCCAACCAGACCAAGAATGGACCGCATCAGAACCACAGGAAGCCCCAGATGACCAACAGTAGGCACTGTGTCGCTACCAGACCAAAAGAAGGTCCCATCAGACCAAGACGAAAGCTCCGCCAGATCAAGACAAGACCTAAAAAGGCCAAGGAATGCTCTACCAGTCCAATAGGCCTCCATCAAAAGCACAGTAGGTCCCCGATGGTCAATAGAAGACCCTGCTTAACGATATGAGGCCCAACCAGACACATAGGAACCCCATCAGGGATATATCAGGCACCGTTCGTCGATAGGCTGCACCATACGATCTACAGGAGGTCCCATCAGACGAAAAGGAGGTCCATTAAAAGCACTGAAGGTCACAGATTGTCAACAGGGGCTCCTGTTGGAGTTTAGGGGCGCATCGACTGCGTCGGTCATGTAGCGGGCTCCTGTTGATGGCTAGGTAGCCCAAATAATAGACTTAATAGATAATGACAGACTTAATAAGAACCCCAGTGATCCAACCGGGTTGAGCCCGTAAAGGGTAGATACTACAAGCCTGGACAAAAGAGTATCAGCTGCCCCAACCAATACCACATTCTATATTCCAAAGAAACTATCCACCAACATCCTATACACCTACCAATACTTATCTAGCCCTGTTCACTCAATCCCGCATAACACACGCGTGGATCGAGTACCCCATCAATTGTTTTCAGCTCCATCCATGGCTGCTTAGAGGTGCCTGTACCATGTACACCTAATCGCACAAATCCCATCCCATCCACCACTAATTATAATAAAAAGCAAGATTTTCCAACCTAACGCATTTCTCCACCATATTTTAGGTACATTCAACGAGGTACTCCCCACAACATCAGCAGTCAGCCTATTCCAATGATCAACCATCCTTTGATTGAAAAACCTGAAAATCTCCTATACTTGAATGAGTACATATCTAATGCCGTAAGCCTTTCTTCATATTCTCTATATTCGCACTTCAACAAATTTTCAAGTCTTGCTGTGTAGCATGTGGGATTCCATTGGTTCGGTGGCCCTCTGCTCAGATTTTACCCCACTCCTTCAGGGAGATGTCCTGGTTATGCCACTGTATGAGCTCATAACTTATGTATATTTAGCGAGCATTTATAAGGCAAATTATAAAAGCGGATGTTGCGTGGAGATTTATATCTTTTCTCACAAATGTTTCACATTTATCCGTTTATTTTGATCTGCTACAATCACAGAATATCTTGCAGCGAAGGAGGTTAGTTGCAGTAGAGGGTTCTGCCATAGGGGAGGGGGAAGAAGTTGGACACCGGCTCAACCCACTTTTCGGAGTGAGTGAAACACAATGTATATCGTCCCACACACCTTTGCGGAGGTAGCCTATGAGCCTTCGAAATATGGGCCCATCATCGCTACGTGCCCACGGCGTGGAAGGGCCGTGTCTTCACAGATTTCTGATTGCAGGCCAAATCTGAAAATCTGGAGGCAGTCCAATGCGCTTCCTGACTCAGCCACCGCGGGGGAGAGGCGGGGGAAGTTTCCCCTTGCCGTGAGGGGGGTGGGAGGGGTGTCGCAAAGTTGTGGCGGAACAAGTGATTGCGAGGCACAGTATCCGTCTGAAAAGTCATTGCATTCAAGTCGTTTTGGGCGAAAATTGTCCAGGTCCAATTGTGGAATTTTTTTTTTTGGGGGGGGGGGGGGGTCATATCCCCCGCAACTGCCGTAATACTTATACCACTGAAGAGAACAAAAAGTTACGGCCTACAATACCGTGAATACTATCGCTACGACCATTACTGTACTTTTTAACTGAAAATAGCCGGAAAAAAAAAATACTAGTCTACATGCCCCTCTTCTCAGCACGGTCCATGCTCGCTTCTGTCATTTTCCGAGAGAACTGCATTCACAATGGCGTAGCCAGGTTTCAGCTCTGGGAATTCCGCGAGCCGCAAGGGCTATGGGTCCGGTGAAAGTTAAATGTCAAGCACCTGTCTCAAAACATAGGAGTGGTTTTCGTCAGGAGCATAGAAAATGCACTTTGCTCGATAAGGATTTTATTTGAATTCGTAACGAACTTGCCGTTTTATAATTTAGTCGTGCAATTTATCACCATTGCTAGCTTTTATCATGGACGTCGCCACTGCTGGTGTATTTTGGATCCGGGCTCCACCTGCTATTATTTGATGTGGTCTGATCAACCTCGGGAAAATGCGGTATTTGATAACAGCGGTGGAAACCTGTCGCCATCGCTTGGGTGGGTCTAGTTCACTGGAGGATACAGCTGACCAATTGAAATGGGCCAAACCGCCCCATTTTCACTGCAACCTACACCAAAAATCATGGATGGAGAAGTTAGAAGAAACAAATTATTGGTGGGGCCCAATGCATGGAGGCAATGTGTGTTGCCAATTTGGTTGATAGGGCCCTCCTCACATGGTCCCATGTTGAGAGAACAAAGTGTTGGTGGGACGGAGGTAAAGGTGGTCGGACTGAGACTACACCAAAAATGTAGGAAACTCAACACATGCATATGGCCTCATTTCTCCTCGGATTTATAGCACTGTACTTTGAACTTGGAAATGGAAGACATGAAAAACTACAGAAATAATTGAAAATGATGAATACTTGACGACAGTAGCAATAATTGAACATGAACAACTTTAGATCCCGTCCTTTGTGCACAAGGGTGTGCCCCTAACAATCAAGCAAAATAAATCCTTCGGGATGTATTTCACTTCAGTTAGCCTTGGCAACGCAAGAATGCATGTAGAATTGCACGTCGATCCGACAAAATTTCGAGGTGGCGACAAAAGCAGTCTTTTTGCTATCGTAGCTTACGGGTTTTAAACAAAAGGTGCATGGTCCCGTAGCAGCTTTTTACAACAAGAGAGCTGAGCAAACGACATTAGCACATTATGTGCATCGAAGTTCCGTCGGTTTTTGGTGAACCTGTGAATGTTGTATGACTTCAATTGTTAAGTTATCCGCTTCGTTTTAGACCATCCTTCTAGGTAGTGACAACGTACACTGCGCATGGCAAAAAATGTGCAATAACGGTCATGGATAACGTCGGACAGCTTCCCCATGGCATGCTTCTTGTTGGACACAATGGATATCAGCAGCCGACTTAGCCCCCGGGAAACCTCACTTCATGTGCCGACTTTGGGGGCATGCTTTGTGAACGTGCTCACGACATCGCGCCGGGGTGCAAGTACAAGCGGATAACTTAGTAATCGTAACTCGTACAACTTTTGTAGGCATACAAAGAAAAAGACGAAACTTGAGTGTACATAATGTGTTGAGGTCATTTCTCTAGCTATCTTATTTAGAACGTTGCAGTGGGCCACGATCCTTAGATATACACCTCGTAAGTTGGGGTGACAAAAAGCGACATTTGTAACGACCTCTAAATTTTGTCGGATCGACCTGTAATTGTGTGCGAAAATGTGTCCCGCTAATGATGATCGAAATATGATGTAACCCGAGCGATTTAATTTTCGGTTGTTTGTTTGTTTCGGTTGTTGTTGTTTTTGTCTTCTATTCTCGTTTGTTTTTTTCGGGCCTTCCAATAGGACACGTAATTATGCACGTATACATTTATATTTTCTGTAGACACGCCGGTTTCTGCGTATTTCACGTGGTTTCTTCGTATAATTTCAAATGGAATCAGAGGAATCTTCCGATGTTTTCATACGATTTATAGAAGATGTACCATTGCCACGCGAAGTCTTTAAAAAGCGCAGCACCTGACTGCCTTCAGGAATTTCGCGTTTAAGCAAAGGAAGAAGCTCAGCTGACTGTTTGTTTTGTACGAAGTCGCACGCGAAACGCACAGAAAATGTAACCTTCTGGTTTGAGCTGGATTTCTATGGATAATATTGCATTATCCATAGTTTGGTATGCTGATATAAGAACACACCACGCTTATCAATGTCTGTGAGTCTCAAGAATGTCAGCTTACGAAGCTTAACGTGTTTATGAGCAACATTATCAGGTCTAGAATTAAGAGCAAGCAAAATTTTTACGCCAATATGCCCACTGCAAAATCGTCACGTTCTCAAAGTATATTGGAGAGATCGAGATGACGCTGCCCGCCTTCACGGGCTACTCCGCACCAGAGGCGCGATATAGAGGGAAGGACACTTGGTCATTTACCCCCATCCATGGAAGTGTGGCGACTCTTTGACCGGGAAAAAGCACCCACGATAGACTGCAATGCACTATGTCCCCCACCAGCTTAGCATATTTTTTTAAGCAAAATATGTCTCTATCGGAGGAATAGGTACGTCTTTAGAAGAAAAGAGCCTCCTGAGACGAATAGATACCCTTTTGATATGTACCGGTGCACCCATTCAACCTCCCCAGCTCAACAAATTGGGAGTCTAAGGTGCCCCCCCCCCTATGGACTTGTATGGTTGTTCCTATCCGAGGAAATGGTCCCCTCCAAACGATTCCAAACGCCCCTAACTACACACAGTTGTACGCGTCAATGAAAGAAGAGCATGGTCTGGGCGTGGCGTTGATATTTTGTAATTACTCCGAATGATGGCTGTTAAAGGTTTGGGAATATTTCTCTATTTGACCCGCCTTGAGTCAATGACCAACGATCGTGGCCCGAAATTTGTTCAAGATATGCAAAGCAGATGTATATGAAGGTACTACAGTTTTGTATCTCTGTGTCTACTCATTCGGCAGCTATCACGGAAAAACCTGAGGACGTGGGGCGGGGCTCTCGAGAGAGCCTCACCCCGGGTCGGAGGGAGTACTACATGAGAGTAATACCATGATTCCACTGCAAGCACAAGCAAAAGATAAACCTAATGGTTTTCTACGCTTCCTAGAAAAACTAATTCGTACCATCTACGAATTGTACGACCTCTTCCGTGCTTCACGCTGTTAAATATGTTACATTTTACCTAAAACGACTCGTAATTCGGAGATAATCGTGTCATTTTGGTATCAAATGAGCCTCTGGGAAAATTACATGACTTTAAATTGGTAAAGGGAACTTCACTAAATGCATGGGCGCATGGGGTACGCCCCCTTTGGCGGGCGTACCCCATACACCATTATGTCTTACAAAAACTGATATGGCAAAAACTGGTACTAATCAACGCATCACCGGCTGGAATACCTCGTGTAGTGTTCTTGAAAAAACAAAGCTTAGCTGCCGGACCAAACCGGCTTCTCCTATTTTCAGTCATTACGTTCGCAGTAATTAAAAACATCCGGTGAGTTCGAAGCTAGAACCAACAAGTCTTCCTCTAACTGAACCCGTTTAATTTCAAGGCCATTATACACGGCTTTCCCGACACTCCTCGTTATATTTGACAGACCTTGCCACTATTTTGAAACTATATAGTGGCAAATCGATTATTCTTAATACACTTTCGTCACCCTGTTTGTATCATGTTACCACTCCACGACGATGCGCTTGAAACACTCCTCTCCTTTTGTTTTTATGTAATCTTCGATCATGTTCCCCAGGCCCGACCAGAAGAAAAGGGGAAAATTACTTGGAAAATCCAGAAGCCGAAATAGCTTTGCTATTCATCTTACCCTTAAGCATATGTAGAGTCTTCACTTGTAGTACGACCATTGCAGGAGTTCTTTCCATTTTGGTTAATTTGGGGAAATCTATAGAAGTCAGATTGTCCTCGATTCGCCGATAGCTATTACCTGAATGACATGTAGACTCATATAGAACTGGAGACAAAAGCAGTCAGTCCCATATTGTTTCAGTCATTTAATATAATTTTTTTATTTTCTCCTCTCCCTGGCCTCTTCTTTACTGCTTCTGATGCCACTCGCTCGAATGGCACGCGTGATCACTTCTAGATTCAAATCGAAACCGTAAACATTGTCCCGTATACGCTGTCGTTAGTATTATTCACTTTTAATCTCTGCACGCACACTGCAAATAAAAATCATCATTGAGAAGGGTATTGTTAAGTCACCATAATCCAGGTCCCTTCGCATATGTATACAGTATAATTCCAAAATTGAGTTGGCTGTGATTGCTACACTATGACTTGTGTGGAGATTTACTCTCACGACTATTGCATTTAGACGCTGAAGCATCTGATTACCGACCAAATTCGACTATCAAAAAGGTGCATCACATTTTAAGTGATATTATTCAGTGATTTTAGGTGATATTCGTGGACGTTTGGCGTGAAAAACATCCCAAAACTGCTAGGTATACCTGACGGTGACGTAGCTCTTTTCAATTAATTCAACAATCAAGAATCGCGTACGTGTTCAGCCATAGTTATTTGTTGCATCATGCATTACAGCATATTGAAAGCCAGGTATTTGTGTCCGCTTTCCTCCTTAGACGGACATTTGTTCAGTCTAATCTGAAGTTCAATTATTCAATTATTTTTAGGTTAGGCTGACAAAATGGCCAGCCAAAAATGGGGGAGCATCATTGGGGGAAGCATCATTCAAAATCGTTCAAGACTTACCACACTTTTGGTTCGCTTAATTGTAACCCTCGCACGCTCAGGAGCGTATCTTCGTCGTTAAAGTTGATGAAACTGGATGAACAGATGGAGCTGCGCCTCCCACTTCATCAAAGTTAAAGACAGATAATGTGGTGACCGTCACGTGTTGCAATAGGGTTATTATGGAGTTCAGTATTGAACTCATGCAGTGCGAAACTCCAAAAGTCCGAAAGCCCCGAAACCATCAGTCTATCTATCTCGGCCTAAAACCCGAAGACCTCAGAAGCTGAAAAAGATCATCCGAGGTACAGCTCGGCCCCGTATCCTTTAATCCACCTGTAATCACTTTGGAAAGCAAACCTATGTATGCACATTACCTCAGCTGATTAGTTTCAGCAAGCGAGGAAGTATTGTCACTACACTAGAATCTGGTTTGCTTCCACCATGAATGAAGGATGTCTCATCCCATTAATAGTCCCAAACTTTATCGTCTTCAAATTGGAGTGGGTGTCCTGCAACAACCTAGTATGATGATGCAAATTTTTGTTCAGGAATCTGAACAAAGTCCTTCGTTGTCAGCGCGACGTATTCCCCGGGTATTAAACGGTGGAACATTAACTTAGAGGTAATACATTAACCCTTCCCGTCATTCCGGCAAGATCCTCACACCCCGTCACGGAGGAGGGATGGGGGCTCATTATATTACCATCTAATCTCCAAACTAAGCGTCACACGAATCCGGAAGATTTGTCATCGGAAAGCGCTCTACGAATATGACTAGAAACCACCCGCAGCATTTTGTCATCTCAAAGTGTGACGTCAACAGGGGGATTTGTGGTCACTATTGACGTCAAGTTGTATGCTCTGGGGAGTTTATTTGGTATATTTTAAAAACAAAACTTCCTTGGAATCAGAAAAGGACGACGAAATGGACCGTGGTCCCAACATTTCCGCGCATTCAAAAATACAACTTTTTTATTTCCAAAATGTTGAGTTTTCGACTTTATTTACTTTGTTTGTGTCTAATTGATAGAACACACCGATAATCTTTGTTTTAAGTAAGATAAGCCCCATAGAAATTGCTTAACTTAGCAAGAATCTTCGATATTCATCCCTAATAGCAAATATGCAAAACAAGTAAGTCATCAAAAACGCAAGATTCCAAAAATTCCTCTGGGGCACCTTGTTGCATCTCTAAAAGTAAGCAATCGCTGAAAGTTTCATTCAAACATCTTCACCCGTTAAAGCGTGACGACTGGTTGAACATTTTTGAAGGCGACCTCACTTGACCTTGATTAACTCGAGACCATGAACGACCTGACCTTAACATTTTCACCAAGCATGTCAAATTGATGTAGGAACAGGTATGCCAATATTCGGCCCGCTGTTGCACGCTGTTTTTTTTTTTTACTATCCGCGGAAAACCTAATGGGGGTATAAAAAGATCCCCCGATACTGCGCGGGTTAAGATGCAAACCCAAAGATGTTTTAAAACGTACTTCGCCTAAATATGTATGTAGGGCACCAGATGTTCTCACCCTCGGTTGCCTAGTTCTCTCACCGTCTAATGCCTAGTTACAAAGTGTGGCCCATACTAGCTGGCTTAACTCCTAACCTCCAAACCGTAGTCCTATCCATCTCATTAGAACGGTATAAATATGTCTAACCGAAGCGCCAATCCCTTTGCAAGAACATATTTTCCCGAACGCGTGTGCCGGCCGCCCGCCGCAAGCCGAGTCGGCCGGGGCCAAGTGGCGCGGACTCCTCACTCCGGCACCCTGCCGATCTTGCACCAAGTTGCAAACCTGGGTGGTGTCAAGTTGCAAACATGAGCGCGTTACGTCTGCACTTCAACTTTCGGCTTGCTCACACTTTATCTGCACAGTACACACATACACTCCTACTGGACACACACGGTCATATATATGGTGATAACTGAGGATGTCGAGAAAATTCGTCAGGGGACTGGTAAGCATCTGATGATGCTCCAGACGGAGTTTGAAAACCGAGGACGGCAAAAATGTTCTCGGTATTCACTTGACGTCCTCGGTTCCCAGGTGTGCAAACAGAAAATGGCCTCGGTATGCACGAAGTACAAGTACACACACACACACACACACACACACACACACACACACACACACACGCACGCACGCACGCCCACGCACGCACACACACACACACACACACACACACACACACACACACACACACACACACACACACACACACACACACACACACACACACACATATATATATATATATACATACTTATATCTGTGAACTTCTGTGTACCGATTCACATTGTGAAGTAATCTTGGCAGGCATAGAGCTTTGCAAAAATTATTTGTGGAGTCAAAGGCGTTTTCACATATCTCCATTCTCTCCAGCCAACACCCATTAGCAGAGGTACAGCAAAGAGGGTGATGGGCGGGGGGGGGCGGGCGTTCCGCCCATTAGAAGAAATTGCAAAAGATGAAACCAGACATTTTCCATTTCTACAATGCTAAACAGTACATTTTCGGCGAGCTTCGCACGCTGAGAATTTTGAAGTTCTTCAGCAAGCTGGAAGGTCAGCTCGAAGTTGGAGATGTCTTTTTAGGCTGGAGGAACTCCTCTTTAAGCTGGGCGATGACTTCTCGCTGTATGGGGCCGCTTGCAGTTCGCTGCCACTTGCAAACGTTGGAGGACTCCTGGAAGTTGGAGCATCGCTGAAGCTTGACAGGTCCTTGAAGTTGCAGAGCCTTTGAGAAGCTGGGGAATTCGAGGACCTTTTAGGAATACGAATAGGGCCAGTTAGAGGCTATTCTGATGACGCCAAGTATCCCTTCTAGACCTATCAGAGCGGATAACATTTTGGTATGTTTTCGAAATGGCACATATGTGCCTCCGACCTCCAATGCAGAATTACGTCCTCCTAATGCTAATTTGTGCCCACGAATAGTTGAATAGGGAAACTCGAGAGCAGAATATTCGCTCAACAGATGTTTCATGTGGGTGTGCAAACAAGACGTTCCAATATACTGCTACTCTGCCAAGATATTGGCTGTGTGCTCTCTCTGGGGCACCGCGACAGGAGGCCAACAACGTCTTGTGGTCCCCAACAAGGGCGCATTAAGACAGGTAAGGCAGAGTAGAGCTGCCAGAGTGCAGCTGAAAGATATATTTTGTTTTGGTATTAGTGTCGCGTAAAACGATGTTCTTATTCAGTATATCCAGTGTAAGATCGCAAAATGAAAGAAAAACTGGTAACAAAACCTTAATAGGGACTCGTAGTTATAGTGAAAGTTTAACTCAAGGGCGTCGCCACTGGGGGGGGGGGGGGGCAGAGGGGGCAGTCGACCCCCCTGCCGTGAGACGGGGGGGGGCGCCGCCCCCTGAAATTTGAGGAGGCCCCTATCCGGAAATGCACAGGAAAAAAGTGAGCAAGGAGGCCGACGAGACATGAGAGGAGGCCTCCAAGACATGAGAGGAGACCCCTAATTTGAAGAAGGAGTCACCTAGGAGAGGATAGGAGGCCCCAGAAATCAAGAGAGTGCCAACAATTGGCACGGAGGCCCCCAGGAATACAAAGGAATCCTGGGGGGCCCCCAGGATTGCAAAGGAGGCCCCCAGGATTACAAAGGAGGCCCCCAGGATTGAAAAGGAGGCCCCCAGGATTGCAAAGGAGGCCCCCAGGATTGCAAAGGAGACCCCCAGGATTGCAAAGGAGGCCCCCAGGAATGCAAAGGAGGCCCCCAGGATTGCAAAGGAGGCCTCCAGGATTACAAAGGAGGCCTCCAGGATTAGAAAGGAGGCCCCAGTATTGCAAAGGAGGCACCCAGGATTGCAAAGGAGGCTCCCAGGATTGCAAAGGAGGCCCCAGGATTGCAAAGGAGACCCCCAGGATTGCAAAAGAGGTCCCCAGGATTGTAAAGGAGGCCCCAGGATTGCAAAGGAGGTCCCCATGATTGCAAAGGAGGCCCCAGGATTGCAAAGGAGACCCCCATGATTGCAAAGGAGGCCTCAAGGATTGCAAAGGGGGCCCCCATGATTGCAAAGGAGGCCCCCAGGATTCCAAAGGAGGCCCTCAGGATTGCGAAGGATGCCCACAGGATTGCAAAGGAGGCCCCCGGGATTGCAAAGGAGGCCCCCAGGATTGCAAAGGAGGCCCCATGATTGCAAAGGAGACCCTCAGGTTTGCAAACGAGGCCCCCATGATTGCAAAGGAGGCCCAATACGGGAAGGGAGACCTCAGAAAATGAGAGGAGGCCCAAAGACGGAAGAGAAAGCCAGTGGATATGAGATGAGGTTTCGGAGACGCAAAAGCAGTCCCCAAAGCGGGTAAGGTTCCACCAAGATAGAAAAGGATGATCCAGAAAAATGGCAGGAAGCACCTAATTCGGAAGAGGACGATATAAGATTGGAAATGAGACCCTATGATGAACGAGGAAGCCCCTAAAATAGGAGAGAAGGGTAATTAGATAAGAGAGATGGCTCCCAGGCGAGAAAGAAGGCTTCAAGACGGGTAAGAAGGTCCCCAGGAAATGACAAGGTAACTGAGATAGGAAAGGTTGCTTGTAATTTGGAAGAGGAGGCACCTGAGACAGAACAGGAGTCCACCAGGAGATAAGAGGTCACCCTTAAAATGGGCAAGGATAGAATCAAAAACGCAGAACAGGAGGCCCCGAAGACGTGAGAGGAGGCCCCTAATTTGAAAAAGAAAGCCTCTAGAAGAGAAAAGGAGGCCCCTGTCGGACTTGAGAGGAGTCCCTCGAGATGGAGTAGGAGGTCTCCATGGCCGAATGAGGCCCCGACGACCAGAAGGAATTCCCAGGAAATGAGAGAAGGCCCTTAAGATGGGAGTGGTAGGTAGCAGGTATGGAAGGAGACGAGGTTTCCAAAATTGAAGATCCCCTCAAGACGGGTAAGCTTTGCGAGGACAAAGGAGGAGGCCCACGGGGTGTGGCAGGAGGCACCTAATTTGGCAGAGGATGCCCCTGGAACATGAGAGGAATCCCCATGCCATGTTAAAGGGGCCCCAGGATGTGCGAGGAGGCCCTCAAAAACGGGAGAGGAGGACCGTTGAATATGGACGAGGGTAGGACGCACGAGAAGACGTCCAAAACCGGTAAAGAGGCTCCAGGAAATAAGACGAGACCCCTAAGACGCGAGAAGAGGTCTTTAATTTGCAAGAAGCCCCTGAAATGGCAGGAGTCGTGCCGGGGTACTTGAAAATCACGATATGGGCCCAAAAAAAATCCGGCCGGGGCCCCTGGAAATCACGCTGAGCCCGTAGGGGTACCAAAAATTGACGCCCGGACCATGAAAATCACGCTAGGGGCACGATAGGTCGTACCGTTCCCCAACAGTATCATTGGGACACAAATGAAGCCGGGGCAACGAAAAACAATCCGGACATGGATAATCACTCTGGGGCCCCAACAATTACACCAAAAGCATCCAAAACGTATTGGACACCAACAAAGTGTCGAGGTCGCTAAAACTCGCGCTAGGGATCCAAGCAAATGACGTCGGGACACAAAAGATTACATTGGACTAAAAAAGTCGCGTCGCAGCCCTTGAAAATCTCACTTGGGACCAAACATGTCGCGCCTGGACCCCAAATGTTGCAGCTGCCCCAAAAATCAATTATCAACCGGAATGTCACTCTGCGCCCCAAAAAATCGGGTCAAAGTCTCCTCCAAAACCCGTTGGGCACTGGAAAAAAAACGTGTCAGGGCACCGCAAAAAATCGCACCTGGAGACCGAAGAATCGTACCAGGACCCAAAAATATCACATAAGGACCTTTAAAAAAATATAACTCTGTCCAAAAGTTCACACCGAGACTCGACCGAATCGACCCCAGCACCGGCAAATTAAGAACAGGTCCGGAAAAAATTACCCGGAGGGCATTTATACTCCGAAAGATGCCATCGGCTGAAAAAAAAAGTCCTTCGGTGGCCGCAGTGACATATCAAAGGGGCAAATGCCCCCTCCCTCCTAAGAGGGATACGCTCCCAAGAATCGAGCCGAGGCCCCCAAAAGTCGCGCTGGGGCCACAAAAATTCGCGTCGGTCCACCAGAATTCGCGTAGGGGCTCCAAGTAAATACGGCGTGCCCCAGAAAACTCACTCCGAGGCACGCAAATCTGCAACAGGAACCGCCAAGATCGCGTTGGGGTCACAGCTAAGTACAACGTGCCCGCAAACTCGAACCGGTCCCACCAAATTTCGCGCTCGGACCCACAATTCCCATCGGTAGTACCAAAAATTTGGTTTGGGCATCAAACATTAACGTCGGGACTGCCAACAATTGGCGTCTATGGCCCCACATAGGCACCGTGTGACCCCCAAAGTCGCATCGGTATCTGAAAAATAAAGCCGGAGCCCTCCAAAATAAGGAGGGATTCCCAAAAACGTCCGGGTCAGGACGATGGTTCTGGAACACCGAACATGTCATCAGATGACATGTTCTTGACAAATCGCGTACGGCATCGAAAAACATACCGGAGCTCGAAAAAAATCGAGGTGAGATACAAAAACATGGCGCCTGGGACTCGAAATATCAGGTCGGGATTCGGAATTTAAAGAAAATTCAGAAGAGATCCACAAAAATCGCGTTGAGCCAGATAACTGGCGTTGGGTCCCGGAGCCACGCGACTGGGCGCGATAAGTCGCGCTAGGACCCATACAAAATCGCACCGAAGCCCCAAAATCGTACTGGGGCCCCACAAATGTGCGTCAGAAGCCCCAAATAAACACAGTGGGACCCTAAGAGCACAACGGGGACCGAAAATAAGACTGGCCCTCCAAAGCGCAGTCTCGCAAAAGCGACAGGGCCCGAAAACATGTGTTGTAGCCATAACTATATAGGGGAGACCGGGGCAAAACGGCCCACTTAGTGGTTTTTCTCATATTGAGCGCCAGTCTATTGTTCTAGATAATCCAAAGTAGGATGATTTTGAAGGCCATCCATTCGGGAATCAATGATATAGGCATGAAGTCTAAAACATTTAATTAAACAGAATGACATTGAGAAAAGTCAAGCCATGTTTTTTTGTCATTTTGCCCCATAGCTGGGGCAAAATGGACACCCTCCTGGGGAAAAATGGGTCAATGTTCCGGCATTCTTAATTTGGATGTCCCTGGTCAATTTCAGACCTTTACATGTTGATACACCTCCCAACCAAATCAGATACTGCTTTGACCCATCGTCTGTTAGTGAATGTGTAGCAGTAGTGCTTGTGGGTGAGTGCGTAGTCCCCTGGGCAGGGGCGTAGCTGATAGGGAGGTATGCGTTTCACCCTTTTTTTTACCACGGAGCACCTGCCGGCGCCTTATCTTTCAGCTACATAAAAATTTGGGAATTTGTTGATTCGCAGTTTCTGACAATTACCAAAACGTACATATGAGGAAAGCGCAGGCGCTCTTCTGATACCGGAAATCCGGGATAGGGCCCTTCCCCATCGTCCCTTTTGTACCTAGTGGATACGGCACTGTCCGTGGTAGTCGCATTCTCTTGCATTAAAATATGTTGATGCACATTTCTGGGCTCAATATTTGTTCCAATTCATTATCGTTTCAAGCAAACAAAAGAAATTCAAAGCCCGTGTTGCAAGTCAGTTTTATTATTGAAATATTTTTATGAACCTGAGCTCGTGATAAGACTAGAGTACAAACTCAAAATGCTTCTGCACTGTCTTAGGAACAACGATAACTCTCGATTGTCATGGTACAAGACAAGTCACACACAAACATATGATCATCTTTCATATCCCTCCTCCACACACATTGAGTATCATTATCCATTAGGTAGGTGAACATGGAATTACCTTGAGAATTTGAGAATGAACAGTGAGCACTGAATATGAACTAAAAATTTCCGAGTGCATATGAACTGTCCCGACAACTAAACTCTACTTATGATGACACAAATCGCACTGGAAGGCATCATCATCACTGTCATCTACTCCTCCACACGCATCGTGAGCCCATCTGTCGCACAGCACGCATCGGGACCACGGTTCGCGTGACCTGGACTGGGAAAAAACGAATTACAGTATAGGCAGGCCGGATCCTCTTCATCATCGGACGATGAATCAAACAGCAGCTTTTTTGCCTGTGGTTTCTTCGTTTTCTTCTGCTCAGATGCTTGCCTCTTTGCACCCGAACGTTTGGTTTCCTTGGATCCACCTTTTCCTATATTGTTCTTAATTTTCTGCTGCCTGTCTTCTCTTTCTTTTATTTCCCTTTCAAGCTCGTTTTTGTACGGGGAAGCTGTGATAACGCATGTTTTTCCTTTCTTTCTTCCCTTCTTTCTCTCTGTTTTCTGGCAGATTCTTGGTACAGGTAGAATTTCACCTGGAGACACATAGGAGCACGATGGTTCGCTGAGACTCCGTGGTCCAGGTGAAGCGGGTGGAACATCCTCATCATCACATGAGGATACAGACTCGTCTGAACCTGAACGTTCACGAGTATCTGTCGGAGCGCCTTGCTTAATGCCTGATCCAAACGCTGCTGAGCCTCCCGGTGCTTCCAAGTCTGGAGAGTCGACTGACTGCATCGCCGGTGCTGCGGGATCTCGAACTCCCGATTCCACTGGGGGAAGAGGGAGAGCAGTTGTCTCAGCCGCGGTGAACTCCTCCTCACCGAATACATGCCGATTTGTAGGGTAAATTTCGGTCACCTCAAATCCCTTCAACGCCGTCCTTACCGTCGCAGACTCCACATAGGCCGATCCGATGAGCTCTCCCATCTCATACAAAGTGATCACTTTGCCCGGGTTATTCCGAAGCCACACTCTCTGTGCTTGGCTGAACTTTGTGCTGAGTGGAAACATGAGGGTGAGATCCAGCGGCTGAAGACGATGAGATGTGTGTGGGGGTATCGTCAGCATTATGACCCCTGCGTTCCTGCACAGCTGTATGGCCTCAATGCTCTTGGTATGGCTGGCGTGGCCATCCAGGATAAGAAGAACCGGTTTCTCCTTCGTCGGTTTCACGTGGCTGATAAAATGCTCCAACCACTTCACGAACAGTTCAGTCTGCATCCATCCCGACTCGTGATACATCACTAGAGATGCTGGAGGAAGCCCTTTCTCCAACTGCGGGTTTACCCTCTTTCTGGGAAATATGATGCCGGGAGGAAAGTAGTTCCCAGAGGCGCTAAAACACATTACGCCTGTTACTAGCGTCCCTCTCTCCGCAGAAGTGACCTGACCCACCTGCTTTGACCCCTTTCTTGCGAGTACTTTCTCCTGCTTTGTGGCCACTGTGCAAAACGCTGTCTCGTCTACATTATAGATATCGGTGGGGCCAATCTCCGCAGAGTCAATTTGTCCCTCAAGGTTGTCAAAAAACGCGTCTACACTGACCCTATTAAAAGCAGCTGCCCGTGCGGCACTCGTTGCTTCGGGTGATCTTAGCGATATCATTGGGTGCCGTTTCAGGAAACCCCTCACCCACCCCTCTCCTGCTACCTTCGTGTCCCTGCTGAACGGGTGAGATATGCCGTTCTTGCCCGCGAATTCATACGCCAGCCGAGCCAGATCTGATAATGTTATCCCAAACATTCTACTTTGCAGATCGAAGATATGATCCATCAAATCTTGTTCTTGGGCGTCTGTGAACACCGGCTTATGTCGCCCCAAACTCTTCGCCGTTGCCTCGCATATCGACATCTTTTTCGCTTTATCGAGGCGACGCTTGAGTGTTGAGTATGGAACCCCGAATTTTTCTGCCGCTTTTCTTGCTCCCTTTTTCTTTACTTTAACGAACTTCACGGCTTTGGCCATGACATCCTGCTTCCAGGATTGCGTGGTTGTTTTTCTTTTGTATGTTCTAACCATCTGTCAGCCAGTAGTATTCCTGCAAAGGAGACAGCCCATTAATAATTCGTATCATGGTGCCTACGTACAAATGCCTGGGAAAGTTTTTTGTTCAATGTGTTTCTTAACCCGCGCCGTGCCGGCCTCCGATGCCAACTTCGGCGTTCCGGGGGGGGGCTGACCATCCGCCCCCCCTGTGTAGGACAAACTATAAGGCGGAGAAAAAAAAAAGTAAGCATACGGCTGGATAGCCTTTTCCGAGTCTTGATGAACGCCACCGAACAATTAGCATTTGGGCGAAAAATGACGTCACTACAGGCAATTATGACGTCAGAGATGTCCCAACGTTTTTTGTCCCCCCCGAGGTAATTTTTGGACATATTTTAATAACGAGAACTGTTTTGGAATAAGAAAGGACAGGCGCATCGAACTGCTATCTCAGAATTTCAAAAATAGAAAGTCGAAAATGTTCGAAATTTTACAAATTGGCACAAGAACACCAGCAGGGGGTCTTTACAGTTTAACCCCCCCCTCACTGGGATAAGGTTAAATTAAATTGGAACATTGGTTTTTATCACTCTTCAGTATATGCTAAGTATGGGGCAAAATGGACCAAGTTGTAGGCCATTTTGCCCCCATGGGTCCATTTTTCCCCATCCATTTTTCCCCATTAGACCTAAATGATGAACAATTATCAACACAAAATATATGCTGCACCTAAAAAGTTCCTATCGCCTGCATATCAAGGCTAAATAACCACAGTCGAAGAGCACCAAGCAAAACAAAAGATTTCCACATATGCTGGAAATAAATCACCGCTAAAAAACTGCAAAACTAATAAGGAACAAGCAAAAAACAGATTCTCACCTCCTGCTCTTCAATACGCTGCAGCGGAAAGGAGTGGTGCCACGCGGGATATGCGGGCATAGACGAAACATCAGTACCACATTAGGAACACAGGTGGCGCTGCCTGTGAGGAAAGTAAATGGGGTTGACCCGTTTTTCCCCGTGTACCCATTTTTCCCGGTCTCCCCTATACCGGGAACTCTAAAAAAAAACAACAACAAAAAAAAACACCGGAAGCTCTCAAGGCACACAGGGGCCATACGACCGCACAAGGGCCTAAAAAGAGGCTGGCGCCGCAAAAGCGGCATAGTCCCAAAACGAACAAAAATACCGGGCACTAAGTAAACACATCGAGATCTTTGAAAGCGCCCCGACAACTAAAACAGATCTTCGGTGCGCAAAAAGCAACAAAACCCTAAAACGAGCCAGGGTTTCGAAAATGCGTTGGGCCTCTAACAAAAATGGATTGGAGCCCTAAGACACATCCGTAGACGAAGAAATACGAAATGGGTCCAAAGAAGCACACACAGACCGGGCCTCGGTTCGGTAGCCAACCTGGAAGCATGTTTAATCAAAGATATGAGGTGAATCAAAGCTCAGCGAATATCCATATTTCTTCACCATAAAATATGGGAAGTAGGGAACTTATGATCGAATTTAATTGATCGAATTTTCGCAGCGAACGCCCATATGAAGCATTTTATCACGTCAGATATGACGCAAGTCTATCATGTGGCAGCAATTAGCAAAGCGTAGGAGGCCCAGCAGAATCCGTAGCATCGCACGAAGTGTGGCGAATGCGCCGAATGCGCAAGATGGGTGTGCACGTGCACTAACGTTGGCGTCGTGGCGACCGGGCACTATGAACTGGAATGTCTGAAATTGGGAAATTTTACATTGTAAAGTGATTTGTGCGGGTGTAATTTCAGCAGTGCGAGGTGACTTATCAAGGGATACCAAAAGAATACATTCGAACAGGGTGGGGGAGCTAGGGTTGAAATCTGACGAATCAGAAACGATAGGGGTAGATTACGCCCCTCCACAGGATAATTCAGTTGATCACTAATTATTTTATTTAAAAAGGTCTCCTTTGACAAAATAGTGGTCGATATCGGAAGACTTTATTGAGTAGTTGGACCCCCTCCAAATACGTTTGCCCCCTCCCCTTGACGCAAATACAGGTGCGTCACTGGTCCCCCAATAATTTTCAGAAACTTACGCCCATGGAGCGAAGCCAACATTGCTGGGGAAAATTCCCCCTCACAAGCATACAAAACAACACCGATGCCCCATATTAAATGAGAGGAATGATGTTTTAAAATATATTTTATTCCTACAAAGTTGTCTTCTGTGATTACAGCCTGCATGATTAGAGTTTCCCAGCTTCAATGCCTTCTCAACGACATAATTAAAAAAACGATACAGCACAGCGATAACCATGGGCGTGACGGCGTGGAATTCGAAGGTTTTGCATTATTTATGCATTGTCATTGTTACATTGTTGCATTGCCATTGATGCATTGTTGTTCAATGCTTGTTCTTGCCGTTAATTTATTCGCGGAGGATTTATTATTTTAGCTTCTGTGCCAAGTGCCTCGCAGCCATCACCAAATGTTATAACAAATAAATAAATCCCTAAGATGACGATCAGAAAACCAATTCAATCCACTTCTCGTTGTTACCTTCGCGAAATTGTCGTCCTAGGACTGAGAAATGATCGTTTAAGCTTGTTTATGAGATCAAGCTGGTGGGAATGACTAACAGTAGTGACGAACCTAGCTATATTCAGTTAAACTTGCTGGACATAGAAATGGGTTGATCAATGGGAGATATCTTTAAGATATGCTCAGCACGAGCACCACCAGCTCGCTACAATCTGGAGGCCAGCAGGAAGATTCTTCTCGTCGATAAAGCATGAAGATATTGGTTTGTTTTGGCACCGACGTATTTATCCACATTTGCTTATTTATACCCTGGTATGGCTCAGTTCTCAGATAAAAAAAAAATTTTTGCTATTGCGTTTTGCGTAAATGATGCACGATGCAAATAACAAACAAGACATCAATATGAAATCATGTTCCCATTCGGGAACCATACTAAGAGCCTAAAAAGCAACAGGAGGCCCTAACACAGTGGAGGCCCCCTTTCGGGGAGCAGGAGGCCCCCTATCAACATTGCCCCCCCTGGAAGAATTTCGTGGCGATGCCACTGAGTCCAACAACGTCTTGTGGTCCTCAACAAGGGCGCATTAAGACAGGTAAGGCAGAGTAGAGCTGCCAGAGTGCAGCTGAAAGATATATTTTGTTTTGGTATTAGTGTCGCGTAAAACGATGTTCTTATCCACTGTAAGATCGCAAAAAGAAAGAAAAACTGGTAACAAAACCTTCATGGTGATTCGTAATTATAGTGAAAGTTTAACTTTAGATCTATATGTTAACTTTGAAATAGCTCTATCACTGGTCTGAAACATTCATGGACGAGGCAAGCCTCTGGCAGATATTGCCTTACATTGCGTTTTCGTTCCATAACAAGCGCAGGATTTTCGGCCTGCTCTCGATGAACCAAATGGTTTGTTTGGAGTACATTGTACATGTAGGGGTGGGGGAGCATCTCTGCCTTTGGCGTGGTGTGGTGTGTATGGTGTTTTCAGTGAGTGGGTTGTGATTTTTCTTGGGTAGAGAAAAAGAAAATGAAAGCACACTAGCGTCCCTTTACCTTTAAGCGCCAGTGTGTTGGTGCTGTGTTTGGTTCTCCGCCACCTCCACTGCCTATTTCCCCATCCCCACCCGGCTTGGTGATGTGTGCACTACCCACCCTCCCTTACACGTATTTATATGTTGTGCGAGGTCGAAGTTTTGAGTACGCCATATAGACAAGTTGTAACAGAGTTCATATAAAATTATACTTTTGGCTATCCCGTAACTGTAATTGAAATAATCCCGTAAACCTATAGATTGTAAAAGTATAACGTAAATGTAACATCGCTACCGTCACTAATGCAGGCCAACTTCCCCCGTCTGGAAGGCACTCGATCATTCCAGAACAGTGATGTGACGTGTGGGGGCGTATTAAGGTTCTCAACCAATCAGCGACCGGGCCTCCTCGGGCGTCGCTAGCGGCCGTGCGACCGGCCGGGAGTTGCGGTTGGACACTCAAGGCGACCGGACCTCTGTGCTGGACGGTCCGGCGCGCGCTAACTTTCCATCTAAATTCGGCCTCTAAATTCATATAAAGGCAATATCACGGCTTTCCTTCATAGAAGAAAGTTCTGTACTCCGTCTGTATGTCTTGTGTGATCGTGCGAGTGCTGCAGTGCAAATACAGGCAGCCGTAAGGACATTGGTGCTTTCACAACCGGGGTTATCGAGACGCGAAGTTCATTAGACTATCACTCAAGCCGATATAGGAACTTTCCTACAAAGTGAATGCCGCTGGGTAAATTTGAAGGAATAAAAGGTATCAGAAAAATGAATGAATGTTTGTTTTTCATGTATTTGAATGGATTGTCCCCAGTTGGAGTTTTTTGGTGCATTAATAACTTAATTTGGCGCAATGGTACCGCACGAAATGGATGCATGTGTTAAGCCCAAAGCGGCTTCCTCTGGTCCTTCAAGCTACCTATCAGAGCATTCTTCTCATTCGCTCACATTCGCTCGTCCCATGCACTCTCTTCTTCTTGCTTAATAAATTCATTGGTCCCCAATTTTAGTCCCCCCTCCACAGCAGTGCACACACACATATAACGGCTGAACGTTGTTCAATTTTTGGAATTATGTGACTCAAATATTTTAATAATTATCTACCAATCATAGCTGGCTTCGCCATTATCGGTGACGTATCTCGCCTATATAAGGCCTTAATGTTACGATGGGGTTGGTTTACTAGTTCCGAGCTTATGTATTTGATCTGGTGCCTTGGCTCGTTATTTGGGTTTAGGGGCGCACCGCTGCGTTTGTCATATAGCGTACTCTGGTGTCTGTCGTCGACATACCTAATCTTACATCAGTCGATGACTCGCCGGGGCTTATTCGTTGGAAGCGTGCAACCAGCCCTACGTGTCCAACGGGTGGGCACTGGTCCCTGCCACGCTGGGGACGTCCATTGGTTGTCTGTATGCCCTAGTCGGCCCTACCCTTTCAGCCACGGAGCTTACGGCATGCCAAACCCGTCCCTGCATCCTACGAAAAGCGGCAGATCCCGCAACCACGTACACATAACGGAGGACAAATCACTGAACAGTGTTTTTCCTCTAACCCATTGTCCGGCATCAGACGCACAGCGAACCGCAATGCCAACTTCTCTTAGCGGCCTTACATGCCTACCGGGTTCGAAGCCCATCTGTGTCCCTGAGTCATAGAGGCCAGCAGGATCTTGCGGTCAAAGAACCATTTTTTTAAAGCTAATTCCTCATAGGTCCTCACTTCATTATTCCGTTTCTCTTTTGAAAATACATCCTACGATAAATATATACAGGAATATCTATGTCTTGGATGGTTCTGTTGAAATGACCCGAAAACATATTCGCATCTTCCAGGTCATTCCTCCAAAGTAAAGGTCATGTCATTGGATTGACCTATTATTACCTTTAGCGACTTCAATATGGCAACAAATGTAGAAATAAGATGTGATACGAGCTCCAGGCTATATGGTCTGGCCAATAACATTTTCACTGTGTCTCTAACAAGCATCGTTATAATAGCTAAAGCCTGATTTTGATCCGACTTGATCTGCCCTGTCTTGGTCATTTTTCACGATGCTGAATATAAATACAATTACGTATTCAAATTCTTGAGAAAAATGGTTGAACAAACTTTGGAATTAAGCAAAGTATGCTTTTGCAGAGGAAATGAGTGGTCACATCACGTTCAGCACATTCATAAATATTCCATTTAAAAATAAATTCCAAGAAATCAGAAAGTACCTAAAACTGCAAATTTCCATGCACGGTCACAAACAGCTTATTCCTACTCAATATTCCTTGAGACATTGCATCTCTGATATGTTCTGAGCTGCTAATCTCTGCTCTCAGAGCACACTAGAGAAACAGTCCATATCTTTGAATGAGGAATCATCCAATTGTGTCATTAAATTGTACCAAGGCTACAGAAACAGGTGTCAGACTTTGGTGTCTGTTGTTGGGCCGCCGCCGGGCTGAGTCACGTGACCCGGTCACGTGACCCGGGCCGCCGGGAGTGGCTCGGCGGCGTGTCGTGTCATGCGGGAGTGTGAATACAGGACTCTAAGGTGAAGGTCTGTGACATGGTGGCAGCGGTGGGATGGCGAGCCTTCATCAGCCAGTTCAGGTATAATACCGAGCACCGAAAGGCTAGCCAAATGCAGCACGTAGATATGCTGTCTCGCATACACACGGACCAGGAACAGGAGATCAGCGATGCGGCCCGATCGGCCGACGAACCATCACATGGTTGTGATACGGCACGGGGACAGGAGACAGTCCCTGACACGTCCGGCGACAGCGGACCGGTGAGACCGGGCGCGGGTCAGTCGGATCCGCCGACTACAGAGCGTGCGGACGGTCGCGCCGCCCCTGACCCTGGTGGCGAAACTCAGCAACAGTGCACGGACAGTGCACGGACGACGCACGGCCGACGCGCCGATGCTACCCCGGTACGGGGGACGGATTTGTACCCGGAATCTGTACGTACAAATTCGACACCGAAGTCTAACGGTTGTGAAGTCGCTAGCGAGGGGGCTCGGGAGGTTTCCGCTGTTTCACTGGTTCCTCTCAAGCCAGATACCCTGCGCTGGTACCAGCGACACGACAGGAATTGTAGAGCCATAGCACATCGCTTGAATCATGGAAAGTGGCCACGTTTCGCCCCTCCCTGTCTGAAACGTGAGCCGTCGGAACATTTCAAACTAAGAGACGGGATTGTGCGCCGAACGCCGGCAGGGTCGGCGGGCCCCGAGCAGGTGGTCTGGCCCTTGGCAAAACGATATGAGCTGTTTCATGCTCACCACGACACCACACACCACGCCCATGGTGGCCCTGAGAAAATGTACGAGCTGATCAGTCGGCACGCTTGGTACCCGGGCATAAAGGCAGGATGCGAAGACTACGTCCATACCTGCGAAAGATGCGAACAGAGAAAAAGTACTCGTATCCGCAATGCTCCCCTGCTGCCTCAGCCGGCAAACTGGCCTAACGAGACGCTCGTAATTGACATTGTAAATATGCCAAGAAGTCAGGTGACGAATAGGTCACTGGTGCTTACGTGTGTTGACAAATTTTCAGGGTTTCTGTCTTGCTACCCGCTTGACACAGGTAACGCAGAAGAAGTCGTCGAAGTGTTAAGCGCCCACTTTTTGACCTATGGTGCCCCAGAAAACCTCGAGAGCGATGCGGGCTCAAACCTCGTGAAAAATGCCCAGGTCACGGCGCTTTGCGAGCATTTCGGTGTTCAGACGCGGGCGAGCGTGGGGTATCACCACGAAGCCGTCGGCAAGGTCGAAAGAAAACACTTTGACATTAAACGCCGCCTACGGGCGATGTCAGACTCCAGGGGCACTGACTGGGTGCAGAAGCTACCCGGTATAGTTTTCTCGCTGAACAATGAAGTATCCGATTCGACCGGTTTTTCTCCATTCTTCATTTATTTTCTCCGCTACCCCCACACCCCATTGTCGAAACTAGCAGCTGCCCCCAGGAACCAATACTCACACGATTATGTTCACGAGAAGCTCCGTCTCCTGTCCAATGTGTTTCAACAGGCGCAGCAGCAGCGCGCCCAGAGCGCTGGCCGATACAAACAGCAGTATGACAGGCGGCACAGAGTTGCAGAGCCAGCGATCAAAGTCGGTGACAGGTTGTTGTACAGGAACTTTTCCGCTCGATCCAAGTTGGATTATCCTTGGATAGGACCTTATGTTGTAGTCGCCCTACGAGGTCGACGGCACTTAGATTTTGTTGAAAAAGGTGGAAAACTTCGACGCACCCATGTGAAAAATGTAAAAGTTGTGCGCGATCGTGATGTGTAATTGTGTGCCACGTTTCACGTTTTCAGTGCAAGGTGCGAGTATTGTTGCGCATTGCGGCCGCGGGTATCACTTGTTCAGTGCCGGACTTGATGTTTGTACAGAAGATACATGGTACTTACTTGGTACGGCGACATAGGTGGGGTCCAGGGTAGCCGTTCAGCGTTATCTGCTTCAAATGCGGTGTATATACTGAGCTGAAACCCGTTTTTTGTGTTCAATTGCGATTACCCTCGCAATTTGGATGAGAGGGGAAAGTGTCAGACTTTGGTGTCTGTTGTTGGGCCGCCGCCGGGCTGAGTTACGTGACCCGGTCACGTGACCCGGGCCGCCGGGAGTGGCTCGGCGGCGTGTCGTGTCATGCGGGAGTGTGAATACAGGACTCTAAGGTGAAGGTCTGTGACAACAGGGTGTCTGTCAATTTTTGACAACAACAAGTTCGTCAAAACAAGTTTGTTTTGGCCCTGCAACTAAACGACGCCCCAGCAGCTCGGCCATTGTCCAACCTGGCAGGACAGGCCTGGTTTGGACCCGCACAGTGAGTCACCGTTTCAAAATGTGTCTCAGCTTAGTGATCCTGCAATATAGTAGGACGGCAACCTAAGCTTCGGCGAGCACTGTTTCATTTCGAACAAAGCAGGTGGGTAGAGCGGTGTGATGATAGGAATTGGTTGGAGATACACAGTATACAAACTTCCAACCGTACTGCAATGGAGGTATGGAGATTGGTTGATGTTTTTGCATACGGCGACGTCTTTCCGTGACGTCAGGTAATGGAAGCAAAAAAATTAATCTAAATCTAAATCCACCCTTATCTAAAATTTCCAGCTGCTCATCTCATTTCGCGCTCTTGTGGAGTCGGATGTCCCCTCAACACTTTTCTGATGGCAAGTTGCCACAAACTTGTGCATGCAGAATACGGCTTGTATTTGTACAGAGATGCGTGATGCGTCGCGCGTGAGAGAGAGAGAGAGAGAGAGAGAGAGAGAGAGAGAGAGAGAGAGAGAGAGAGATAGAGATAGAGATAGAGATAGAGATAGAGATAGAGATAGAGATAGAGATAGAGATAGAGATAGAGATAGAGATAGAGATAGAGATAGAGATAGAGATAGAGATAGAGATAGAGATAGAGATAGAGATAGAGATAGAGATAGAGATAGAGATAGAGATAGAGATAGAGATAGAGATAGAGATAGAGATAGAGATAGAGATAGAGATAGAGATAGAGATAGAGATAGAGATAGAGATAGAGATAGAGATAGAGATAGAGATAGAGATAGAGATAGAGATAGAGATAGAGATAGAGATAGAGATAGAGATAGAGATAGAGATAGAGATAGAGAGAGAGACAGAGACAGAGACAGAGACAGAGACAGAGACAGAGAGAGAGACAGAGATAGAGATAGAGATAGAGAGAGAGAGAGAGAGAGAGAGAGAGAGAGAGAGAGAGAGAGAGAGAGAGAGAGAGAGAGAGAGAGAGAGAGAGAGAGAGAGAGACAGAGAGAGAGAGACAGAGAGAACGAGACAGAGAGAGACAGAGAGAGAGAGGTGACTGAGAAGGCAGTCAACAATATATCAATCCCGCGTGAACGCAGCGGCATTGCGGTCTCGCATACGTCACACTGCCGCGACACCACCATGCCGTGTCCTCTCCATGGCTATGAGTGAGTGAGTGAGTGAGTCAGTGAATTTCCGGTGCCGAGATCCCAGCGCCGCCTGGTGTCTGGGTTCCAGTGCGCCTGCGCAGGCTGCCATTCGCCGGCGTGCCGATGTTATGGCCTGCTTCACCCTCACCCTCGAGCGATGCACCGATCATTTATTGGAAGCCAATTTCCTGCACGTCATCGACGAGGGCTTCGACGTGCTGAAAAGTAGCCACCACCAGATGATATCAAGGTGCTGCGCCGATATATGTGTAGCGGGTGACGTCATGGTCCCGCGCGTCGCCAAGGCGACGCGTGCCTTCCGATTGGCTTGTTGCTTTCGCGCAAAAAGACCCCCAGTCGCGGGAGTGTGAGAATAGAGCTGGCCACGGGCGGACGTGCGGTCCGCCCGTGCGGGTTGGACTCGGAAGCTGTCATACGTGTTTGCAATTCGGACCCAGCGACTACATTGGTGACAGCGGTCGGATTGACAGCTTTCGGATCGTCTGATTCGCACGACGGAAGCCAGATGACTCGATTGAGTGTTGTGGCGGACTGAGAACTGAGGAGCGGAGGATTCGCGTCGTCGGAATCCTGTCGTAACGGTGTGTAGTGACTTATGACTTGGCTCGGTGTGGCGCGTGAGTGCAGCCACTTACACAGAAGGATTGCGTACAAGTGGTGAGTTTGGGGGTCGCGAGCAAGATATACGACGATTGCAAGATGGCGGCCCTGCCAGATACAGGTTCTGGTGAGAGTGCTGTTTTCGCCTAGCAACGGCAGACTAGCAGGCGCCTCCAGTACTCGTCTGCGCGCCAGCTGATTGAGATGACGTAACGACTCCGCGTAGCAACGTGGCATCTCGAGGACACGGCTAAGGCCCTACGCAGGACTGACTCGCAATTCCTGCGTGCGATTCTCAGCGTCGGAACCGTGAGTGCCTTGTCAAGGCGAGGCATATATGTCGGTTTAATGAGGCGCGTGGCGTGATTCAGTCGAGCCAGACGCGTTTGAATATTGGAAGTGTCGAGTGACGAGTATAAGCCGTGTTCACAAGTCTGTAGTTGAAGCCCATTGGAACTAGCAGAATGGAGCCAAGGTTTGCTATGGTTGGTATGCCAAGCTTCGACGGAGGTGGCTCGGTGCAGATATTTGTGGACGACTATGAGAAGTTCAGTAGGCTTCATGATTGGGACGAGAGTCGGAAGTTGGATATGTTGCCATTGTGTCTAGCAGGAATCGCAAGGGATGCGTTCGATGTCCTTGGTGCCCGACAGAAGGAGTCTTATAGTGAAGTTGAGCTCGGCCTGAAGGGGAGTTTCAGCAGTGGTAGCTCTGTGGACCACCATGTGGCCCTTATGGATCTCAGGTACGACCCATCCCAGTCGCTAGATGCGTTTGTGATACGGCTTAAGAAGATGGTGTCTCAAGCATTCCCAGGACAGGCATTGGAGGGTCTGCTATACAACCATTTCCTGTCGGCACTTCCAGGCGACCTGTACTCGCCTGTTGTCGCGTCGGGAGCGGGTACTTTTGAGGATGCAGTGGCAAAAGTACGTCACGTGTGCAGTGCCGCTCGGCACGTGATGCAGCCGGTGCGCCAGATGGCTGCAAGGGGGGCCCAGCCTGAAGCGTCAGCTGTTGCTCGGTTAGAGAAGAGGATAGCCGAATTAGAGCTCCAAGTCCAGACTGGACTCAGGTCCAGTGGACCTGTGCGTAGGCCGCGCGAGTGTTACGCCTGTGGCCAGCCTGGTCACATGAGGTATAACTGTGACAAGCGAGATGTTAGGTGCCCGAAATGCGGTTGTCAGGGGCATGTGCCAGAAGTGTGTGGGAGGTATTTGGGAAACTTCCGCGGGTCCACCCGAGGGGCGATGGGGGGACCCGGACCCAGTCAAAGGCCGTGAGGAATGGGCTGAGAGGATGTGATTCCGGAAGGGACAAAGGGACCTGAAGAGAAACCGAGAGGGAAGCGAACATAACCGACGGTGACCCAGGCGACCGATGGGTTTCACTGAACGAGGACATGACATTTGTGGCTAAGATTTCGGGAGTCGACTGTAAGTGTCTGCTGGACACAGGCAGCAACATTAGTATTCTCAACCAAGTAGCGTTCGACCTTTTGCCAAATTCCCCGAGGTTACGTAAGACTGCAGTGCGGGCCAAGACGTCGTCACGAGATGAGCTGCCACTGGCAGGCAAAGCCACTCTGTGCTTCCATGTTGACGGAATGCCAGTGAACATGAGTGTTTTCGTGTCGGACCACATAGATGTGCCGTGCCTACTGGGGCTCGACTTTCTGCGAGCTTGTCCATGCGTGATTGATATGAAGAGAAGGAGATTGATATTGACCCCGGCTGAGTCAGTTCGCTCGGTGTCGGCGGAGGCCGTGTCAGTTGGGCGTTTGGTGATGTCGAGTAGTGTCATAGTTGCACCGGGTGAGGAGACTGTTCTGAGGGCATGGGTGCTCAATTGCGACTACATTGGCTTAGCTGTAGTGGAGCCGTCGTTGGATATTTGTGGTCTCGAGTTTGTTCCAGCAGTGGTCGATGTAGTAGGGAGTTCTGTCCCATTTGTCGTCCGTAATATTACGGCGGAGTCGATTTGCATTCCTAAGTGCTCAGAAATTGGCGAACTTGAGGTGGGGTTTGGCGAGCACAGCTTGCACTCCTGGGATAGTGATGGCGAGCCAGCTTCGAAATGCGTAGAACCACGTGGACATATTGACCTGAGTAAGTGCCCATTGTCAGAAGCACAGAAGGAGGCGGTCAGACGAGTTATCGACAAGCATAAGTCGATGTTTGATGGTCATTTGGGCCACACCACGGTGACGACGCATACGATTGATACTGGTGACCATGCGCCCGTGAGTCAGGCGGTCCGGCGTGTACCATCCCATTTGCGGGACGAGGTGAGGGCGCAAATCGAGACATTAGTAGAACATGGAGTTCTCGAGGAGTCTGATGGAGGGGGTTGGGCTTCCCCCATATGTTTTGTGAGGAAGAAGTCTGGGCAGTACAGGATGTGCGCTGACATGAGACAGTTAAATGCCGTGACGACTCCCTCGTCATATCCGATTCCGAGGATTGACGACACTATTGAGATCTTGGCAGGATCAAAGATGTGGTGTGTCCTAGATTTGAATAATGCGTATTTTCAGGTAAGCATTGATGAACGGGATAGAGATAAGACTACGATTGTGACTCCATTCGGTGCACATCGGTTTGTTCGTATGCCATTCGGGTGCAAGTCGGCCCCGTCTACGTGTGCGCGTCTGCTGGATATAGTTTTAGGTGATTTGCGTCCCCTGTCGTGCGTGAACTATTTTGATGACGTCATAGTGCATGGAGCAGACTTTGATGATGTCCTGACTAAGCTGGATGCTGTGTTGGAAAGGCTACAGCAGGCAGGTCTTACGTTGAATCCGGGAAAGTGCGAGTTGTTCCGAACGGGAGTAACATTCCTGGGTCATGTATTGACCCCCGAGGGCTTGTCTGCTGACCCTGAAAAGATCCGGCAGCTAGCTGAGTGGCCCACTCCACGCACCCAAAAAGAGTTGAGTAGTTTTCTAGGGCTAGCATCGTTCTTTCGGAAGTATGTGCGATCGTTCGCTGAGATGGCAGCGCCGCTGTTTTCGCTGACGGGGAAAGACCAAAGTTTAGTTGGTCAGAGGAGGCGCTAGCATCGTTCGAAGCACTGAAGGTGGCGCTGTCGACTTCGCCTGTGATTTCGCTGCCCAGGTTCGGCGCGGACGCTGGTATGTTCATTCTGGACTGTGATTGTACGGACTTGAGTGCTGGAGCCGTTCTCCTGCAGGAACAGGATGGCGAAGAAAAACCGCTGGCGTATGCGAGTCGGAAGTTGTCCAAGTCTCAACGTAATTACAGTACAACTCGTAAAGAGTTGCTAGCGTGCGTTCTGTTCGTGCAGCAGTTTAGGCACTATTTGTTGGGCCGTAAGTTTAGGATTCGTACCGACCACGCCAGCCTGCAATGGCTCATAAACTTCAAGCAGCCTTCCGGCATGCTCGCTCGTTGGTTTGAGATCTTGTCCGAGTTTGATTATGAGATAGTGTTTCGCCCGGGTGTGCAGAATCCGGTAGCGGACGCGCTGAGTAGGCGTCCGGCAGACAGAGTGGATACGGAGACACAGACCGGCGAAGTAGCTGAGTCAGTTCGCGAGGTGGATGCTTCCTCCTGGTCACTGAGTTATCTGTGACAGGAACAGGATAAGGACCCTAGCATAAGTGAAATTCGGAAACATTTGTCGGCTGGAGTTAAGCCCCGACGAACCACGGTGTCAGGTTCCTCTAGGCCACTGTTTAAGCAGTGGAGACGACTGCAGTTGATTGATGGCATTGTGTATCGAATGTACAAGCCACGCGCTGGTGAGAGCGAGCGGTTGCAGCTGGTGGTTCCAAGGTAGCTGGTGCCGGGAGTACTAACCTCGCTTCATGCTGGTCCAACAGGAGGACATTTTGGGGCCGAGAAATTGTTGGCCCAGGCGAGGATTCGGTTCTGGTGGAGTCAGATGTCGGCTGAAACCGAGGAGTTTTGTCGCAAGTGCCAGAAGTGCACCTTACACAGTCAACCGATCCCGCGGCCACGTGCATCCCTTGGTGAGCTCTACTCAGATGAACCTTTTGATACGATTTCAATTGACTTTTTGACCGGTCTGCCGATTACCGGAAGCGGGAACAATCATCTGTTGGTTGTGTGTGATCACTTCACCCGCTGGTGTGAGGTGTATCCTCTTCCGGATATGAAAGCGACGACAGTGGCGACAACCATTGTGAACGAGTTTGTCGCTCGGTTCGGCTGTCCACGGCGCTTGCACTCCGATTGCGCCGCGAATTTTGTAGGGTCAGTCATGACGGAAACCTGCCGTATCCTCGGCATTTAAAAATCACGGTTCTCCGCGTACCACCCCGAAGGCAACTCAAAGGTGGAAAGGATAATGCGGACTATCATCACGATGTTGGCGATATATCTAGATGACAATCATTCGGAATGGGATGTTCATCTGCCGCTGTTGATGCTCGGGTATCGGTCCCAGGTGCATTCGTCGCTCGGCTATTCGCCCTATTTTCTCATGTTCGCTCGAGAGCTCCGGCTCCCAGCGGAAGCGAATCTGCACGCGCCTACGGTGGCGAAATCTCGGACGGTGTCCGAGTACGTGGACAACCTGTGTACCAGTCTGCGCAAAGCGAGAGAGTTTGGGATCGTTGCGTCGAATAGGCGACACGCGCGCAACAAGAGAGCCTACGAAAAGACGCTGAGCGAACATACCTTTCAGGCTGGTGATCAGGTCCTGTTGTATAAGAGTGTCGTGCCGAGAGGTCAGTATTATAAGTTTGTCCGCCCCTGGAAGCCGGCAACAGTCCTAAGCCGAGTGGGTGATGTAAATTATCGGATGTCCGAGCAGAAAGACGATTATAGTGCATCATAACAGACTGCAACCAACGACCGCTCAGGTGACCAGGGATGCAGTGTCTGGATGTGCAGCTGGTGTAACAGACACACCAGCAGGACGTGGCTTGAGTGTGGATGATGAGAGGCAGGGCGTCGGTGAGCCGCTCGCCCCGGCGTCCGGGGTTGGGTCATCCGCACCACCCGTTCGATGTGGCATATTCCGACCTGGCGTACTGGAATCTGGAGGCGAAGGGAGTTCACATCCTTCCTCCGGAAGCACCGCTCTCGGAACGCGCGTCGTTGGGGAAAGTGGGGATCTCGGCGCGGATGCGTTAGCGGCTGGTGGTGACGACAGTAACAGCGGCGATCTGGGTCCCACCCAAGCAACTTCCGTTCAGAGGGAAGAAGGGGATGGGTGCCCCGCTGTCAGGAGAGAATCGGCGTTGACGGGCACTAGGGTTAGCTTAGGAATAGAAAGCCCTGATGTTGTCCCATCCGTGGAGGGAGTGGGGTCAGAGACAGGTGACCCCGGGCCTGGACTTCCCCCGAGTGTACCGCCAACTGTGTTGCGACGATCGAGCCGGGTTAAGCGAGCTCCTGGTTGGGTGTTGTTAGAATAGTCGTTAGTTACAGTGTAAACGCGTGTATGATGTGAGGTTGCGCGATGTTAGAATAAGATGCTAGTGTACCAATTGTTATAACTAGCGTTGGGCGGAAATGAGGATCCCGCCGGGGATGCGTTAGTGGATGGGCGGTTTGTTTCGGGTCTACACCACATTGTGAAACTGTGTAATGTCTGTGCGGATTGTGGAACGCTTCAGTCGTTTGGGCGCCTATGGCGAGTGCTAGATGCCTTGTGCTGAAATCTAGTGCGTACCCTATTAAGACTTGTGACGGTCTTGCGCAGTCGTGACATCAGTCTTTGTGTTGCGGATAAACCCGTTGCCATGCTGCTGACGACCACTTGTGACGATAGTTCGAACAGCGTGGCGATACATCGTGTGCCATTTCGCTCCGGTGTCATGTCTAGGTCATGTGCGTTGAGTGCGTGTGCACTCCTTTTTTCAAGGTTTATAGAGTGTAGACGGGTGACGTCATGGTCCCGCGCGTCGCCAAGGCGACGCGTGCCTTCCGATTGGCTTGTTGCTTTCGCGCCAAAAGATCCCCGGCCGCGGAAGTGTGAGAATAAAGCTGGCCATGGGCGGACGTGCGGTCCGCCCGTGCGGGTTGGACTCGGAAGCTGTCATACGTGTTTGCAATTCGGACCCAGCGACTACATATGTATGCGCCTTGTCGGTATTTTATTACCATCATCTACTATTCCCAAACAACTTCGTTCTTCAGCCGCACAGTTGGTGGGAATATATCTTGAGAACACTGAGGGGCAGGCAGCACAAGAGGCGACCTTGACAGCCTTGGTGGACAAGATGTAGGGGCAAAGTGTGGGGGACTCCCGCCACTTGTACCCCTTTCAGAAAGGCCTCTTCCAAGACGTACGGTTGAATATGGAGATAGCACGTTCCTCCTAACGCGCCATCTAACACATGACCGCCTTGAGGGGTTCTTGGGGCTGATGCGAGGCTGAACAGGATGTACACATGGCCGCACGCCAACGGAAGCCAAATCTCGTCTCTGACTTCTGAGCATTTTGATACTGATACACCGTGATGTAAACCAACTGGGCTGTGACAGCACAGCCACCACCACCTCTGGCCCGGCCTCTCGAGGGTAGCTGCTGCGGCCACCGAATCCCCCGCCCCAATAGCTGCCTCCGCCGTGACTGGTGCCGACAAGGCCATCTCCACCACAGACATATCATGGGCGGATGCAGGAATGTTATGAGGGCACATTTCCTCGGAGGGGCGCATTCGACGTCCATTTACAGGACAAATCCGCTGAGCGGGGAACATCCCGGAGGGCACTTCAGCGTACCTAAGGGGGATTTTCCGTCTCAGGGGGGGGAGGGCAATTTTCCTCTACAAGCTTTCAGCCAACTTGAAGTACTTGGGAAACGTGTCTCCTTCCTAAGGATTCGAGGGCCCTAGATAAGTCATGATCCCCAATTGTATTTAGCATTACGCCTATCAGGGGCGGATCCAGGAATTGTCACGGGGCACTTTTTCTTTTGAGGGACGCAGTTTCTTCGGAGGGGCACCCTTGGCTGAAAAATACGTGCGGGAAGGGGGCATTCGAGCACGCTAAAGGGTCGTAGTTTCTCTCAGAGGGGGATACCTCTCGCTTTAAACAAAATGGGGCGGTGCACTCTAGCACAGTGAAGGGCCCCTTTTCCTTACAAGAGGCGCATCTGGCTGAAAATTTAGAGCAGGGATCATTCCAGCACACTGAAAGGGTCCCCTTTTCTCTCAGGGCCTCTGGCTTGCAAGTTTGACAGTGGTGCACTCAAGCATTCTCGGAGGGGCACTTTTCCCGGCCGGAGGGGCACCAATTTTCAGGGGGGTTGTGCCACCTGTGCCCCCACCTTGTTCTTGTCCCTGAGGCCTGCGTACCTGACGCCATGACTCACACTGGGTAAAGCCGGGGAAAGAGACGATCGTGATGATTTCATCTGACTACGTGCCTGGTCCCCCGAACAGACAGCATGCAAGCGCCTCCCAAACTTCTATCCTACATTCCTCAGCGCAGTCTCAGATCTGCCATTGAGTAGAATCCCATTACTCCCTCTATACATTGCTCGCCCCATACCATTTTTTCCTTCATAGGTGCTGTGGGACTGCAAGATTAGTTTTGAGAATACATATACACCGGCAATAAGCACGCAATCCCAAATAGATTCCTTTTCTGTATAGAAAATTGGTGTCTTTCAAATAAGAAACCTTGTTCTTATCTCCAAAACGTTTCATTTTGGGGCTTGGTTTCCCCAAAAAGTGACGTCCTTCCATTATGATAACCTTATGAAGGAAAACCTTCACTCCGCTGTGACGTCCCGCTGCCAATTACTTTTGGTAGGGGCCGAGCCAAGGGGCCGAGCAGTGCTTGCTACAGATTCACAGTTGTTGAGGATGTGGCGCAGTGTTTGTCCTGGGTTTTCTAGTATTATTTGAGAGCTAGAAACTACGTAGGATCGAACGTGACAGTTGGGTGCACCAGTCTGCATAGTTTTTCTGCATTGGTGAGAGACAGCACGGTTGGAGAGGTGCACTTCCCGCATTCTTGGTGACCGTCACTGGCTTGCGCCAGAATCGTCGCCAACGATGGCGTCTGGCACCTCTCTGCAAAAGGCTATAGATTTGGTTACTAAAGCGACAGAAGCGGACAGAAGCAAGGACTACGAGGAAGCAAATAGACTCTATCAGCATGGAGTGGAATACTTTTTGCATTCTCTGAAATATGAGGCACAATCTGATAAGGGGAAGGAAAGCATTCGTGCAAAGTGCATTCAATATCTGGAACGAGCAGAACGCCTGAAAGAATATCTAAAAAAGAAGGAGAACAAGTCTGATAAGAAGCCTGTGGCAGATGGCGGTGGGAAAAAAGAAGATACTGATTCTGACACTGAGGGAGACCCAGAAAAGCAGAAGATGATTGCAAAATTGGGTGAGGCCATTGTAATGGAGAACAACTTGAATGTTAAGTGGTCTGATGTTGCTGGGCTTGATGCGGCCAAGGAATCCCTGAAAGAGGCAGTCATTCTCCCAATCAAGTTCCCACATCTGTTCACAGGGAAGCGTAAACCATGGAAGGGTATCCTTTTGTTTGGTCCCCCTGGCACAGGCAAGTCATACCTGGCCAAGGCTGTGGCCACTGAAGCATCAAACTCAACATTCTTCTCTGTCTCATCTTCAGATCTAATGTCAAAGTGGTTGGGAGAGTCGGAAAAACTGGTGCGTAACTTGTTTGAGTTGGCAAGGGAGCGTAAGCCATCCATCATCTTCATTGATGAAATTGACTCCCTCTGTTCGTCTCGATCAGACAATGAGTCTGAGTCAGCACGGAGGGTCAAGACAGAATTCTTGGTTCAGATGCAAGGTGTCGGCCATGACACTGAGGGTGTCCTTGTGCTGGGAGCCACGAACATCCCATGGGTCCTGGATGCTGCCATTCGCAGACGTTTTGAAAAGAGGGTATATATTCCACTGCCTGAGGAACCTGCCCGTGCAACCATCTTCAAGATCCACCTGGGTAACACACCACACCAGCTGACAGAGTCAGACTTCCGAATTCTGGGAGCCAAGACAGAGGGCTTTTCAGGAGCTGACATCAGTGTTGTGGTGCGTGATGCCCTCATGCAGCCAGTGAGGAAAGTCCAGACAGCAACTCACTTCAAGAGGGTTTCAGGCCCATCCAGAGCTGATCCAAATGTCATTATGGATGACTTACTGGCTCCCTGCTCTCCTGGAGATCCTGGAGCCATGGAGATGACCTGGATGGATGTTGATGGAGAGAAGCTGAAGGAGCCAGTGATCAGCATGAATGACATGTTGAAGTCAATCTCCACAGCCAAGCCCACTGTGAATGCTGAAGACCTGATCAAGGTGGAGAAGTTCTGTGAGGACTTTGGAATGGAAGGCTAAATCAGGTGGCTGGCTGATGTCATCACAATCACTGCTGATGTAATGTTTGCCACTTGGTCCAATGCAGTGTGACATGCAGATGATGGTTTCTCATTGCTTTCACTTATTTGTGAGAAAATTACTGGTAAGCTGTTAACATCAGAATGTCATCTTGACTGCTTCTGCTGGTAATCTTGTACTGACCCAACTGTTGCTGCTTCTTGGAGATATAGCATGCTAGGATGATCTGAATAGTTTGAGCCCATTGCACCATCAGCAACTGCAACAGGTCATGCATAGATCAGCTTGGATTGGCAGTTTTGGGAAATGTTCCAGTAGAGTATATGAAGAGTGTGAGTCATCTGACATGGACTATGGCATAAACAAGATGAATATAGTAGTGTGGTGCTTGTTGACCCCACAAAGGTGCACTGCACAGTAATGGTTTGCTGCTTTTTGATGGGTCATGACTTTTTAGTTTACTGTTCCATGGCAAACATAGCTGGATGTGAGTCTATTGTACCTTGGCATGTACTGAAAGAATTTATATATTCATGTGGATCCACTTCTCCCTCTGGCTCATTATGTACTAAGAGTGCTTATTTGTCATGGTGGGAGACTGGATAAGTTAAGAATACAGTCTTTAAGATGACTTGTCTCATGCACAGCTGTGGCTTGGTATGCCTGGACAACTATCATGTACAGTGATACATTATTCGTCGAATAGGGTGGAATATGCCACTTTCTGAGCACGAATCGACATCCCTCCCAACACAGTATCGACATCCTGCTTCATGATGAGTCATTATGAAGTCTTTATATCTAATTTCCAACATAATTTTGTTGATAAGTAATATGCTGATACTCACCATTGTGGATTGCCATGCACAAACATCTCTGCACAATCCCAGGTAATATAATTACCTATGCTGCAGTCTGTTATACAATATCATTTGACAAGGATAGGTATTTTGCATTGCTATTGCTAAAATACCCCTAAATTGGGTGTCTCAAAACAAAGGGGAGAAGGTGCACGGATGAGTATGCTGTCGGATCAGAATTGTGTTCAAAGAACTTATAATTTCTGTTAAATGATATCGTTTCCATGATGAATTTCGGCATCCTACTGTATTCGTTTCAACATCTCACACCTAACGAAAAACCATTATTTTAACACTGATCATGTACCAGTGTGTTGGTTCACTATGGGGTTGCAGCTAGGTTTTGGCAGCTCTAGTTAAGATTTGTGACATTGTGGGAAAGCCGTTATGCTTTCTTGGACACTGTATGACCACCTCAGTTGATGCACCCTCAAGCCCAATTAACTAACCATTATGCTTTATGATGCCCTAGGCATACAGATGCAGCAAACTGTGAGTACCATGGCTTGCAACAGACATGATACCAATCATTCAATCAGCATCTATCAATTTTGAACACTATCATAGAGCAATTCATTATCAACAGTGCCACTCAACCTCCAAATGATAAAAGTGAGAGCTATTACTCCAGACAGGATAATGTTCTGGATGCTAAAAATCCGGGAACAGCCTGTTTTCCCAACCCTGATCATAACAGCAGATCAGTGCACTTGTCACTGTCAAATGACCCATCTGCTACAACCTGAATGTCTTGGAATGGGATGGCAGGATTGGAAAAAAAAATTCAGAAGAGGTCCCAATAAAAACAGAGTTTAGCCCAGAAAACTTGCTTTGGGACTCAGACAACTCTGTCAGGGCCAGTAGCATAGCCATAATTTTTTTTTTTCCAGGGGATGAGCATCTGAAGAGGGCCCCCACCTACTGAGGCCACCCCCACTTCCAAAACTCATTGGATTTTGATCATTTATTGTCTAAGTGCCTTATATATATATATATATGTATCTTGGGAGCAGATTTTCATACAGGCACTTGTGGTTGAACACGACAGCTTGTTCTGCATTCATTAGCTTTTTATGTATGTTTCCGATATGTCGCACATTCGCTTTCACTTGAGAGTCGAGCTGATGGACTATTTCACCGAATGAGATCATCAAAACTGTCAGTTATGGTTTCCATCTATATTTAAATACAACGTTTCGATCAGCATAGATCATCATCATGGATACATTATAGGTGACATGGCTAGATGGGGTCAAAGTTATGACAAGTAAAACAAGTGGGCAAGTGCAAAAAAACATTTCACGGGATACAAATCATTCAAGCATTCACATGGGCACTTTCAGCGTCAAGTCCAGGAATCCGATTAGAAGCAACAGTACACGCACGTACTCAGAAAAAGGCACGCGTTACACTTCACTCATAATCGTAAAGAGCTAGTGCAGAGGTCATCTTGCACTGTATGTTTATTACCGGCAAGGCATCCTTGATGAGAACAGCCTCATGTACCGGCAAGCGTCTTCTATCAGAACATCTTACAAGAATCTCTGTGTTAGAGACTAGATTAGCACGTGTGATGGAGGCCTTGTGTTTGTCCCTATAGTGTTATTTGGGCCCACCACTCTGTTAGTGCATGGTGAGCCTTCTACTGAGCGTCGTTGTAGTATGGCCAATGTAGCATACTGGACGGGTTGCGCAGTCCCCGTGTGGGCAAGTAAATTTGTATACTACAATGACCTGCTTTATCGGCTCAGTTTCACGCTGCGGGTTATTCCTCATGATCAATGATGACGTTTTTGGACCTTGATAACACATCGTAAGTGATACTTTCTCACCAACTACTTTAGGTCTACAACTGCCTAGAACAATTTTCTTTATGGCACGCTCATCATGTTTCCAGGCAGAAGTCATGATGTTTTGTTAAAAATATTGATGTTTATATTTTTAGCATGCTATAGTCTTGTTTCTGCAGATATTTGGTTATGATGTCCTAACATGTGGCGTCAAAGTCTCTGTTACTATATCCATTGTTAACAAGAAGCTGGCGGACTCTCTGTAGCAAGTATTCACTGCTGAATTCAGACGGAGACTGATCAGTGAACAGCTCACCAAGAAAGAAGAGACAGTCAAAAGTCTCAAGACAGAACTAAACTCAGCAAATGAAAAATACAATAACTGTGGTGTTCCGGATGGGCTGAGGAAACAAGTAGATGAAGCTTTGATTTCTTTAGTTGGGGATCACGCTGAGTTAACCAAGGCGCGAACATTAAAGAAACTGACGGGTCTCTACAATGGTACTTTAGCTGTACCAGAGGGACGAGTGTGTTTTTTAAACTTGTCAGACAATGAACTAACTGAAGCCCAAATATAATTTCTCAACCTGGGTTTAAACTGCCACATATACCCTAAGTGTGACCAGAATAAGAAGAAGGCAGAGATCGCCCTTCTTTATGATGATATTTGCAAGCTTGAAAAAGAAGGCAGAATTGATATTGAGTCGGACGTCAAAGCCCTGTTGCAGGTGGAAGCTGGCAGAAAAAGGCACACAGGAAACAAAAGCATTTTGACCAGAAAGGTACGGGAAGCGGCCGCTAGTCTGAAGAACAACGATCAGGCGGGCTGACAAAGCAGCCGCTTATGTTATCCTCAACAAGCAAGACTACATAGACAAAGTTCGGTCCATACTCGGCGATGAGTCAAAATTCCGTCGAATAACGCGAAACCCAACCGTGTCACTGAAGAAGCGACTAAATAACTTGATCGATGTAGCCAATGCTGATGTGGGTGGAACACATTTCCAGAAAGTCACAGGTGAGTGGTGCAGGTGAGTTCCATCCAGGCCCTATCGGACTCGCCAGAGGGCGGGTGCCCCTTCACCCCTTGGAAACGCAACTGCTTTTTAACAGCCCGGGCCCCTCCATGGGCTTAGATGATGACCAGCTGCCCAAAGCTAGCGGGGTTGGTGACCATACATGACCTGACTGTGATGACTGTCGTGAACATTAAAGAAACGTACGCGTATTTCCTCGAGGTTGCTTTTATTAAAAAAAAGTACGTGTGTAGACCCTAAAATTGCAACATGGTCAATGATTTTATATGACCCGGAAAGGATCAATAACCTAATGTGACGTGGGAAAGGTCTCTTCTTCACTTATTCACTCACTTTCTAGCTATATTGCATTAGTCAAACATCTATTTGCACATAATGATGAGCCTTAGTTCACTAATAGCGATGTGTGCGCAATGCCATCGCCATTTCAGCACAAATTCGCCTGACATGCCCTGAAGAACGTCATGTATAAGTCACCTGACGGACCCGGATTTTTCTTTGCATCAAAACATGCCTCGACAGATGCGCAAATTTGCAGAGCGCTGTGACGCCCATAACTGAAGATAATAGCCGACTGTGGGGTGCCACTCACCCACCTCCACCTACCTCCTCTTAGGAAGGCGAGGGTTAGGCTTTCATTTGGAAACAGGAAGTGTCATTTAAGTACGGATAACTCTAGCGGAAACTATATTGGATAGCACTTTGGGAATTGATTCCCTCTAGAGCGCCATGGACGTTTTTATGAATCTCCTCTTCAGTTTCCAAGTTCAAATTTGAACCATTCCTGAAACTAAGGTACCTCTGCAGTGGGGAATCTTTATGTATGGATGTACCTGGCAAGTATCATTGCGGGCACCAAGAACCATGTATTAATGTCGCTATATAAGCGTTTTTTTTTAACGGTTTCATACCTTCGAAAATTGTTTCTTTTTATCTCGGTGAGATTGATGAAATCCCACTACAGCGTAGCCACGGAACAGTATGAGTGGCCAACTAGTTCCCTTTCTCACACTGCATTGCAAAAATATTGGTTTTTGAATGTTAAATGTCCGACTCTCAACTAGAGCAATGTAACATGTGGATCGTTGATTCACTGCCCTCATGCAAATAATCTGGCAACAGAGGTCCTTGAGCACCCGTGTCTTCCCTTTGCATTTTTTTTGCATTTGCATTCCCTACTAGCATTTTCATCGAGTATCTCGGAGTTTTGCATCCGTAAGAGCTAGATGAGTTTGTATTGTAGAGCTGTGTGTGATTTTATGTTTTTGTTGATGGAATTTTCTCTCAAAATTGTTCCATTTACAGGCGAAGTCATGGAAAATAATTCAGATGTTTTCTGTCAAAATCTCGACGATGTCAACGAAGTAGACAGTTGATCGCGAGCGGTGTCAGCAGGGGCGGTCCGCCCATTGAGGCACTTAAGGCAGTGCCTCACCTGAGTAGAAATATAATGAATTTTTTATATATGATTTTCGCGAAAAACATAAATTTTGTCTTCTGGGAAATATCAAAATGGAAGAATTGGAGGGACACAAATTAATAAGTGGTTTGTATTAACCGAGGGAAATAATATTCAGATTTCCATGCTAAATTGTGAACCGGTGTATAACTGGCCTGAGGAACTCATAATAAGGCATGCCTCGTCCAATATGTATCCATATCTAGCGCGTTTGTTCACAACCAGCTTTGTATTCAAGGCTGCTCAAAGCCCTATGTGAGGTACGAGAGGTGGGAAATGCGAGGAGCGAGACCCCAACTAGGGTATGTTGAGCATCAGTGCGTTCTTAAACTGGGCTTTGATGCGTTTATTCAGCTTTGTAATTGCCATGCATTCACTGGCGGAGGGGGCGGTGTGCATTGTAGCTACGGCTCCCCAATGCAGTCGGTTGGGGAGTAAATTGGTCTTCACTAACAACTTGTCAGAAATAGAGGAATTTTATAGGACAATAGTCTGTTTTACAGCGGAAATTTGCTCGCAGGTCACGTGGTCTCAGGAACAAGATAGAGGGAGAAGACCCGGCATAGTGATCTGCATAAATTAAAAGCGACCACCAAATCTAATTCTCACATCAGTTTTAATAAAGAAATTGGTTTTAATATTAACGCTGCTGAAATAAGTAGAATTAAACTTACGAATATTAGCAAATTGCAATACGCTTCCTAATTTACGTCGAGACTGCACTCAGCTCTACGGGATCTGGCAGCCGACGGATGACTGCCAGATTACAAATTGGCGCTGTGGTTAAATTAGCGAAGGATGCGGTTTTAAGCCAACTTCCTGAGCAGCGGTAGAGAAAATGATAACAAAAGTACACTTAATCGATGTCAACCAAGTTTATAAATCCATACCTGATACTGCCGACATGCTCACGCCGCACAACTAATAAATATTCACAACACACCCCACGAGTAGGACGCTCGTGCACCGACTGATTTGTTTCCTCTCGCGTACTGGGATATAGGTTTCGGAATATAAAATGGTTTAAGGAAAATTATACTAAACCAATCAGTCTAAAATCGTTTTATTCTCACCACCAAGAAACAAGTTTTGTTAATGAAAAGGCTGAGAAAATTGAGTGAAATAAATTCTTGTTAATAATAAATGTTCTTCAATGTACTTTTTTAGTTCATGTCTGGAATGTTTAGTTGAAGCAAGGAATGACTTGGAAGGATGAAAAGCGACTAGATGGGAGAGCAAATTGCCGCTGTAAAACCGACTAATGTTGCTCTAAGCTTATGATTAAGTATTGAGGTTTCCCAATCGAAGGAGTTGGAAATTTCACGCTTATCCTTTGCTTGGCCCTACCAAGGGATTCAAAGCCAGCTTTTTGGATCTGTTAACATGCACAATTTGTACTGGTCTTTTGACCTGTACAAATTGTACTGACCTGATGCTAGGTTCAAAAGTAGGGTTCATCTGGCCAGATGATCTTCACCTTCAAGCTGGTCTTCAGGATCGTGTTTTATATTTTCCCCCCCCTAGTAGGCAGGTAAGTACCAAAGAAGCTTCATTGGTAAACAAATTTGAGGGACAGGCCATCTCCAAATGTGATTACCTATGATTGCATTTATTAATGGACAAAATCCTGTTCAGTATCATTGCAGTTTAGGGTGTTCACTACAGAAGTTCTGCACCTGTTTTTAAGGTTGTCAAGTAAGAAGAGGGTAGGTTACCTAGGTTAGTTTCGTTGTGAAATTTTGAAAAATGTGAATTTTAAGGATTTAAAAAATGAAACATCCAGCAGTAAGTTTGAAGTTTAAGACAATTGTCTTCTTGGAATTCCCTTTCCCAACACAATGAATGTGATTAACACAATGTAACCACTCATTTCCTTTGCAAATGCATACTTTTTACTGGCAGCCAAAATATCACCAGAAAAGAGACTTTGAGTTGGAGTATTGAGGCATGCAAAAATGCTCAAGAGAAAGAAATATGTAATATACCCTAATGACTTAAACAATCATTCCATATAAGAGAACACAGTCAAAGCACCTGAAGGCCCAAATATCTAAGTAACATATAAGAGAACAAGTTTGTTGAAATAGGTACATTTTTAACTACTTCCTTCCTAAAATAAATAATAAAATACCTAACCTGACCTAACATACCCTGACCTGTTTTTGAAGACGAATCTTTCTTTTTGAAACTTCTCGAGAAAACATCTTTATTTTTCAAACATAAGAGAAAGGAATAACCTAATGCAGCCTAACCAAACCTAACACACTGTTTTGCTTCATGGAGGTAAAATGTGTGTAAAATGTGAATAGTGGTTGCCTTAAAGTGCACTAATACTGATATTCTTCTGCTAGAAAAAAAATATGAAAAATGTTTGGTTAGGATAGGTGAGGCTAGCTTTCAGGGATTAATTTGACATTTTCCCCATTATTTATTCCCTCATTCAATGTCCCTTTTTGGTATTATTCTGCTCACCAACTTAAAACTGGCCATTTTTCATGGAAATGATTTATAACATCATCTTAATGGCACCCATAAGCATGATATTGGAGCATTGTGATCAGATTCTGATGATCACCTTAAGATTCCAAATTACCAAATATTCATGGCTGTTTTATCCTGCAACAATAAGCATAATTTCAGTTTTTTTTATAGAAGAAGCTCCATAGCTTAAATTGGGAAAATGTGTGGACTAGACTTGCTAAAGCTTACCTGCCAATTTCTTAACACGCGCCCTGGAGGGCCTCTGAGAATTACGCGCACTGGAGGGGAGGGCGGATTCCGCCCCCCCCCTAAGATCTCGGCTCCTAGTAAAGCTGGAGGAACGAAATTCGCAGGGTGGATGGGCACGGTAGTGAACTCTATTGTGTGCAATTTTCGTGACCTTAGGTCAATATCTTCAAGGTCAAATAAGGTCAGATTGGCAAAATTTTCCGGTTTTGCGTGGCTTGGCTTGCCATCGTTATGGATCGCTGTGATTGTGTTTAAATGCAAAAGAATGGGCATCAATGATGTTTTGGACATTACTAATGATGCAATGCAGATGCTAGACCCAACATTTGACCTCAGGTCACCTATATAGCACCACTTTATCAGGTCAGTTACCTGTTCCAGTTACCGGAACCGGCCGCCCGCCCGACTGCTCCGTCGGGCAGCTCGGAGCAATCGGCTTCGTGAAGAAGGGAGTGAAGTACATGAATAAAGTATGGAAACGTAATGAGAAACAGTACAAATGACAACCAGTAGTGCATTTATGGCAACATTCCAGTTGATCAAGTTTGGTTCCATTAACCTGTCATGAACTTGACCTGACTTGACCTTGGTGACCTAACATGACCTTGAAACTATACAGCATATCAATATGCATCAAACAAGTCGCTAGTGTTGCCTAGAATACTTCCCTTTTGTCAGTATACTGGAAGCGCATCAGCGCCGATTTTTGTGGTCTGGCGCTATAACATTTTTTTACTTCAGCGGCCCCTAACTTGAAAAATTTTCGGCAGATGTCCATTTTTCTTACTTTAAACGACGCGCCGTTCATTTCTAAGCAGGTGCACCTAAAATCGCGTATATCGACCGGTAAAATCTGCAGTTATTTGCGAAAAACCGGAGGGGTGGGCGAATTTCGGCCCCCCTCCAGTCCGCGTGTTAATCTACCATTTCTTTGGAAAATCACATAAGAAGATATTCACTATTTAAGATCATGGCACTTAGCATCAACACAGCAGATGATATGGACTCCCTGGGTGATGTAATTATATCAGGTGATCCAACATCAGTATGATTGACTGGATCCGACATAAGAAGGTTAGGTCTGGTTAGTTTATAATCTGTTAGGTTTTTTATCTGTAATTTTGCTATATTTTCCATTATGTTAGCCCACCCAAAACCCTCTCTCCATACATGTTGCACATATACTGTTGAGGGGAATGGCATGTATACAGTATCAAAAGTGTTCTTTGCAATTTTGTAAAATGGTAGTTTAATGATATACTGCACTTTTATTTTCTTGGACTGTATGTTGTGATATAAGTACCTGAACTGGAATTACTCGCATCTTAAAAAGTTTTCATTTACCAAGGAAGTGAATATCAAATTCATTCAAATCACCTCAGCGACCACCAGATTACATTTTCCCCCAGGAATTGGCCTACTGCTTTCTTTGAGATATTTGCCATAATTGCTGTATCAGAATCCAAATTCAAAGTCACAAATTGTATAGATTGGTATTTTGGTATACCCTTGGTTAATTGGTATGGGAGCCAATTGATGGCTGTGAATTTTGTTTTGACCAGTAAATATATATTTCATTTTACTTAACTGTATGTAAGACAATTTTGTGTGATAAGTATTCATGTAACTCATTATATGTAAAATTACCTTGTTAATTTTGCTTCATATGGACCAAAGTAAATAAAACATCCTAGATGAACATTATCATAATAATTGTATCCTTTTGAACACTTGTGACACTGAACTTTTTACTTGAACCAAAATTATCTATGGGATGATGGGTGTCATTAAAAAGTAAATAAATGTGGGTATTGGGGATCAGTTACTTCTTAATAAAAAGATAAATATTTCATGATGGAAATGCAACAAGACTATATTTGCTGGATACTGAATATGATGTGTCTGATATTTCAAGTATATTTTATTTCATTTGATTGCTGCTCTTTGATGCTGGAGGTGAATAGTACTTGCATATACAAGTAACCTCTAGCTGATTCTTTCCTGTATGATGGGTTCAAATCTCTTGAAACTGTGGTGAAGTACTAGATGCTCACCTTTGCATATTATATTATTTCATACTTTCATCAGTTGTCTGAGCAGCACAAATGCATTTATGATTGTGTCACTATCAACCCATCTATTGATTTGTTTTCCTTTTTGGAGAAGTGTGAGTTGGTCCAAACTGAAATGTCAACATGGGATATTCTTTCCTGCACTAATGTATGCTATGGGTATAATATGGGATACAAGCGTAGGTGTTTACTCACATACTTGGATTGGGCATATCCTCATGTCAAAAGGCAATTTCATCGTCAAGCATTTTCCTTTTTTTTCAGGTATGATATGCAAATTTTTGTCAATGATTTGATATACTTATATGAATCCTGTGTTAAACTAGTGCATTAGTCTTTACTAATATCATTGTGCATAATTATTTCCATCATGAAATCATACAACTTTACCTTTTCAGTGATGCCCTTCATTGCCTTTTCATGCCTTTCATGCCTTGATTAAAATATTGCTTGGGGACTTCTTTTGTGAACATTTTGTTGGATACAAACAGCAGTTTTTGTTCCATTTGAGCCCTTTTGTGCAGTCAGACATTTGTAAGAGTGTTAACACTTTAGGAAACCTCCTGTTGAGGTGGACTTACTCTGCTTCTTAGGGGAGGTGTACAGTCAGGGTGTGTTAACAAGGGATCTCCTCTCCTGGGGGGGGCAGCCAAGAGTGTTTTGGAGCTTCATGTTTCCAAGAGGGGCAGTTCCCTTAGCATCCCTAGCTGTGCAGTTCTGTGAGCCAATGTACTTAATTTTCATTAGGTTTTTTAAATTACATTCCTTTTTCCTGCATCAATGAATATCCATGTGTATCCATATGTGTGCTTACTATCTTGATTCTGATGACCTTCACAGACAGCAGCATTGCAAATAGAGACTCATTAACTATGCAAAATCCTACTGACGAAATCCTTCGAACTCCATTTTCTTCCCTGTCCTATGAAGAAAAGTTGCATGTTATTGAGAAAGGACCGGGCAGGCCAACATTGCTTTGGAAAGCCCAGGTGAGTTCTATGGTTTTTGAGTGCATGACCTTTCCTTATCATATAACTTTGTTAATGGTATTTGCATATTCATGCTTGCAGAATATTTCATAGCATTTTTTTTTCAAACTGCATCTGCAAATGGAGTCATAAACCCTCTGTTGTGATCATCACCATATTCATTTTCATTATGCAGAAGGGTTATGACTTGTTGACGTGTGACTGTTGTCACACCAATTTAGGATCATTCTGCCACCACCGTCTGTTCCCCCTAAGGAAATTGCGTCTACCTGACTGTTTGTGTGCAGGATAGCAAAGTTGATTGGCCATTTTATACATCTCCAACGCTATCAGTGTTACCCATGTTTGTCCAGTTTTTCAACCTGCGGCTCGGATTAAAGGCAGCGTTGAAGAAGGATTATTTATTACTATAATTCCATACAATGCTCAGCTTCCTTGAAAATATGTACATGATTCATGATGTAGATATGGCCTTGAATTGGTCTGCCAACAATCCAAGGGGCATTTTTTGTGAATAGTAGGGGACCAAAATCATACCGACTACCGAATTCCTACCGAACTCAATTCTGAAATCATAATTGACTACCGAAATCATTCAGGTTCAATTTCCGTCCTTCATCTCGCCCTCTTTTCTGCACAAGGATTTCACCAACGTACTCTTTTATTACAATGCATTGAAAGTCCTTTGGTAGTCTGAACCGATGTCCCTCATTGTATTTGGAAGATTAAAATTGTGTTTCCATCCCTTAAGACTAGAGTGTTTCATCCTGTTGGCATTATTGCATTATAATGCTCATCCTTCAACCCTTCATATTTTTCTCCTTTTAGTGCGGGAAGGTGAAGCGTAAATTTAATAACGACTTCTTCTCAAAGAAGGCGTGGCTCACTGCTCCAGCGGAAGGCGAAAACCGCCTTCTATGCTGGCCCTGTCTCATTTTCCAACCGGGCGAGGTGTCGGCAGCATGGAAAAGAGATGGCTTCAAGGATCTCAAGAACTATAGTTCACGCATGCTTTCTCATGAAACATGCAGTGGCCATCTGCACGCTGTTCTTCAGCTTCACCACTTCGGGCGCATGCAACAGATTGCCGATCAAGCCAACTCAGCTGCCAAGCGGATACACAACGAACGTGTGGACCACAACCGCGCTGTGCTAAAACGACTAATTTCTGCTGTCGTATTGCTGGCTAAGCAGGGACATGCGTTCAGTGGGCACGACGAGTCTGAGGGCATTGCGAACAGGGGAAATTTCATCGAAACATTAGAGTTGCTGAGGGAGTATGACCAAACCCTAAATGATCACCTAGCAGGCCAAAACGTTCAGTTCAAGGGCACATCAAACCACATCCAAAATGATCTGATCCAGTGTATCCACTCTGTGCTGAGCGATGTCGTCGATGCCGAAATCAGCGAAGCGTCGTGTTTGGCCATCGGGGCCGACGAAGCGACGGACATTGGTACCCAGCAACAGGTAGCCATCACGTTCCGGTATGTGGACAGTGGGGAAACATCCGAGAAAGATTTCATGGGTTTCACTCGGCGTCTGGTAGCTATGACGCAAATGCTATCGCTCAAATCATACTGAAGATATGCCGTACATATCAGGGGATGGAGTGGAAACTCGTCGCACAGGCGTACGATGGTGCGAGCGTCATGAGCGGGGAGGAGAACGGTGTGCAAGCTAAGATTAAGGACGAGTATCCGAACGCCAACTTCATCCACTGTTTCGCGCACCGCTTGAACCTTGTGCTCATGGATGGCGTTAAGGTGCCCGAGATACGGCGCTTCTTCTGCGGTGTCCGAGCTTTCCACACGTTTTTCTCACGAAGCCCAAAGCGCACTGCACTTCTTTCTTCGTGTGGCAGCCAAACCCGGATGTGTGGCGGTTCGGAGACACGCTGGCAGTACAAGGAGAGGGCGGTACATGCGATTATCAACAATCTTCCGGCTCTGGTAAAATGTCTGGAAACTATGGTGAGCGACGATGCCTGGTGTCGCGACGGCGACTCGGTGAGCGCTGCCCGCGGCTTACTGTCTTTTCTGTCAGGTGTTCAGTTCCTGTTTTTACTGGCCGTCTATGATGCTATCTTTTCAAAAACTGGCATGCTTTTTCAGAAACTTCAGTCGCGAAGTCTTGACATTACTGTGGCGCTGTCCTCTCTGCGTGACACGTTAGACCAATTGGTTGCCCGTCGCGATGATGCAGGCTATCAGCAGCTTGCTGAGAGGGCACGTGAAATGGGTTGTGGCATCCATTCTACGGAGGGCCGCTCCAGGAAGAGAACCCGCAGAGAGTTCTACGAGTCGGTTACGACCGAGCCCAACTACGAATCTGACCAGTCAGGTGATTCCGAGCTCCGACGAATTTTTTTCATGTGCGTCGACCAGACCACTCAGTCGCTGCAAAGCCGCTTTAAAGACTACGGAGCTCTGCAGTTGGTAGAATTGGTGGACCCTGGCCGTTTCAGTTCTTTTTCTGGCTGACTCCTCCAGGGCCGGATCAGCCATTGCAGCACTGCAGAAGTACTATCCTGACATGTTCAGCACAGCGGCATTGCTTAGCGAGCTGCAGGCCATATGGGGTTTCAGAGATATGGACAAACTGCCGCAGGAGCTTCTAAAGTACATGATAGACCACGGACTCACAGAACCTTTTCCAGAGACGGCCAGATTGCTCAGGCTGGTTCTCACCATCAAACCAACGACTGTAGCGGAGGAGAGATCCTTTTCGGCTCTCCGCCGCATGAAAAGCTACTTGCGCACGAGTATGCTACAGGACCGGCTGTCATTTATGGCAAAGCTCAACATCGAGTCTGAGCTCCTTGTCCATCTGCAAAAGACTGGACAACTCAACGAGCCGGTCATCGAAAAGTTTTCGAAAATGAAAGACAGGCGCATCGACCTGCTATATCGCTAGAGTTCCGTTAGACTGAAGCACTTCTGTGATAATTGTAGTTTCATGTTCATATATGTCTGGCTTTCGGCCTGGCTGACTGTAGAGACTTGGTCATACTGGCCGGTATGTGGTCACCTCGTGTGCGTTGGAGTTCGTACGCGCGTGGACGGGCCATAGGGTTCAATGGGAACGCAGCTGCACACATCGACCAGTTCGATCAGGCTTTGAGAAATGACTCATTTAAGTCATAAAGGTGGATATTCTGAGTTGGGAGCAAAAAACCTGCGAAGTGCCCACGGCTCAATGGAATTGTATAGCGTGTGCGCGCCAGTGTCCTGGAGTCATGTTCCGTCCAGTGAACGGTATGAGCCCAAGACGTCATAACCAGCTATGACGTCTAAAAACGAATCCGTGTTGCCGTGTTGGGATGTATGCTGTGAATGTGTTTGCTTATGTAAATAATATTGTGTTCAAGGCGATGAGTTGGTTTAGCTAGTCGAAATGTCTGAAATACTTGCAGACTTGATGATTGTTAGGAAGACTGTTGGCAAGTAATTGGCCTCGCCACCTTCGCCTTTAATGCATCAATAAATTGTGTTGCCTTTCCGCCGATGTGGTAGCATTGGTCATAAGCGTAACTGAATGGTTTAGAAAAACTAATCCCTAGGTCGGGAAGATGATTTTGTGGGCAGGAAAAAACTATCGATTTTTCTGAACGGAAAAAGAAAGTGGCCGAAATCCGACAAGTTTTTAGGGGGGCGGGGGGACGCAGTGGAGATTTTTCTGCCTCACACCGTTTGGATACCTCGGACCGCCCCTGGGTGTCAGCTGTATGTATCATAACGGAGGGTGGAAGTGGCCATTCAGTCACGGAGCTGGGAATTTCTGTCAGAGGTGCGTGTGTGCGTGCGTGCGTGCGTGCGTGCGTGCGTCATGTGTGTGTGTGTGTGTGTGTGTGTGTGTGTTCTTCTAACATGTGTGTATGTGTGTGTGTGTGTGTGTGTTCTTCGAACATGTGTGCACTTGTACTTCGTGCATACCGAGGCCATTTTCTGTTTGCACACCTGGGAACCGAGGACGTGAAGTGAATACCGAGAACATTTTTGACGTCCTCGGTTTTCAAACTCCGTCTGGAGCATTGTCAGATGCTTACCAGTCTCCTGACGAATTTTCTCGACATCATCAGTTTTCACCATATATGTGACCGTGTGTGTCCAGCAGGAGTGTATGTGTGTACTGTGCAGATAAAGTGTGAGCAAGCCGAAAGTTGCAGTGCAGATGTGACGCGCTCATGTTTGCAACTTGACACCACCCAGGTTTGCAACTTGGTGCAAGGTCGGCAGGGTGCCGGAGTGAGGCGTCCGCGCCACTTGGCCCCGTACGACTCGGCTTGCGGCGGGTGGCCGGCACACGCGTTCGGGAAAATATGTTCTTGCAAAGGGATTGGCGCTTCGGTTAGACATATTTCTATCATTCTAATGAGATGGGATAGGACTACGGTTTGGAGGTTAGGAGTTAAGACAGCTAGTATAAGACACACTTTGTAACTAGGCATTAGAGGGTGAGAGAACTAGGCAACCGAGGGTGAGAACATCTGGTGCCCTACATACATATTTAGGCGAAGTACGTTTTAAAACATCTTTGGGTTTGCATCTTAACCCTTGCAGTATCGGGGGATCTTTTTACACCCCCATTAGGTTTTCCGCGGATAGTAAAAAAAAACTGCGTGCAACAGCGGGCCGAATATTGGCATACCTGTTCCTACATCAATTTGACATGCTTGGTGAAAATGTTAAGGTCAGGTCGTTCACGGTCTCGAGTTAATTAAGGTCAAGTTAGGTTACCTTTCAAAAATGTTCAACCAGTCGTCACGCTTTAACGGGTGAAGATGTTTGAATGAAACTTTCAGCAATTGCTTACTTTTAGAGACGCAACAAAGTGCCCCAGAGGAATTTTTCGAATCTTGCGTTTTTGATCACTTACTTGTTTTGCATATTTGCTATTGGGGATAAATATCGAAGATTCTTGCTAAGTTATGGAATTTCTATGGGGCTTATCTTACTTAAAACACAGTTTATCGGTGTGTTCTATCAATTAGACACAAACAAAGTAAATAAAGTCGAAAACTCAACATTTTGGAAATAAAAGCTGTATTTTTGAATGCGCGAAAATGTTGGGACCACGGTCCATTTCGTCGTCCTTGTCTGATTCCAAGCAAGTTTTGTTTGTAAAATATACCAAATAAACTACTCAGAGCATACAACTTGACGTCAATCGTGACCACAAATACCCCCTGTTGACGTCACACTTTGAGATGATAAAATGCTGCGGGTGGTTTCTGGTCATATTCGTAGAGCGCTTTCCGATGACAAATCTTCCGGCTTCGTGTGACGCTTAGTTTGGAGATTAGATGATAATATAATGAGCCCCCATCCCTCCCCCGTGACGGGGTGCGAGGATCTTACCGGAATGGCGGGAACGGTATGGCGGTATTACCTCTAAATTAAATGTTCTAACATTTAATACCTGGGGAATACGTAGCGCTGACAACGAAGGACTTTGTTCAGATCCCTGAATAAGAATTATAATCATCACACTAGGTTGTTGCAGGAAACCTACTCCAATATTGAACACAATAAAGTTTGGGAATATTTCTCGCTTGCTGAAACTTATCAGCTGAGCTAATGTGCATACATAGGTTTGCTTTCCAAAGTGATTAAAGGTGGATTAAAGGATTCGGGGCCTAGCTGAACTTCGGATGATCTTTTACATTTTCCGAGTTTTTCGGGTTTTAGGCCGAGATAGATAGACTGATGATTTCAGGGCTTCGGAGTTCCGCACTGCATGAGTTCAATACTGAACTCGATCATAACCCTATGGCAACACGTGACGGTCACCACATTAGCTGTCTTTAATTTTGATGAAGTGGGAGGCGAGCCACATCTGTTCATCCAGCTCCATCAACTTTAACCACATAATTGATATTGACTGATGTGGCAGGGAGCACCATGAGGTGTGGGGCTGCAGTAGGTGACAAGGAGCTTCTGATTTCTTGCAGCGTTATCACAACCACCGCCATAATCTGTCCCCCGTACCGGCGATCACGTGTGAAATTTGAGCAAAATCCGCCCGGCCGTTTTCGCGCAGCATGAGTCGAAGCGACACATACACACAGACACACAGACACACAGCTACACAGACAGACAGACAAACATTTCTCGACAACTTTAGAGAACCGACCGCCATGTATTAAATCTCCGATAGAGATTTATCGTGACATAGTCACTCTAAATCCCATCTACGATTTTGAATAATTTCGACATGAGCATGCTCCTGATCTCATTCAAAATCTCCTATTTGGTGTCAGATCAGTTGTGACATTTGATCTCTAAACTCTTTATAGAGTCCGAACTGCGAATTTAATGCTTTCGGCGCTAGTTTGGTATTTGATTGGGTAGGTGTTAGTAAGAATAAACTATGCATTATAATTGGACACTTTGAGGGGCCAGAACATCAATGAAAGGTCATGAGATCGTGCATTGATCTGATTATGGCAAATTAATTTGCATTAAGCTGCTTGTGCATAGGCATCGCCACAGTGGAGGACGTGGAGAGGGCATAGGTGTCACCATTGTGTGGGACGTGGGGAGGGCATAGGCGTCGCCACAGTTTGGAACGTGGGGAGGGCATGTGTGTCGCCACAGTTGGGAACGTGGGGAGGGCATGGGTGTCGCCACAGTTGGGAACGTGGGGAGGGCATGGGTGTCGCCATAGTGGGGGACGTGGAGAGGGCATGGGTGTCGCCACAGTGGGGAACGTGAGAATGGCATAGGCGTCACCACAGTGGGTGGACGTGGAGAGGGCATGGGTGTCCCCACAGTTGGGAACGTGGGGAGGGCATGGGTGTCGCCACAGTGGGGGACGTGAGAAGGGCATAGGCATCACGACAGTGGGGGACGTGGGGGGGGGCATGTGTGTCGCCACAGTGGGGGACGTGGAGAGGGCGTACAGCTCCCAAAATTCGTTAACCTTAGCAGTACGCCAATGACGTTGAATGAAAAAAAACGACCTAAAACGCCCTCCCCCTCCCCCACCCACCTATCCCAAACATGTGATAATGCGAAGTGCATGGAGCTTTATATGCTGCATCATACATTACACTTCATTTAATCCTGGGAATTATAGGGTGACATTGATGTTCCATTACCAGATCACATTTGTGGCCTGCTCGCCCATCCGACCTATATGACCTATCACCCTATGAATTCCAAAGTACAAATCAGAGCCCAGGAAGTATACTCAATTTTATTGACATTGGAGGAGGTATTGAAAGCTGGAATACAGTTACTCTACTGATGCTTCATATTCACACACACACACATGCACGCACGCTTGCACGCACGCACGCATGCACGCACACGCATACACACACATACACTTACACATGCATATACATATATATATATATATATATATATTGGTCATCGTCAGAAAAATTGCTTGAAGTGTCGGATCAGTCTTGAAATTCCAATCGCATAACAAAAAAAGAACATTCACGAATCACATATGACAGTTGCAGTGTTAGTTAGTTAGTTATTTGGGTTTTAGGGCGCATCAACTGCATTGGTTATACAGCGCCCATAACACAACTATTTAATTTGTGTCAATCCTAAACAGGCCTATTGTGCGAGCTTGATCCCGTTGACAGTTTCAGTGCGCGGAACTCATATCATATAGCAGTCGTACAATGCTTTATATTGCGCTGTGTCTCAATCAATGCCGTCACGTTTGTCGGGCAAATATAATGGGACGGACAGGCAAGGTACTGTACAATCAGCTCCAATATAGCACACTATTTCATCTGTTTTTCATTTCCGGGGCGTGTTTCTGAGCAGACAGCGCAATCTGAAGCCGTCGGATGTCATTACATGTCGCACGTATTGTCAGGCAATTATTTTATAGTCACTTTTTGTCGTGTTGTTGGAGAATGTGCTGGTGTGGTGTTCCGTCGCGCAAGTGTACAGTCAAGTTTCCACTGAGTCGCCTGTGTTACACCAATGTAATGTGCCGGGCAAAGTGTACATTGTACAACCTTTGCGGTGGCATGTGAACTGGTACACTACATTGGTGGATTTTAGGTTGTCAAGTGAACCGTGCGGGCTGTTTCTTTCGTGAGAAGACTTGATGTTTTCCTATGTTGATAGCATGTGATGAGTTGCATGTCACTCTTATTATCTGTAGGGGTTACATGTCTTCTAATGATGTCTCTTTTTTATAGTCAGTTTTGTATGCATGTATCATTTGATTTGTGTAGTAGTTGCCAGTTTCCGTGCCGTAGTTTTGCTCTGTCTGCTGCTTAGTGAAGTGCTTGTCCATGTGTCGTTTGGTTTCTTGGTCAATGTATGTGTTGGAATAGCCCTTACTTGCCAGAATTTGTTTTTGTCCCACGAGTTCTGTGTCCAGGGACGTCCAATCAGAACAATGATTGTCTGCTCATCTCAGTCCTCGCGAGCCTTCAACATAAATAAGCAAGCACCGCTAAAATATATAAATATACGTATATATATATATATATATATATATATATATATATATATATATATATATATATATATATATATATATATATATATATATATATATATATGTGTGTGTGTGTGTGTGTGTGTGTGTGTGTGTGTGTGTGCGTGAGCGTGTTTGCATACATCGATATGGTAAATGCAAGCAGAGATCCATTTAGATATCCTGGTGTAAGTGCTATATGTGTTCCCAATATACAGGTATATGAAATACAGTCAATCTTGCCGGAATGACGGGAGGGTTAATGTATTACCTCTAAGTTAATGTTCCACCGTGTAATACCCGGGGAATACGTCGCGCTGACAACGAAGGACTTTGTTCAGATTCCTGAACAAAAGTTGTCATCATCATACTAGGTTGTTGCAGGACACCCACTCCAATTTGAAGACGATAAAGTTTGGGACTATTGATGGGATGAGACATCCTTCATTCATGGTGGAAGCAAACCAGATATTAGTGTAGTGACAATACTTCCTCGCTTGTTGAAACTAATCAGCTGAGCTAATGTGCATACATAGGTTTGCTTTCCAAAGTGATTAAAGGTGGATTAAAGGATATGGGGCCGAGCTGTACTTCTGGTGATCTTTTTCAGCTTCTGAGGTCTTCGGGTTTTAAGCCGAGATAGATAGACTGATGGTTTCGTGGCTTTCGGACTTTTGGAGTTTCGCACTGCATGAGTTCAATACTGAACTCCATCATAACCCTATTGCAACACGTGACGGTCACCACATTATCTGTCTTTAACCTTGATGAAGTGGGAGGCGCAGCTCCATCTGTTCATCCAGTTTCATCAACTTTAACGATGAAGATACGCTCCTGAGCGTGCGAGGGTTACAATTAAGCGAACCAAAAGTTTGGTAAGTCTTGAACGATTTGGAATGATGCTTCCCCATCATCCCCCCCCCCCCCCCCCAGGAGGAATTAATCCTAAGCCTAGCCGAACCCTGGGCAATAGCAATCAGCTGCTGGGGTGTCGTTTGGCCACATATATGACGTATGTGGCGATTGTGATCGATATCAGTTTTTATGTGTTCGCGCGCGAAGTTCACCAATTACAGTGCAGAATTGTGGTGACAGTGGAAAGAATAGCTTTCGTGAAACGCAACTCTATGCGACACAGATGAATTGATATTCACAAATCAAATCCTTCCCACAGGAGCTTCGCTGGCGTGGCGCCTATTTTTCAACCGGTGAATTTTTACGCAAGCTCGCCGATTGATCGATGGTTTCGAGTGCGCTTTGGCAAAAGCTATTTGGCTATTGTCACAAAAATGCTGCAGTGTAACTGGTTCAATTGGTGCGCGCACAGATGAAAAACTGATATCGATCCCAATCGTCACACGCGTCATATATGTAGGTAAACGACACCCCAGCAGCTGACGTTATTGTCCAACCTGACTCGATAGGCCTTGGCCTGGCCTGGAGTGACGAGTTAATTGCACGATATAAAATATTCGCTTAAGTAGGTCGGCCTAATACCACGCGCTTCAATAATGTCAGCTTGAAGAAGAAAAACGAATATGTATTTAGGTTGGTGTCATATGGAGTGAATAAACGGTCACATCCGATACAAAAATACACGGAGAAGGTTGATTACACAGTGGTGCCGGCATCCGATCGTGAATCTTGTAATTAGTTGTGTCCAGTTTACGCATGACTTCGGCTGGATGGTCTTATGATTGGTTTTATCTCGTTTTTAAAATTTTCCCCTCAAAAAAAACACCTTTTTTTTTGTTGGCCATTTTGTAAGCCCTCCCCCCAAAAAAAAAAAAAATAATAAAATTTAAATTAAATTTAAAAAAATTCCCCCTTAAAAAAAAAAGGGAAAAAAAACACCCCAATTTTATATAATATAAAAAATAAAAAAAAAAAAAAAAAAAAAAGATAAACAATTCTTAATTTTTTAATTTAATAAAAAAAAAAAAAGAAGCAACGGAGGGACACCTAAAAATATTAGGGTTTGTTTTTTTTTGCCAAACACCCCAAAAAAAATTGTTTTATTAAAAAATGAAGCCCTTTTTATTAGTAAATTTTGGTTGTTAAAAAAATTTTTCAGCTTTTAAAAAAAATAATTTTTAGGAAAAAAATTTCCAAAAAAAAAAAAAGTAAAAAAAAACAAAAAAAAAATTTAAATAATAAACTTTTTTAAAAAAAAAAAAGGAGACGAATATTGGGGTTTTAAAAAAACCCTCTTCTATAATAATTTTTTTTTTTTTAAGTGTGGGGGAAAAAAAAAAAAAAAAAAAAAAAAAAAAAAAATACGGGACAATGTTTACGGTTTCGATTTCAAGCTAGAAGTGATCACGCGTGCCATTCGAGCGAGTGGCATCAGAAGCAATAAATAAGAAGTCAGGGAGAGGAGAAAAGAAAAATTTATATTAAATGACTAAAACAATATGGGACTGACTGCTTTTATCTCCAGTTCTATATGAGTCTACATGTCATACAAGTAATAGCTATCGGCGAATCGAGGACAATCTGACTTCTATAGATTTCCCTAAATTAACCAAAATGAAAATAATTCCTGCAATGGTTGTACTACAAGGGAAGACTGTCTACATGTGCTTGAGGGTAAGATGAATAGCAAAGCTATTTCGGCTTCTGGATTTTCCAAGTAATTTTCCCCTTTTCTTCTGGTCGGGCCTTGGGAACATGATCGTAGATTACATAAATGAAGCAAAAGGAAGAGGAGTGTTTTCATAGCGCATCGTCGTGGAGTGGTAACATTGATAGCAAACAGGGTGACGGAAAGTGTAATAAGAATATATCGATTTGCCTACTATATAGCTTCTAAAATAGTGGCTAAGGTCTTGTCAAATATAATGAGGAGTGTCGTGGAAAGCACGTGTATAATGGCCTTTGAAATTAAACGGGTTCAGTTAGAGGAAGACTTGTTGGTTCTAGCTTGCGAACTCTACCGGATGTTTTTAATTACTGCGAACGTAAAGACTTGGAGAAATAGAAGAAGCCGGTTTTGGTCCGAACAACTAAGCTTTTCGTTTTTTTCTAGAACACTACAGGAGGTATTCCAGTCGTTGATGCGTTGATTAGTACCAGTTTTTGCCATATCAGTTTTTGTAAGACATAATGGTGTATGGGGTACGCCCGCCAAAGGGGTAATATCGCCCATGCATTTAGTGAAGTTCCCTTTGCCCATTTAAAGTCATGTAATTTTCCCAGAGGCTCATTTGATACCAAAATGACACGATTATCTCCGAATTACCAGGCGTTTTAGGTAAATGTGGCATATTTAACAGCCTGAAGCACGGAAAAGGTCGTACAATTCGTAGATGGTACGAATTAGTTTTTCTAGGAAGCGTAGAAAACCATTAGGTTTATCTTTTGCTTGTGCTTGCAGTGGAATTATGGTATTACGCTCATGTAATACCATAATGTAATACTCTCTCCGCCCCTGGGTGAGACTCTCTCGAGAGCCCCGCCCCACGTCCTCAGGTTTTTCCGGGATAGCTGCCGAATGAGTAGACACAGAGCTACGAAACTGTAGTACCTTCATATACATCTACCTTGCATATCTTGAACAAATTTCGGGCCACGATCGTTGGTCATTGACTCAAGACGGGCCAAATAGAGAAATATTCCCAAACCTTTAAAGAGCCATCATTCGGAGTAATTACAAAATATCAACGCTACGCCCAGACCATGCTCTTCTTTCATCAGCGCGTACAACTGTGTGTAGTTAGGGGCGTTTGGAATCGTTTGGAGAGGCACCATTTCCTCGGATATGAACAACTCTCAAAATCCATAGGGGGGGCACCTTAGTCTGACAATTTGTTGAGCTGGGGAGGTTGAATGGGTGAACCGGTACATATCAAAAGGGCATCTATTCCTCTCACGAGGCTCTTTTCTTCTAAAGACGTGCCTATTCCTGTGATAGAGACATCTATTGCTTTAAAAAATATGCTAAGCGTGTGGGGGATATAGTGCATTGCAGCCTATCGTGGGTGCTTTTTCCCCGTCAGAGAGTGGCCACACTTCCATGGGTGGGGGTACACGCCAAAGTGTCCTTCCCTCTATATCGCGCCTCTGGTGCGGAGTAGCCCCGTGTAGGCGGGCAGCGTCATCTCGATCTCTCCAATATACTTTGCGAATATGACGATTTTGCAGTGGGCATATTGGCGTAAAATTTTGCTTCCTCTTAAATCTAGACCTAATAATAGTGCTCATAAACGCGTTGAGCTTCGTAAGCTGACATTTTTGAGACTCACAGACATTGGTAAGCGTGGTGTGTTCTTATATCAGCATACCAAACTATGGATAATGCAATATTATCCATAGAAATCCAGCTCAAACCAGAAGTTTACATTTCCTGTGCGTTTCGCGTGCGACTTTGTACAAAAAAAAACAGTCAGCTGAGCTTCTTCCTTTGCTTAAACGCGAAATTCCTGAAGGCAGTCAGGTGCTACGCTTTTTTAAAGACTTCGCGTGGCAATGGTACATCTGCTATAAATCGTATGAAAGCATCGGAAGATTCCTCTGATTCCATTTGAAATTATACGAAGAAACCACGTGAAATACGCAGAAACCGGCGTGTCTACGGAAAATATAAATGTATACGTGCACAATTACGTGTCCTATTGGAAGGCCCGAAAAAAACCAGAATAGACGACACAAACAACAACAACCGAAATAAACAAACAACCGAAAATTAAATCGCTTAGGTTACTTCTTGTTTCGATCATCATTAGCGGGACACATTTTCGCACACAATTACAGGTCGATCCGACAAAATTTAGAGGTTGTTACAAATGTCGCTTTTTGTCACCCCAACTTACGAGGTGTATATCTAAGGATCGTGGCCCACTGCAACGTTCTAAATAAGATAGCTAGAGAAATGACCTCAACACATTATGCACACTCAAGTTTCGTGTTTTTCTTTGTATGCCTACAAAAGTTGTACGAGTTACGATTACTAAGTTATCCGCTTGTACTTGCACCCCGGCGCGATGTCGTGAGCACGTTCACAAAGCATGCCCCAAAGTCGGCACATGAAGTGAGGTTTCCCCGGGGCTAAGCCGGCTGCTGATATCCATTGTGCCCAACAAGAAGCATGCCATGGGGAAGCTGTCCGACGTTATCCATGACCGTTATTCCACACCTTTTGACATGCGCAGTGTACGTTGTCACTACCTAGAAGGAGGGTCTAAAACCAAGCGGATAACTTATCAATTGAAGTCATACAACATTCACAGGTTCACCAAAACCCGACCAAACTTCGATGCACATAATGTGTTAATGTCGTTTGCTCAGCTCTCTTGTTGCAAAAAAAAGATGCTACGGGACCATGAACGTTTTGTTTAAAACCCGTAAGCGGCGATAGCAAAAAGACTGCTTTTGTCGCCACCTCTAAATTTTGTCGGATCGACGTGCAATTGTACATGCATTCTTGCGTTGCCAAGGCTAAATGAAGTGAAATGCATCCCGAATGATTTGTTTTGCTTCATTGTTAGGGGCACACCCTAGTGCACAAAGGACGGGATCTAAAGTTGTTCATGTTCAATTATTGTTACTGTCGTCAGGTATTCATCATTTTCAATTATTTCTGTAGTTTTTCATGTCTTCCATTTCCAAGTTAAAAATGTCCAATGCTATTAATCCGAGGAGAAATGAGGCCATATGCATGGGTTGAGATTCCTACATTTTTGGTGTAGTCTCAATCCGACCACCTTTACCTCCGTCCACCAACACTTTGTTCTCTCAACATGGGACCATGTGAGGCGGGCCCTATCAACCAAATTGGCAACACACATTGCCTCCATGCATTGGGCCCCACCAATAATTTTTTCTTCTAACCTTTCCATCCATGATTTTGGGTGTAGGTTGCAGTGACAATGGGGCGGTTTGGCCCCTGTCAATTGGTCAGCTGTATCCTCCAGTGAACTGGACCCACCCAAGAGTTGTCGAAAGGTTTCCACCGCAGTTATCAAATACCGCATTTTCCCGAGGTTGATCAGACCACACCAAATAATAGCAGTTGGAGCCCGGATCCAAAATACACCAGCGGTGGCGACGTCTATGATAAAAGCTAACAATGGTGATAAATCGCACGACTAAATTATAAAACGGCAAGTTCGTTACGAATTCAAATCAAATCATCATCGAGCAAAGTGCATTTTCTATGCTCCTGACCAAAGCCACTTCTATGTTTTGAGACAGGTGCTTGACATTTAACTTTCACCGGACTCATAGCCCTTGCGGCTCGCGGAATTCCCAGAGCTGAAACCTGGCTACGCCATTGTGAATGCAGTTCTCTCGGAAAATGACAGAAGCGAGCTTGGACTGTGCTGATAAGAGGGGCATGTAGACTAGTACTTCGAAATTTGTTCCGGCTATTTTCAGTTAAAAAGCACAGTTATGGTCGTAGGGATAGTATTCACGGTATTGTAGGCCCTAGCTTTTTTTCTCTTCAGTGGTATAAGTATTATGGCAGCTGCGGGGGATATGACCTCCCAAATTCCACAATCGGGGATAGGACCTGGACAATTTTCGCCCAAAAGCGACTTGAATGCAATGACTTTTCAGACGGATACTGTGCCTCGCAATCATTTGTTCCACCCCAACTTTGCGACACCCCTTCCACTCCCCTCACGGAAAGGGGAAACTTCCCCCGCCTCTCCCCCGCGGTGGCCAAGTCAGGAAGCGCATTGGACTGCCTCCAGATTTTCAGCTTTGGCCTGCAATCAGAAATCTGTGGAGACACGCCGTGGGCACGTAGCGATGATGGGCCCATATTTCGAAGGCTCATAGGCCACCCCCGCAAAGGTGTGTGGGACGATATACATTGTGTTTCACTCACTCCGAAAAGTTGGTTGAACCGGTGTCAAACTTCCTCCCCCTCCCCTATGGCAGAACCCTCGACTGCAACTAACCTCCTTCGCTGCAAGAGATTCTGTGTTTGTAGCAGATCAAAATAAACGGATAAATGTGAAACATTTGTGAGAAAAGATATCAATCTCCACACAACATCCGCTTTTATAATTTGCCTTATAAATACTCGCTAACTGTACACAAGTTATGAGCTCATACAGTGGCATAACCAGGACTTCTCCCTGAAGGAGTGGGACAAATCTGATCAGAGGGCCACCGAACCAATGGAATCCTACATGCTAGACAGCAAGACTTGAAAATTTGTTGAAGTGCGAATATAGAGAATATGGAGAAAGGCTCACGGCATTAGATATGTACTCATTCAAGTGTAGGAGATTTCCAGGTTTTTCAATCAAAGGATGGTTGACCATTGGAATAGGCGTACTGCTGATGTTGTGGGGAGTCCCTCATTGAATGTACCTAAAAGTACGGTGGAGAAATGCGTTAGGTTGGAAAAAATCTTGTTCTTTTAATTATAATTCGTGGTGGATGGGATGAGATTCGTGCTATTAGGTGTTCATGGTACAGGCACCTCTAAGCAGCCATGGATGGAGCTGAAAACTATCGATGGGGTACTCGATCCACGCGTGTGTGATGCGGGATTGAGTGAACAGGGCTAGATAAGTATTGGTAGGTGTATAGCATGTTGGTGGATAGTTTCTTTGGAATATAGAATGTGGTATTGGTTGGGGCGCTGATAATCTTTTGTCCATGCTTGTAGTATCTTTCCCGTACGGGCTCAACCCGGTTGGATCCCTGGGGTTCTTATTAAGTCTGTTATTATCTATTAAGTCTATTATCTGGGCCACCTAGCCATCAACAGGAGCCCCTGTTGACAATCTGTGACCTTCAGTGCTTTTAATGGACCTCCTTTTCGTCTGATGGGGCCTCATGTGGATCGTATGGGACAGCCTATCTACGAACGGTGCCTGATATATCCCTGATGGGGTTCCTATGTGTCTGGTTGGGCCTCCTATCGTTAAGCAGGGTCTTCTATTGACCATCGGGGACCTACTGTGCTTCGGATGGAGGCGTATTGGACTGGTAGAGCATTCCTTGGCCTTTTTAGGCCTTGTCTTGATCTGGCGGAGCTTTCGTCTTGGTCTGAATGGACCTTCTTTTAGTCTGGTAGCGACAGACAGTGCCTACTGTTGGTCATCTGGGGCTTCCTGTGGTTCTGATGCGGCCCCTTCTTGGTCTGGTTTGGCCTCTTCTTGGTATGATGGGGTCTCGTGTCCGTCAACAATGGCCTCCTATGGAAAACGGGCATCCCGTGTCTATTATGGGGCCTCCATTTGGTCTGGTGTGGCCTTGTATCAATCACAATGGGCGTCCTATCGACGGACAAGAGTCTCCAAATGGGTCAGATGGAGTATCTTGCGTGCTTGAGGGGTCCTGCAGTGGATTTGATAGGATGTTTTAACATGGGTTACTTGGAGCATCCTGTGTCATTTTTTAAATGCCAGAATGTGATTGGAGGAGGATACGTTTGCTCTCCTGGCTAACGCCAGAGGGCGGCTCCAACCAATGACGCCGGTACTAAGCAACAAATCCTGGGGCCTACGCAAGCTCCAGGGAGATGTCCCCATTACTCCCTCCCTTAGCTACGCCACGGGCTTATTCTTGCTAAAGGTTGCAGCTTGGGCTAATTCCAACGTCACCGGGGAGTCCCATGAAGTCCTGAATGACGTCATTTGATGATGAATATTGTGTGTGTCACATATAGGATACCACGCCAATAAGATAAATATTTCTTCAAGTAGCTTCCATTTTGCGAAACATTTACAATTCTGCTGTTTCCCTCTATTAGCATATATTGATATTGCTCAAGGTCTTTGTTTTCGCTGAGGGGAACTTCTGAAATCTAATCTATCGTGAAATAATGCAAGGAAGCTTCGCTTGGATATGACAAAAATATGCGCTTCCCAGGGAAAACTGAGGTTTGGGAAAGGACGAAATGCTGCTTATGGGGGAACGCCGGATAGATTCAGAGCTGGATGGCAGCTGTCCCTCTTGGCCCCACCCCCACCGGCCCTCGGATCTCTGCTCCTTTCATGTATTGGGGACTCCTTACCAAATTGAGTGTCTCATCATGCAACCTCGGGTCCAGTTTCATATTCCATGTTTCTCTTCTCCCGTCTTAGGTGTCTTGTCTTCCATGCCGGGAGTCTTCTCTATTGCGTGGTCCTCCCCTTCCAAATTAAGGGTCTTCTGTCACGTCGCAGGGCATCGTCTTCTAACCTAAATGTTTCTTATCCATCTTGGGGGCTTCCCCTTGTGCCTTGGGGGACATCATATCTAATCCTACTGGCTTCCTCTCTCGTCTTATAAACCTCCTCAGTGCATGGGGTCTCCTTACCTGCCTTGGGGCCTTATCTATCTTGGGGGCTTGCTTGCCCGTCTTTGAGGCTCCTCCTGGGTCTCATTTCCCCTTCGAGAGGCTACTTCCTCTATCCTTGTGGCCTCTTTCCCAATCTTCATGGAGTACTGGTGAATTACTTTTCTTTCCTAGAAGCGTCAGTTTCTAAATTTGCAGCCTTGTCCTGCCTCAGAGGACTTTTTATTTCCTAGGAGGAGCTTTCTGATCCGTTTTGTGGGCTGCTTGTCGCATCCGGCAGCCATCGCTCCTATCTTATTGCCCTCTTATCTCGTCTTTGGGGCATCCTTTCATCCGGGGCGGCGTTCTTTCCATTCTTCCGCCTCCTCTTCCAAAGTGCAGCTCCACCACGCATGGGAGCTCCTCTTCTCCCCTTGAGGAATTCTCTCAATTTAAGGGCTTCCTTTCAGTGGTATCTCAGTGGCATTTTCTCAAGTCCTGTGGGGGACTTCCATGCCAGCATTGGGGTCTCCTCTTCAATTATATGGCCTCCTTTCCTATCTCGGGGCCTCTCCTTCCAAATTAGGGACATCTTGTCATACCTCAGGAGCCTCCTAGTCTAAGCAGGGTGGCTCCATACTCGTCTGGTGGCATTCGTTTCATCATGGGGCCCTACTTCCGTATCTCGCGGACTCTTCTATCATCTCTGTCGCCCGTCTTTTATGAACCTGATCTGATTGTTTTAGGTGGTGGGAGGATCCTTGCCAGTTTTCGGGGACCTGCTCTACTAAGCTGGCTATATGACCATTGCAGTCGATGCGCCCTTTAACCCCAAATAACTAACTAACTAACTAATTAGTCTAAGCTGGGTGCCTACCAACCGTCTCAGGGAATCATCTTGCGCAATGCGATCGCGTCTCATCTTCCAGTGGCTTCCTCTTGCAAATTAGGGGCATCTCTCACGTCTTCGAGGGCCTCGTCTTGATTTCTGGAGATTCATTGCTCGTTTTAGATGTCTCCTTGCGCGTTATGGGGCCGTCTCTCATATTACATGGTCCTCCCTGATCTTCTGGGCCTCCCCTTGTGTCCTGGGGGCCAGTTGCACTATTGTGGGCTTCTTCTCATAAACCAGGAGTCTCCTCTAAGTTAGAGGCCTCCCGCCACGCCTGAGAGACGCCTCAGATTTATTATGGACAAGCTCTACCCGTCAGAGTCGCAACCAAGGGGACGGAGGCTTGGCCCCCTGTCACTTAGTAAACAAAAATACACTAGACTAAGCAAGACATTTTTAGATTTTCACCACGCAAAATCAAAAATTTTCGGCGCCTTTGCGCGCCCAAATATGTCTACGTTTCCTGATAGTACAATTTTGGTCGGTCCCGTTTAAGAAAATCTTGGCTGTGTCGTTGCTACCCTTCTTGGGGGTCTAAGATCTTGGAACTCCATCTCCTATCGCACTGGCTACTTTTCCGTCTAAAGGGCCTTCTCTAATTTATTTGGTGCCTCTTGCCAGTTTTCGAGGCATTCTCTTCCGTTCAGGGGGCCTCCGAGCCCATGTTCAGAACCCTCTTTAGTCCGTTGGACTTTTTTCTCCTTGGGACCTCCGTTTCCAAATGAAATGCCTCCTCTCTCGTCTTTGGGACTCCTCCGTGTTTCGGACCTCTACCAACCTGAAGGGTCACCTCGTGCGTCCTGGTGGACTCCTGCTCTCTCCCAGGGACATCGTTTCTCATCTCTTCTGTCCTTTCCTGTCCTATCTCTGGAGCTTGGTGGGACTTCCCGCAGAAAAGAGCTCTGATTTGTATATAATATTAATTGTCTGGATGGTAGCGACCCTCAGCCTTTCTTCTAGAGAGCACTTCAACTTTTCTGTGCGCTTCCGGGACGGTGCCTCCTCAAATGTCAGGGGAAAAACGCCGTCTTCCACAGAGCATGGGGCGACTGTCCTCGCTGCCTCCTCCGGTGGCGACGCCCCTGGCCCAGTGTGTCTAAATTCGCTCAGCTAGCCGTCAGGATGTAACGATAAATTATTTCTGAATAGTTTGTTATAGCCAATTCAAGTGGAACCGCAAGTAGCTGGTCCATTCACGATATTTCTGTGTTTGGGAGATATTTTAATTCGAAATGCATTAACATAGTTTCCTCCACACTTAGCTTCGCGAATCTTGAACCGTTACTTCCCACAGCACAATCAGCTCAACTAAGTCTCGTCTATATGTTATTGACGTGGACAGAAAAATAGGGAGAGGTCACTGGACATAGCTCACAACAGACGACTGACTGGCAACAGTAGCGTCGACAGAGCTGACATAGCAATGGCCGCGGGGCGAGGACCAGCACATCCCACACCAGGCGTAATTACATGCCGGCATATCCTACTAAAATGTCCAAGCAACTGTACGACTATCCACTAACATTGGGCGTGTGCTACAGATCGAAGTCAAATCCTTATCGAGCAAAGCACACATTCTACGCATATGAAAAAAGTAATTTGGGACATGCTTTTCTCGTTTCATTTTCCACGGACAGATGGCCGTTTTGGCTGGTGGCATACCCAGGATGGTATCCTGACAACGCCTCAGTTAATGAACGCCTCTCTGAAAGTCACATGAGGGAGTGTGGACATTGAGACTGAGATGAGTGCAACTTGCGTACATGGGAATTAGTCCTCCGATGCTTTTCGGCGCTTTTCGGATAAAAAGTACACTTGTGGTCTAAACGATAGATAGATCTAAACGAGTGATATATCCAGGCCTTCTCCAGTGGTGTAAATACCCCACAATTTTCGGTCAACTGTGATAAGAATCCAACAGCTTTTCAATTGGGTAAATTTCCTCGCTTTCATTTCCCCTCTCCATCCCCTTCACCATTTTGAACATTAGGCTACGAATCCATGATGAACTCGAAATATGAATTATCACTGACACATAAGACCGCACAGATACATTTATTAGGATCAACAGCACACATACTGTTTTCACATTTCAAAGGATGTTGCAGTTGGTGACCATCAGGCCACGGTCCTCGGTGTACACGATGAGCATGAATGTACACTAGGGTGTCCCGATATGCTCATTTTTTCGAGTTGACAAAATACAATTGGGGGAATTTTGTATCCATATAAGGAGAGCTGAAATCCAAAATTTCAGATTTTCATTTTCATTTTGGTCGATTGCCGCCACTTTTACTGTACCGGTTGAAATTAGAGAAGGTGGAATTTGGGAGAAATAAAGTTTTGGTCGTAACTTTTTACTGGTACGTGCTATTGTCATGATTTTTTCATCAGGTGCTGATCCTTTTTTCATTTCAGGTGATGGATCCTGCTGGTGAGGGTAGTAAGGAGGATGGGGATAAGGGGAAGAAGAGAGGAAGGCCCAAGGGTAAGGGCAGAAGTCAACTGGAGATCTTGACTGAGGGTGGGGCATCTCCAGAGACTGCCAGGCGTCGCACCACCTCACCCAGCACCTCAAAACCTCCTCTTAAGATGAAAACTCCGACTCCGGCCACCACACCTCGTCAGAAGGATCCCAGCAGCACCTCCAGCCGACACTCCTACTACATCCTTGGGAAGGCGCCCACCTCCTTGGCAAACTCCAAGTTGCCCAAGTCTGGAGCTGTACTGGGTCGCCTCCTCTCCCTGTTGGAGACTGATCACAGCCTCAAAGAGGCAAGTAAGATGGTGACGGATGAAGTGAAGGCCGTCTGGATGCATCACTTTGGACCCAAGCTAGTCATGGGGAAAGACTATGGAAGAGAGGATGACAAGATGATTGATGACAGGCTGAAAATGATCAAGAGTGACCAGCACGTGGCTGGAAAGGTGGTGGAGCTGTACAAGAGGTGGAGAAGTCTGGAGGGAGAGAGCAGGAGGCCGGACAGAGCCGTGAAGAGCAGCTTCCTTGAGAAACAGGAGCAGCTGTGCTTGGACCTCGACCTGCCGCTGGACATCAGGAAGCTGGAGGCCGAGAACATGATCCAGCACTCTGGGATGCTGGATTGGAGGGAGGAGGTAGAGTACCTGAGGAACCAGATGACCAGAGAGCAGATTGGATGCCCTGGGTCATGGGACACACGGCAGAAGAAGAGGGATGAGCGGCGACTGAAGGAAGAGAAGACTAAAGAAGCCAAAGTGAAGAAAAGTGAAGAAGCCATGGAGAAAATAGATGACGACAAAGAAGAAGATGAAATTGATGAAAATGAAAATGACAAGAACTTTGTAGTGCAGGAGAAGAAGGAAAAAAGAGAGAAGATTGATGTGATGGGGAAGATATCTCTGACATGTGACGCTCGCAACATATCCGTCAGAGACCGCACTGTTGTGGCAGCCAGTGTTGCCAACACCCTGAGAATTGATATCAACGACACCAACATCAGCAAGACGACGGCATGGAGAAGATGACAGGAGGTCAGGGTGGAGAAGGCTAAAGACATCCTTGACAGCTTCCAGTGTCCGGAGAAGGTGGTGGTTCACTGGGATGGGAAGGCTCTCACAATGAGGGGGCGTGTTGAGTCAAAGCGTGTCTGCGTCTACCTATCTGGTGTGGAGGCAGAGCAGACAAGGAAGTTACTGGGCATCCCATCCTGTGGCTGGCCTGCCGCAGACACGTGGCGGAGCTTCACCTGAGGTCTGCAGTGAAGCATTTCATGGGCAGCACCAAGGATCCTGGAGTCGCCATGTTCCGCCGCCTGAGGAGATGGAGTGATCTAGAGATCAACTACGGAGACCTAGATCTGGCTGATTTCAACTCTGCACCACCGGGACTGCAGGAGGCTGCAGGGAAGGTGTTGATCTGGGCCAAGGAGCAGTTGGACAAGAAGACCTTCCCCAGGGACGACTACAAGGAGTTTATGGAGTTGGTGGTCGTCAGCCTGGGAGGCGAGGTGGAGGGGTTCATGTTCAAGCTGCCCGGTCCTGACCATCATGCTCGCTGGATGAGCAAGTGTATCTACTTCCTCAAACTGAAGTTGCTCAGTAAGGTCTTCAAGATGACAGATGAGGAGCTAGGCCAGGTAAAGTCCATGACAGAGTTCATCTTGCTCTTCTACACCAAGTATTGGTTCACCACGCCACTGGCTATCTCCGCTGCCAAGCAGGACCTGGATTTCATGGGCAGCATCCTGGAGTACAGGAAGGTGAACTCCCGGCTGTCCTACGAGGTGCTGAGCTCTGTCTACCGCCACCTCTGGTACCTCACCCCACAGCTGATCACCCTGGCACTGACAGACACTGGACTGGAGGACAGGAGCAGGGAGGAGATGGCCAGGGAGCTGCACAGTCAGGAGAGGAGGGAGATCAAGACCGGCAAGCCGACCTTCCCCATGCTCTCCCACGGCGCCACCATGGCCAGGGAGAACATGTCCTCCCAGATTGGACCTGACTCCTGGCTGGTGTTTGACCTGCTCAACCTGTCAGGCACCCAGCCCTGGCTGCTCACCCCTGCCTCCACCTGGCATCTTTCCCCTGACTACACCAAGCTGCAGGAGTTCACCAGCAACCTCGTCATTGTCAACGACCTGGCAGAGCGAGGGATTCACCTCGCCACAGAGTTCATCAGGAGGGTAGAGTCTGAGGAGCAGCGTCAGGCGCTCTTCCAGGTGGTGGAGGAGTTCAGGGGGAGAGTGAAAGACACCACCAAGTCGAGTCTCAAGTTGTGCTAGTTGTGTCTCAAGTTGTGCTAGATTTAAAACACAGTCAGTGAGGTGTCTAGCTGCGCTGGTAGTCTGCTGAGGGAGGTGTTGAGGGCGGTCGCGCCGCCGCCGCCGCGGCCACTCTCGACCATCAGTCAGTCGCCGGGCGCTGACGAGTCGTCATCGTCGTCAGCATCGTCATCATCGGCAGCGACGTCCCCTGACGAGGACGCTCTCCTGCCGCTGGAGGCGATCTCAGTGCCGCCGGTGGTGTGTAAGCGGGGTCCGCGCCGCGCGCTGCCCTCAGGCGACTCAGGCTTCGTCAACGGTGGATCTTCGGCCAGTGACTCGTGGTTTGTGACGTCGCGGGGAGACCCGGCGCCGCGGCAGTTTGTGTTTCCCGGGGAGCTGGGGCCGACTGTGAGGTGTTTATGCCGAATAAATGAAGTCGGAACACGATTAGTGACAAAGTTGATGCGATTTAGTCGGAGTCCAGAGTTGGTTACAACACAGGACTTGTTGAATTAATAGTTGGACCAGTGCAGAGCAGAAGCAACCAGAGATAAGCAAAAGTAGATGAGAAGACATCAACATGGATCGCGACACACGTACCCCGGGAAGTGCACCTGCCCTTGACCGACCTTGGCCCAGGCCCAGCTGACCCCAGCAGCGGAGCCCTGCCCACCCGTCCTCCGGCTCAGATGTACTCGGAATCTCGCTCAGTACGCTCTGGCGCCGGCGGCGAGCCGACATCCACCGTGAGCGCCGCCGGCGCGACACTATCCGCACCGATGACGTCACTGCCGCCCGCGGTGACGTCACGGGCGGCTAGCGGCGCCGCCGGGCAGTCTGGGCTCTGGGCCAGGGTTTGTGGTGGCCGGCGGACACACAGACAGACAGTCGGCATGCGGAAGACGCGGGGGGAGAGGAAGCTACACACGACAGACGCGCACACTCGGAACACCCAAGATGCACACATGCGGAGTACAGTTGTCTAAACTATTTCAACAGTGAAAAATCATGCCAATAGCACCTCCCAGTAAAAAGTTATGTCCAAAACCATTTTCCTCGGAAATTCCACCTACGATTTCAACCGGTACAGTAAAAGTGGCGGCAATCGGACAAAAATGAAAATGAAAATTTGAAATTTTGGATTTCAGCTCTCCTTATATGGATACAAAATTCTCCCGATTGTATTTTGTCAACTAAAAAAAATGAGCATATTGGGACACCCTAATGTACACACATTGTCCTCGGTATTCACGACAAACATGTATGTCGACACACATTGTCCTCGGAAATCACGATAAACATGCATGGACACACATTGTCCTCGGTATTCACGATAAACATGTATGGACACACACCGTCCTCGGTTTTGCCGATGTCCTCGGCAATTCAATCCACACTGGGAGCCAACAGTTTGATGCTTCTTCCCAAATTGACCCTCCACCTTACTCAGCAGATCATGCCCTATCACCGAGAACAAATCGATGCTTCTCAGGTGGTAAATAAAGGGTGTCCTCGTTAGTGACCGCCAGGACATAGTCCTCGGTAGTCACGGCAAACACGTATGTGTGTGTGTGTGTGTGTGATTAGGGTTTTATGGCGCATCGACCATGGTAGATCATTTAGCGCCCATAACAGAACAGAGAACTACTTAGTCAGAGCCTTGTCTTAGTGTTGTGGTTGGGTGACTTGTTTTTACTGACCTGAATATATTATCGAAAATCCCCTTTTCCTAAAGTATCGACACACCTTTCCTAAGCAGTCTGAGTCGTCTCGAAGGAGACTGGGGAATGTCCTGTTGGTTCCAGGGTACTGGGCTCTCTCCCGTGCGTAGTGCTGACATGTGAGAATGTGATGTACCGTTAGTGGATAATTGCATCGTGGGCATACTGGCTTGTCTTCATTTATGAGAAGGTGGCAGTGTGTGGTGTATGTGTGTCCGATTCGGAGTCGTGCCAACGCCACCTCCTCCGCTCGTACTTTCCTGGAAGACAAGGACCGGTACCCTATTCGTGGTTTGATTTCTTGGAGTTTGTTAGTGCCCAGGGCGTCCCAGATGCTTTGCCATTACTCATGTATGTATTCTGAGATCAATGGGTAAAAATCCCGTGAAGGGAGAGGGACGGTGCGAGTGCATGGCTTCTGTGCCACTCGTTTCGCTCCTGCGTCGGCGAGTTCATTTCCCTAATGCGAACGTGGCTTGCTATCCAGCAGAAGGAAACGAATCTCCCTCCTCGTTTCAGTAGGGTGAGCCGATATAAGATGTCCCGCAGAAGAGCTTTCTGGGAGTTGAAGCTTTCCAGTGCCGATAGGCTGCTCAAAAAGTCGGATAGGACAACACATGAGTAGTACTCACTGACTTCAATGAAGCATAGCGCCTTGAGGATCGCAAACAGTTCTGATGTATAAACGGATGCGTTTGACGGAAGTGAAAAGGGCCCCGTGACGGTTCCGGTGACGAGCGCGCTACCGACGCCCTGCTTTCATTTTGAGCCGTCTGTATATATCAGGGTGCGTTCGTCATACGTGGCTATGCACTCCAGTGCATTTAGTCGGAACATTTCGATGGGGACATCACCCTTCTTGGACGTGCAGAGGGCCAGGTCTATTTCTGGCGGCACTAATTCCCAGGGTGGTATCTGCGATCGGTCAGCAATACCAATTCCACCTATACGGATGCCACATGTTCGAATTTGTTTTTGCACTCACACGCAGAAGGGTTCAGAGGTTGCCTTCCGTCCTCCGTGGAACAGTGCCAATAGACGGCAAGAACATACCGCGTCATACGTTGGGTGTGGAGGATATTTCCTCAGTTTACACGCATAGCGAAGGCCAAGCTTATCACGTCTCAAGGGTGCGACTCGTGGGCTTCCACTTGGATACTTGCTATTGGCGAAGTTCTGAATGCGCCGGTTGCAATGCGTAAGGCTGTATTGTGAATCCTATCAAGTATGCGCTTTCTGGTGGTGCTGGCACCATCATATACAAAACAATAATAGTCAATCTTAGGGCGGATGAGCTGTCGGCACATGTGTAAAGGTGTTGCACGGTCTGCCCGCATGCTGTTCGTGCTCCACATTTCATAATATTAAGAGCTTTGAAACAGCGCTGGCGCAGATATTTCAGGTGGTCACTGTATGTCAAACGGCTGTCGAGGAAGACGCCAAGGAACATGGCGGAAGGTCGCAGCGGGATTGGTTTTCCATATAGTTGGAGTGACAGTTCAGAGTAGCACGATCGTCGGCGACAAAAGTGTACAGCGACCGTTTTTTTCTGCGGAAAATCGAAGCCCGATTCGGTAGTTACAATCTTCAAGGTGGTGTATGGCCAGCTGTAACTGCCGGTTCAAAGATGGTGTACGAGAAGCGGAGAGCCAAATTGCGAGGTCATCAACGAAGAGTGAGCGTCCAATATTTTCTGGTAGTCTCTTCCCAATATCGTTGATTAGGATTCCAAGCAGGGACACACTGAGCACACTTCCTTGTGGAACTCCGTTCGTAGGCACGCATTTTTCTGATGAATGGCTACCAAGTCGGACGCAAAAGCACCGATTAGCTACGAAGTTTTTGATGAAGACTCCTATGGGTTCTCTAACTCCACAGTCCCACAACTTCATCAAAATGCCGTGCCGCCAGGCGGTGTCATGGGTGGCCTCCACGTAGAAAAACACTGCCGTTACGTGCTTGTTATACTTAACCCTCGCACGGCTGGGGGGGGGGTAGATACCTACCCCCCCCCTAAGGTTTTGCCGCGACAGCGGGAAAATGGCGCGCGGCAGCGCGCTGAAATTTGGTTTACCTTACCATTAGCTATTTTTACATGTTCTAAAAAAATCTGGTCGAGTCACCAAAGGTCACCGAGTTATCGCGGGTCAAGTGAGGTCACCTCCAAAAATATTTAAGCAGTCGCCACGCCTTCAATAATAAAGATATTACAATGACACTTTCATGGTTTACTTATCTTGACTGAGCGCCAAAACGTACAATTTCAGAATTTTCGAATTTAGATTTTTTGATGACGTGATTGTTTGCACTTTGTAGTTTTATCTAAACTAACATCAACATTGCAGACAAACTATGGACTTTTGTATAATGCTAAGTTGACTTAGAACGTCATATTTTTGGTTCGTATACCTATTTCAAAAAGAAAAAATTCCAAATTCCAAAATTTAAAAAATCCAAAATTTTGAAAATCCCAAATTTTGAAAATTTTAATTTCGAGTTTTTGGCTAATTGTAATTGTAAATAGCTAATTGTAAGGTATGCCAAATTTCAGCGTCCTGCCGCGCGCCGTTTTCCCGCTGTCGCGGGAAAACTTTGGTGGGGTAGGTATCTACCCCCCTCAGCTGTGCGAGGGTTAAGTTCAAATCCTATCGTAAAAACTACCGAAATACTTTCGACTGGAATTTGTTCGAGCTATCCGATGCAATTTTTAGATTCGTTCTATCTTGCTTGGTTCGTGAGATACCTGGGGGGGTATGTATCTACCCCCCCCAGCCTGGCGAAGGTGGCTCAAACCACCAGCCGTGCGAGGGTTAAAGCCAGCACGGACCGCGGTGTCCAAAGCTAAAACATGGTCCATGGTGGATCGGTTTTTCTGGAAACCGCACTGAGCATTTGAGAAGAAGTACTGTTGCTCTAACAACCATGTTAGACGCATAATTACCTCTTTTTTTCATCAATTTACATAGTGACGATGTCAGCGAGATGGGCCTGTAGTGGAATGCTTCCAGACAACTTTTTCCAGTTTCAAGATCGGGATCAATGTGGCCTCGCGCCAAGTGCACGAGAAGCTTCCTTCTCCCCATATGCTATTAAAAGATGCTAGAATTACATCAATAGCACTTGAGGGAAGATGCTTCAGCATGTCGTTGTGTATAGCGTCCGGTCCCACAGAGACACACCTCAGCTTATTAGTTGCGTGTTTCAGTTCCGCCAAAGTAAATGGTTGATTATAAGGGTGTTGTATTGTGGTGGAAAAGTCGATAGGAGTTGCCTCGCATCTACGTTTATGTTGTAGGAATCTAGGGTTGGTTCTGCTATCTTGGCTCCGTTCCGCTAGGGCATTGGCGATATCGTTGGCCACGTCAAGTAGGTGAGCGATGATTCAACCTTGAATCTGCAACACAGGTGGTGGATTGGAGGAAAGCTGACCAGAGATACGTTTTATCCGAGACCACACCTGTGAAGTGGGGGTAAAACTGTTCATTCCGCCTACATACTCTCTCCAGGAGATTCTCTTCGCTGCCCTTATCGTGGCGACAGCTCTGGCCTGTTTGATTGCTAGAATGCTCGCGTTAGTACTGTGGTCCCTGAACAGCTTAAGGGCTCTCTTGCGCGCGCAGATAGCCGACGCGCACTCGTCGGTCCACCAGGGGACCGGGGTGCGGAGCGGGGTACCAGAAGTACGTGGGATGCATACATGGGCGCACTGGATGAGTCGTGCTGTAAAATCATCGATGTGGGTGCAGTGATTTTCAGTGTCACGAGTAAGAACAACATGTACATCTGATTCAAACCGAGTCCAGTCTGCTTTCTTAAGATTCCAGCGCGGCGGCCGCGTGCCTAAAACTGCGCCTCTTCGTAAAGTTAGCCATACCGGAAAGTGGTCGCTTCCGTGGCAGTCGTCGTCGACGGACCATTGAACTTCCTGGGTAAGTTGAGGGCTGGCCAGGCTCAAATATAATGCTGACGTCCGGCCTGATGGCATAGTAAGATGGGTGTGTGCACCTGCATCTAAAAGGTAGAGTGATCCCTGTAGGATTAAGGCTTCGAGGATTCGACCGCGTGTGTTGATGTCTATGCATACCGAAGCAGTGTGGTGGGCGTTAAAATCACCGAGAAGAAGTACTGGTGGGAGAATCTCAGTCAACAGTCGCTTGAAGTCCGCAGTGGGGAAAGCGACGCCAGGAGGAAAATACAGAGAGCACAAACTTATGCGCCTGTGGTTGAATATCACCTCCGCTGCGACTGCCTGCAGAGTAGTTCGGAGAGCGAGCTCTCGTGTTGGTACGCTATGGTGGACGGCGAGTAGAACGTTTCCAGATGGTACGTCGTGGCAGAACACAGCATAATATTTCAGCCTCACGTTGTCCTCTGGTGCCAGCTTGGTTTCTTGAAGGCAAATAGCTACCGGGTTATGTCGATTTAAAACGGTCACAAGGTTAGAAATGGAGGCTTTTAGGCCTCGGCAGTTCCATTGCAAAATCGTTTTAGAAGGAATCAGGTAAAAGGTGTTAAGATGCTAGAGTCACTATATGCGTAGTCACTACTGCATGTATGGTCCTGATTGGCCCCGTGACCTCGCCCTGGGGCATCCTCCATCGGTCGGAGAAGCTTGCCAGGGTGGAGTTCGCTTCCTACCTCTGACGGGAGATGTACATGCACGGGGATCACCCACACGTGGTGGAATGGGTGGTGCAGTTGGCGATGTCTCAGGTGGTTTGGGGAGGGGAGGTGCGGAGCTTCCAGGTGCCGGTAAGGGTGAAGCGGTTACCTGAGAAATTGCTGTCCAGAATTAACCCTCGCCCGTATAGGGGGGGGGGGGGTGGTGCAACCCCCCCTAAGGTTTTTTTGTGTATTCCTTCCAAACCGATGAACGGATCGCTCTGAGATTTGCAGTACCCTCTGGGGCAACCTTTTGACGACTTTTGGTGAAAATTTTTTTAGAGGGCATGTCAGGTCACAGAGTTATGAGGTCATAAAAAGGAGCACCTCCGAGCAGTTTTCAACAAATACGTGATTATCGCACCTAAACATGACATTGTTGCCTACATCGACTGGTATTATGTGTTTTGCAATGCAATTTTGCAATGCCCAGATGGGTTCCCATTGGAAAAATAATGTTCCAAAAATCGGTGACCTCGGTTGACCTCGTTTGACCTTCCGACCTTTTTTTTAGCTGACCTACGGTAATTTTTCGTGCTGAATTCGAATTCAGCGTCCATTTTTACCCTGGGGAACTCTAAACTTCGAAATTGGAACCACTCTTAAAAACGTTGGATATTTGGGGTCACGGCTTTGACCTCATTTGGTGCATGACATATTGGTCCGATCACATCGTGTCACATGTCGTCATGTTCGCAAGGTCCCAATAAACATGTTTCCGGCCATGTCGTGCATATTTAGACAGTAGTTTCGATATAACTGACGATTTTCTTCGGAAAATACAAAAAAAAATCAATTTTAGACCTTTGATCTGACCTGGAAGGTCAACCATTGATCTTAGAAGGTCATACTGAATTCCAATCGCGAGATCTCGGCCGAATCTATAACTTTCATATTTGGTTCGTTTTCGTAACATGCACGGTTTCGAATCGGCAGGGGGGTCGTACCAACCCCCCCCTATACGGCCGAAGGTGGTAAAATGCCGAAAACTGGCGAGGGTTAACACGCGCCCTGGAGGGCCTCTGAAAATTACGCGCACTGGAGGGAGGGGGCGGATTCCGCCCCCCCCCCTTAATATCTCGGCTCCTATGAAAGTTGAAGAAACAAAACTCGCAGGGTGGATGGGTACGGTAGTGAACTCTATTGTGTGCAAATTGCATGACCTTTGGTCAATATCTTCAAGGTCAAATGAGGTCACATTTGTCAAAATTTTCTTCGTTTTGCGTGGCTTGGCTTGCCATTGTCATGGATCGGTGTGATTGTGTTTAATGCTCCAAAATGGGCATCAATGATGTTTTGGACATTACTAATAATGCAATGCAGATGCTAGACCCAACATTTGACCTCAGGTCACCTATATAGCAGCACTTTATCAGGTCAGTTTCCTGTTCCAGTTACCGGAATAGGGCCGCCCGCCAGACTGCTCCGTCGGGCAGCTCGGCGCAATCGACTTCGTGAAGAAAGGAGTGAAGTACATGAATAAAGTATGGAAACGCAATGACAATCAGTACAAATGACAAACAGTAGTGCATTTCTGACAACATTCCAGTTGATCAAGTTTGGTTCCGTTAACCTGTCATGAACTTGACCTGACTTGACCTCGGTGACCTAACATGACCTTGAAACTATATAGGATATCAATATACATCAAGCAAGTCGCTAGTGTTGCCAAGAACACTTCCCTTTTGCGAATATACGGGAAGCGCATCAGCGCCGACTTTTTTGTGGTCTGGCGGTAGGATTTTTTTTAAACATTAATGGCCCCTAACTTGAAAAATGATCGGCCCATTTCCATTTTTCTTGCTTTAAACGACGCGCCGGTCATTTCTAAGCGGGTCCGCAGGAAATTGCGTAAATCGACCGGTAAAATCTGCAGTTATGTACGAAAAAGCGGAGGGGTGGGCGGATTTCGCCCCCCCCCCTCCAGTGCGCGTGTTAAATATTGCTGGAAAAGGGCTTTTGTGCAAGGTAACATATATTGAAGAACAAGGTAGCAGTGCAGTAATCCTACCTATTAATATGGCTTAAGCTTTCCACAAGACAAGTTTTTAACTCCATAAAGCAAACAAGTGGGTTAGATTATGTTTTTCTGCAAGATGTTTAGGTAATATTGCAGTTTAAGAAAAACATGAGATTAGTTTTACACACATTTACCTCTGTGAAGCATATGTAGGTGTTAGGTTTGGTTAGGTTAGGTTATGATAGGATTTTGTTGTAAGTTATAAAAAATTGGAATTTTGTTTTTAATCAAGTTTTTTTCTTCAAAAACAGCTCAGGCTAGGTTAGGTTACGGTTTGTAGTTGAAAATGATTATCAAAACAAATTTGTTCGGAAATTGTCTATTTAAAAAATAAGAATTTGATTTCTAGCATGGAAGGCTCGGCTCGCTAGGTTAGGTTAGGTTATGTTACATATTCCTAATTTCAAATGCGACTTCTTGCCAAATTACCAAACTTGCCTATATTACCAAACTTCAAGCCCCTTTTTGGTGTTATTTTACCTCCAAACTGCAAAGTAATGAGTGGTCACATCATGCTAAGCACATTCAGAAACATTGCATTGAAAAAGAAATTCCAAGAAATAAAAACCCTAAACTGCAACTTTACTTTTTGATTTGGAAAAATTTGGTGGAAAATGGGTTATAATCTTTTCTTTGAAATTGTGCAGTGCAGTGTGCAAAAGCAGCTGGAGCTAGATTAGCTTTTCAAATGGGAAAATTAAGGATTTGTTTTTCAGATTCAAAAGCAGCTTGAGCTAGATTAGCTCTTCATATTGGAACATTGAGACAAGTTATTTATTTCAGATACAACTGTTTGGAGACATAGCCCTTTTTCGTCCTTGGACACATCAAAAACTACCTAGGTAGGCATCTAATTTCAGAATTGGTTCTGTTCAAGTTCTTACCTTGCGCCCAAGACTGTCATTTTCCACCATAACGAAAACTTCAGTTCTTCAGAATAATGGGCAATCCTTGTGTTTCACACTTACATACGTGACGGAGGTCGACCATGCCTGCCATCCAATAATACAGGCACAGAGCATAATGCACAGTAACAAGGCTCACTATAAAACAAATATGACGAATATCAATGCTATAAGCCACCCAAGGTAGTATACAGGAACCACCTAAACGTGCTACAATCGATACTGCACGTATATGAACCAGTTTCGTCGCAAGTGCGTCACCTGTTGTCGCACCTTCCATGACGCTGTAAAAAAACGAGGAAGTCAGGAGTAAGGCAATAAGAGCTAAAATCCCATCCAAATCAAAGTAAGCTAGTCCGTACGGGGATGTCGTTTTTCTCACCAGGGAACAACTCTTAGGAGTAAGGCAATAAGAGCTAAAATCCCATCCAAATCAAAGTAAGCTAGTCCGTACGGCGATTTCGATTTGCTGGCTAGCTAGCAACTCGTACCAATTGGAGGCTGTCTCCCCACAGCCAAGTAAACGAGTATTAACACGCGCCATGGAGGGCCTCTGAAAATTACGCGCAATGGAGGAGGGGCGGATACCGCCCTCCCCCCTAAGATCTCGGCTCCTATTAAAGTTGGAGTAACGAAATTCTCAGGGTGCATGGGTATGGCAGTGATCTCTATTGTGTATAAATGTCATGACCCTAGGTCAATACCTCCGAGGTCAAATGAGGTCACATATGTCACACTTTTCTCGTTTTGCGTGGCTTGGTTTGTCATTGTTATGGATCGCTGTGATTGCGTTTAAATGCTCCAAAATGGGCATCATTGATGTTTTGAACATTACTAATGATGCAATACCGAAGCTAGACCCGGCATTTGACCTCAGGTCACCTATATAGCAGCAGTTTATCAGGTCAGTTACCTGTTTCAGTTACCGGAACCGGGTCACCGGCCCGACTGCTCCGTCGGGCGGCTCGGCGCAATCGGCTTCGCGAAGAAAGGAGTGAAGTACATGAATAAAGTATGGAAACGCTTAGGTACACAATGACAAACAGTAGTGTTCAGGATGTGTAGGGAGTAACATGCAAAGTGACATCAATCGCATAACAGTCATTTGCATTTATGACAACATTCCAGTTGACCAAGTTTGGTTCCATTAACCTGTCATGAACTTGACCTGACTTGACTTCAGTGACCTAACATGACCTTGAAACTATATAGCATAACAATATACATCAAACAAGCCGCTAGTGTTGCCAAAAACACTTCCCTTTTGGCAATATACGAGAAGCGCATCAGCGCCGAATTTTGTGGTCTGGCGCTACGAATTTTTTTTTCATTTAACGTCTTCTAACTCCAGAAAAAAATCAGCCGATTTCCGTTTTCTTGCTTTAAACGACGCGCCGGTCACTTATAAGCAGGTACGCCAAAAATGGTGTATATTGACCGGTAGAATCTGGAGTTATGTACGAAAAACCGGAGGGGTGGGCGGATTTTCCCCCCTCCCTCCAGTGCGCGTGTTAAATTAAACATGAAGTTGTGTTATGTTAATCCTTGCATCAATTATTCCATAGAAGCATGGATATGTCGTTCCGGAATGGAAAAGTAGGTTTGAGTGGTAACTATGCCTTCGCGTAGTACTGTCTCCTGAGTACTTTGTTGAGCAAATTATCTGCCTCCCATTCGGGTAGTTCAGTAAGCAATTTTTTGCACCCCTTTGGGTTCCCTTCACCGTGATGGCTTTCGAGAAGCGCTCGGTGAGGTGGTTCGTGACGTGTATTTCCTCCTGCTTTGATGCAAATCTGAATTTGATGCAGCTGGCTAGCTCTGCGACAGATACTCAAACATGTCCTCCGCCGTCAGTATCTGGTTGTTATTCGGGCGCTTGAGACTCTCTTGAATCGCGGCACGCTTGGCTGTGCCCCCGATGCTGTCGCAAGCACCCTTGCCATGAGATGTGACAAAAAGCCACTCACAGGTTACCCCAAAATCTGTCTGATGGTGACACACATTCACGAAGTCATGCTGATTCGAATACTGCCGTTTGTGAAATAAATATTTTTGAGGTCATGTACTGCGTTTCGAATTCCTGGGATAAGCCGTTGCAGGATCTCATGCACCATGTCGGCGGTGTGCTGTGTGCCGTCAGAGATACAGCAGTAGCTCTGATGGCACAGTACCTCGTCCTCACGCCAGTACACTACACACTGGTGCACGGTACACTGGGACGAATCATAGTGAAAGCCTTGAGCTGCATCCTGCACCACAAATTAATAATTTTCAGCGAAATCGTACTAGACAATCACTTCACCCCCCTTGCCAGTAGCCTTTGCGTAGGTGAAGTGCTAACCTTGTTTGTCAGCCACAAAGTGGTGTCTGGTCAGCTTCACGGTTTGCTGGCTCAAATATGAGATACTTTCCTCTTTGGTCTAGGCTATTTCTGCGAGTGTACAGCGACGCGTGCTCATCCACTGTTGTACATAATCTCATTATCCATGTCATCATATGGGGCTAAATCACCTTCACTCTCCTCTCCTGATTTGTTCGCGAGGATAATCCTCAGAAAGTTCATCACGCCGCTTCACCAGGGCAGTCCTCACAGTTGTGCATCATGCAATCACGGTGTTCAGTGACACACAGCGTGATCGAGGAGGTTACGGAATTTGAGACCGGGAAGGCGGAGAGCGGACATGAGCTTTGGGTTTTGATGAAAATGCACATGCACACCGAGTGGGTCCTACTGCGTTTTGCTGCCTGTCAAAACGCAATGCTTCGGACGAAAGGCAGCAAAGGTTATGAAGCTGGCGCGAGTGTTTTCAGAGTTCCGCTTGCATAGATCATATATCTCACACAAATTTCCCAAAGCAAGCCTTTTCTGAACTCTACTTTTGGTTCCACAACATGTTGCACCGTGGCACGGTCGGTCTTGCCGAGACACATCCGGCTGATCTTTTCCGACTCATAAAATAGCTTTGCTTTCACCTCGACTGCGTCCGACACCCTCATAAATTTCATCGCTTCACAGGCAGCACGTTCAGCGAGAGTGAGTAGTGAGCACTGGGCACAAAAACAGAGTGCCACCCCTTGTTTGTGCCTTTCCTGATGTTTCACTACATTCGCAGATTTTTATTTTTGCGAAGCAATAAATGGTTGTGCGAATGGTTTCTCGGTTGTCGGAATGTGATTTCAATATTGTGGATGCTTCTCTCTCCTTGTAATTCATGGTAAGGTGTAACTCATAAATCATCTACTACCAAAATTTGGAGACATTTCTGTCATTTTGTGTAACACTTGACCTCACGAGTTAGACTACTTGTGCAACACAACATTCAAGATCATATGACTACCATTATCATCCCATCACGTGCCTTGAACGTCAATAGCCTTGTATTTCAGTAATATACCGTTATAAATGCGTATTCATACCGGCCACGATAAACGAGCGCAAAAACAACCATGCCTAATTTTGAACGAATATGTAGAGTTTTAGGAGCAGAACCATATTTTTTTTTTTGCTTCGAAAGCTAAGATATCAAACTTCATTTCTGCACTTTTTCAAATCGTATTGTGACTCACGAAAGTTAAAATAGGTCACGCGACCTTAGGTCACGATGTCACGATTTCAATTATCCCGTAAACGAAAATTTCTGAAAAGCCAAAAGATGTAGTGGGCAGTGGTGGGCACTCGATAACTTGACCCCGACTTCGATAACTCGATAACCTTTTTCGAGGACGGTGACTTCGATAACGATAACTCGATAACTTTCGATAACCAAATCGGTGACTTCGATAACCCGATAAGGATAACGATAACTTGTTTTTAGCAGTTTAAACTAGAAAAACAAAATACATTTAAATCATGCTTATTTTAGCTTCTAAATAATATGTTAACCAATTTTTTCATGAAATACCATTATTACTTACTTGTTTACCCAAGAAAAGGAAGTCTTAAACAGTAAAAAAAAGGTGTATTATTTAATATAGTAATATATACGAAAAAAAACTATACACAAACTAGGCAAGGACGTCTTCTTCCTCCTTCTCGGGGATCTCGAACTGGAGCAGGCGCGCGTTACCGTTCACCAACACAAACCTCTGAAAGTTCATGGATGTGAGGGTGCTCCTCTTGGGCTTCAAGATGTCTGAGCCCATCGAGAACATCCTCTCCACCGCGGTTGAGCTTGGGATGGCCGTGTTGTAGCGCCTGCACAAGCCCACAAACATCTCCCTGTAGCGCGCTGCGAAGAGGCTCTCGTCCATGATCCCCTTGGACATCCCGCCGGATGACCACGAGTCGAGCTCTTTGGCCACCCTGGCGTGGACGGTGCGGCGTGTGGGGGTGGGCTCAGCAGGCAAAAGGTTGGCCAAGACTCCGAAGAAGTTCTCCTCCTGGCTCTCCTTGCTCGGGCCCTCCCCTCCGCTCCCGGACTCCTCGGCATCATCCAGCTTCTTCCTCACCTCCTTAATGATGCGGCCTCTGATGGCGTCGGTCTTGGTGGGGTTCATGGCCTTCACGATGGGCATCCTGAATCCCGGGTGCAAGGCTGTGGCTATCAGGAGGTCCTCGTCCTGGAAGAGGTCGCCAAACCTTGCCTCGAAGCCGGTGTTGCGCCCGACACCGTCCAGCAGGGCATCCATGAGGTTGTCGGCGAGGGTGTGGTTGTTGGCCTTCTTCTTCAGGAGGTTCGTTTTGATGACGAGGAGGACGGGAAGGAGAGAGCCGGTATACGCCGTGGTCTCGCCCTGGATTTTGTCGAGCCCCCTGCCACCGGCCTCATGACGCAGATGTACTCCTGCGCAACCTCCATATCCTGGCTGGTGAAGCCGGGCTGCTGCAGGACGTCGTGCTGGTCGCAGATGGTGTTGAGCTCAACCAACTTGTTAGCCAGCACAGTCTCGAGGCGTACGAAGGAGTCGTACAGGCTGTTCCACCTCGTCACTGTCGGCGTGACAAACTTGCGGCCGAAGGTGTCCTTGACGGCAGCGGCAAAGGCCGGCCGCCTGATGTGGGCGTTCCACAACGCGTGGGCCTTGGCATTCGTCTTGGTGAAGGCGGCCCTGGGCCCTGCAGACCAGGTGGGCACATTGGCCGTGTCTGCCGCTGCCAGCAGGTTGAGGGTGTAGGCGGCACAGCGGCGGTGGGTGGGCAGCCTGATCTCTCGTCCTCCTCGTTGTCGGAGCCCTCCAGGAGGATGTCCCCCAAATTGACGGGCTCAAACGTGGTGGGCTCATCAGTATCGGGGACGTCGTCGGGGTCGTCCCCGCGCTGAAGGGCTGGGAGCTGTAAATAACAGATTATGAAATTATTAATTTAACTGTTAGTATTGAAATGAAATAATGAATTCAAGTGAAATAATGAATGAAGATTATTTATATTCAAATGTAAATTAAATTCTTATGTTCAACTTTAGAACATTTGAAAAAATACGTAACATAAATTAATATTAATAGAAATGATTTTTGTGCATACCTCAGTGAAGTACTCCTTGAAGGCCTTCACAAAGTTGGAGCCGTTGTCGGTGGTGGTGCAGACCAGCTTGCCCTCGATGTTGTAGGAGCAGTGGACGTCCCACATGGCCCTAGCCACAACGTCGAAGGTTTGCTTGACGTTGAGCTCCTTGCAGCAGAGAACCGCGGTCGTCCTCTGCAGGTTGGCGTCCAGCCAGTGCGCCGTCATGCTGAGGAACGACCTGTTGTGGGCCGTCCACAGGTCGGCAGTCGTGGCGACATGGTCGGCCTCGCTGAGCACCTCCATCACCTTGGCCCTGCCCTCGTCAGCCCAGTCCTTCAGGCGGCGCATGAAGGTCCTCCTGGAAGGCAAGCGGACCTCCTTATTGTGACAGGCGGCCCACTTCCTCAAGGCTGGGGAGTCGACGAGCTTGGCGGGGAGCATCTCCTGAACCATGAATTTCATGAAGAGCTTGTGAGCCACCTTCCTGTCGTACTTGGGGCCAGCCTTGCCAAAGGCAGACAGTAGGCTGGCCTGGACCCTCCTCTTGGGGGTGGTGCCGATGGAGGAGTTGCCGGGCGTGGATTTGCCCTGGGCCGCCATCTTGGTGTTCCTGTTGGCCTTGCAGGTCTCGTTGAACTGGGTGGCGTGGGAGGGGTGCATCCGCTCCACGTGGCTATTGAGGTTGGCGGTGCTGAGGCTGTTGCAGCTTATCAGCTTTTTGCAGCCTAGCTTGCACTTGACCTTGCTGTTGATGGACTCCCTGCCGTCGGTCAAGTGGTGCGACACCACGTTGCAGATGTCGTCGAAGAAGGGGCGCAGGTACGGCCAGGGGTGCTCGTGGTCGGCAGGCGAAATCGATTGAATCGAAGCAGCCGAAGTGACCGAAGCGGTGCTCTGCGTACTGGGGGCCGGGCTAGGGGGGGGAGGGTTGTCCACCTCCATAGTGACAGCGGCAGCCTCCTGAGTGAGTTCCTCCGGATGAGACATGATGGCGTTCCTTGGAAAACAAACAGTGGATGAGGTTAAATGTGAGGCCAAGCAGTACATGTGATTTATCATTTGTAGTAGCAATTGCTTTCACCTCACTATGTTGCGTTGGCTGGTTATGGCTTTGAAACCTTTGCAAAGCCATAAGTCACCATAGCCAGCCAACCTGTCACAGGCAAACCACCGAAGTGCGCCTAACACGGACCCCTATCATGGTTACCCAATAAAATCGTTTTCTGTGACGGGGGTCAAAGAGCACGACGGTGGAACAGACTGTGATAGTTGGCTGAGGTAATTCGGAAGCCCACTTTACCTGCCCCGTAATTATACTTCTAGCGCATTTGAACCATCGTAACTCTTCATATAGATGCAGTAGAACCTGAAGTATGTAGTTTACTAGTTGACTAGTTGAGGTAAAAACAAATAACTACAGGCTAGCAACTTTAAAACTAGTTAAACTAAGTTTGTACGTAGGCTATATACAGTACATACACCTTAACAACTTATTGTAAAATATTTTCAAACGAGCAATTTTATGGTTCATGACTTTCAGCTAATAATGTAGGCCATTATGTATAATTAAACTGATCATTAATACATGGGCGGCACTAAATATATCCATTTCAAACAATGATTATAATGAACTTAATACACACCTCTTACGTGAGCGTTGCTCTCCGTCCGCTATCTTATCACTGCTTACTGTGCTTACTGCTTAGTAAACAAGCCATGTGGCCACTGCCGCCTATGTTCGTTTGAACGCGTTTTATACTTGTATTGAACTTGCATAAAGGTGTTAAAACAGAAAACATATAAAAGAACTTAATAGGATAGTATCTACTTATACAGGAATAATATAACTTACATTGAAGGGGTTACTGAGTAGTGAGTACCCCATTGGCCATAATGGGTTCAAAAATATTCAACCGTTTTCAAAAACCGGCTAAAAACTGGCGCCGTATTTAATGAAAATGTATCGAAAAACGTTATCGTTATCGATTGGCCGAAACGGAGACTTCGATAACGTGACTTCGATAACGATAATCGATAACCGCAAATTTGAAAAACGTTATCGTCGATAACGACTTCGATAATCGTTATGGATAAAAGTTATCGAAACGCCCACCACTGGTAGTGGGTCATTGTGAGTTTACCGATATATACTTTTGCACAATTCAGATTGCTTTTCACTGAGTTAAAAACCTCAAAAGACACCCTTGTTAGATGACATCTCAAAAATGTCCGAGGCTATAACTCCTTGACCGTTCACCTAATCTTTCTAAAAACGGCACAGCTGCTTCGGCGCATCAGGTAACCACACACAAATATTTCCACAAAATATAAAATATTGGGTGTTATGTTGGCCTTTCCGTTTGCCGATTTGTCGTGGAATGGGCCAGCGGGGATACGAGGTGCACCTTTACCACGTAATATCACAGACCTACAGGCTTGGCTCAGCTTGAAAATTATTACAGCAAGGAATTTGTGACCCGTGTTGTCTCTGTTGGGCAGGTTGTTGCGCCGAGAGGAGCCCTGGGGGGTGGAACGCTGCTGAACGGGAAGCATTCAATCAAACCAAATCACTTCTGCTGTGTCGCTCGTGTCTGCAGACGGGCACCCCAGCCGTTACAGGGTACCGTTGCAGTTTGCAGAGGGGCATCCCAGCCGGTGCAGGGTATCGCAACCGTTGCAGGGGCATCCCTGCGGTCTGAAGAGAGGGAACCCTAGCAGTTGTTGGGGCACCACTGAAGAGAGTAGCATCACAGAAGTTATAGGAGCATCCTGATCTTGTAAGAGCCCTCATGTGCAGTACAGGGACACCCCAGCCCAACAGTTATACAGGGTCCCCGCCCGGACACCTCGGAAATTAAGACGCGCGCCAGTAATTGTCGATACATTGTGTACTTGTAGTCACAGGCACGCCTGTAGGGAGGGACAAAACAGCTACAGAGGCACGCATGACTGTATGATCATCCCAGCAGCTGTAATGACGTCCTGCCCCTGTAGAAGCACTCCCATGCAGCAGAGGGCACCCAAACATCCCGAACACCTGAGCAGTAGAAGTGCATGTCAGACATTGTATAAGCATCCTGAATTTGCATGGGCACGTGAACCACTGTAGAGTGTACTTCAGAAGTTGTATGGATATCCTTGCACAGTAGGGAGGGGGCATCCCAGCGGTGATGGTGCATCTTGGCCTTGTAGGATCTGTAAGCAGAAAGGCAACTAACCCCGGGATGGAGCGTTTGCCAAAATTGAAGAATAGTATGAATTTCGGAAAAAGCGATTGATTCATTTCGATTAAATATACATATTCGTAATCAGCAAATGCTCAGCTTTTGAATGATGTGTATAGTATTTTCATCACTGCAAGCCCCTCTAACGAACCATGACTGAAAATATAGATCATATCTAGAGCTTTTGGAGAAGATGGCTAAAATCCAAGTGGTTCCTATGCAACAGCACCTTTTTAGCTCCTGTGGATGGATATGGTAATATTATATAATGAATGGTAGCTAAATATACGGCATAGAATGAAATGCGGTTGATACCCAAATTGGAGGGACTAAATCCTGAGTAGGTACAAATAAAGACACAAGTGAGTGATCTCCCATCCAAGAGGTTACATTAGCAGTGCAATAGGAACAGTGTGTATAACTTTCTATATCTCTAGCATGCACCCACAAGCATTACTCGTATGTCCACACAATTTGTAAGGTATCTGCAGACCGCTTCCCCCTCACCGCTCAACACAAATAGTTGTCTCCTTCCTACTCTCGCACAAGGTACCAAAGGAGAGGGTTGACGGAACCAAAGCCGTCCCCGAAAAATAATCCTGGCTGCGCCACTGGCTGTCCATAGCCAGGGGCTTCACCGGGGAGTGGACAGGATGGCTGTAGACCTTCTGCAGAACATTTACACCCATCCCCGGCGCTCGGGAAAAAGTGTAAAACGTCCGTTTTCTATATCGAACGAACACAGTGTTAAGTCTTCCTAATTGAGATCTCAGACTCCCTCTCAACAGTCAAGATTCTGGTGACGCCCCTGTTCATAGCGCGATTGTCACATAGGTCAAATAATGACACGGGAAATGCTCAATTGGCTTCCACTGTCAATTTCTCCTCAAAGTACATCCACAAATAGTTTCCAGTCAATTTCGACACTACATATTAATGCGCATTTTAGAAGAGGTGAACATAATTTATTTGGGGACATTCGGTCCAAGGGTGGGATTCACCTAGTTGATTTTTTTGGCACCCCATGTTTAAGGTCGCCGAATGCCAGAAGGTCCCTGACCGCCAGATGTGCTGTTGGCTGTGCCCGAAGAAAGAGTAGCCGCTCCATTGTCAGTGTTAATAGTTGTGACTAAATTAACCGGAGCTCGGACCCTCAGCTAAGTGTCAGCGACCTTCTCGAAAGGTCATGGTACTCAATGGGAAGTCCAGGACACCTGGGAGAGGTTAAGTAACCTCAGCTGTACTGAGCCCTCATCTGGAGCTCAGAGCACTCCGAGTGTCAAGGATCCTCAGCTGATAGGGCCTGAGACGAATATTCATCCGACCAGTCAGTTCGCGTTACGGAGGAAGCCCTCAAGGTTACCGCATCCTTACTATAACCTATATTGAAAAACTGCGTTGTGACAAGCTCGTTGCCCAACTTTGACCTGCTCTCGACTCCGTGACGTTGCAAAAACTGGGCCTCTAGTTGTTCACATGATGTGAGGTATAAACTTTCTGAAGGCATACTGTGGACGAATTTGGTTTTCGGGTACCCGACTGCTTGGGTGATATTGCGTCCATCTAGATTCCACAAATGAATACCGTAACAAGTGATGTCTGCCGTTATCTGAGAAGAAGTTCGCGGTATCAGATTGTTTCTCTCGCACTGCGAGTTAATGATCAATATCTGCTGACAAAAAGGAAATAGGCAAATATATAGGAATGCTTAGCGAAACATTTCAACCTGAACTGGCAGTTCTTGGAGCGTGGAGGACCGCCGTCCTTGCTATTAACGTACAGTCTAAGCAACTCAGCCCATCACTGTTCAAAGACCCCGTTGACCTATACTAAACCAGCAAATACTTAGGAATGCTTAGCGAAATGTTTCAACCTGAACTGACAGTTCTTGTATCCTGGAAGACCGTCATCTCTGCTAGTAACGTAATTAACGAGTCTAAGTATCGCAGCCCATCACTATTAAATATCTCAGTAAGATACCTCTGAGATATACTCCAACGTCAACTCTCCGTAGGAAAGTACCATCAAACAATCATAGGCGAAAGTCAGATTGTTTTGCTTGCTATTCTTCTTGAGCGTGCGTTGTCTGTGCTGTCCCACCTCACATCTGACGCTTTACTGTGTGTCACTGTTCTTTTTCGTGTCGTGAAGATTCTGCCGCACCTCTGACGGAGTGTGACCACCAAATGTGGACTCCTTTACAAATTTCCGTATATCGTTGATGTTTGGAGCCGCGACCATGTCAACAGTATACCGCGGATTCGGTATGTGTCATGTGGTATCCACCATTCATGACGCCCTGGAAGGAAGCAAAGTGTTACTGGAAGACATTTTGCATACATGACTCTCATCGATAAAAGATTACACGACTGGCCACGGATACATCCCAGCAATGCTCATGATGCGTGAGCATTGCTGCATGATGCGTCAGCATTGGCGGAGTTTACGTGTTAGCGCTGTTTGTTGGCAGTAACAACAAACGGCGCTAACACGTAAACTCTGTCGATGATGCATTCTGATATTTAGAGGAATTAGCCATTGTCGATACAGTGTATGATCGACGTTGGTCAAACTACACGTTTGAAGCCGACTACTGGAACAATAGTGACATCGGACGTCATTCTGTGTATTCTTTGGTGAATTATTTTCAACGGCATCCTTTCTATATTCATATTAGACACAAGGCAGTTTCATCAAAACGCACACAATACAATCACTGTCCCTCTATATCACCATATTACCGTATCGGTTCCATATATTTTCCGCAAGATTAACCGACACAATCCTTTAGTTCCCTTTAGAGAACATTGGGATATACTTAGCTGTGTCGTGGTTACCTAGACTGCTGCCGTGTGGTTTGTTTCTGCGCTAGGTGTACATGCAGACCATTCATCTCACACATGGAGATGCACCGGCGGGAGCTGTACCGTGCTGATGAATAACAGGAGCTGCAGAAGCTGATGATAGCCAGGAGAGGGCAGCATCTCTAACCAAGGGGTCAGTGGCGATCGCCAGAGGGCCAGCATCCCTCACGAGGGAGCCAGCCTCCAGGGGGCGGCGGTGGTAACCTGCAGAGGAGCAGCAGGCTACAGGACCGTAGGAACATCCAGAGCATGGGAGCCTCTGCAGCAGATCTTCAGTCGGCTCCTCATCCAGTCTGCAGCTTCTGCAAGAAGTATCACCAAATATATAAGTGTGACACTTTGCTTCGCCTGCTATAGTTCGTGAGCCTGCGCTTTATGCCATAAAGCCTGCGTGAGCCATAAAGCCTGCGTGAGCCATGAAGCCTGCGTTTTATATGCCTGAAGACCAGGAGCTGTTCAGCAGTAAGTTGCTGATGTAAGCGAGGGCTTCGCTCGGTCTCGGTATCGGTGTCGGTCTCGGTGTCGGTCTCGGTGTCGGTCTCGGTCTCGGTCTCGGTCTCGGTCTCGGTCTCGGTCTCGGTCTCGGTCTCGGTCTCGGTCTCGGTCTCGGTCTCGGTCTCGGTCTCGGTCTCGGTCTCGGTCTCGGTCTCGGTCTCGGTTTCGGTCTCGGTCTCGGTCTCGGTCTCGGTATCGGTCTCGGTCTCGGTATCGGTCTCGGTGTCGGTCTCGGTCTCGGTATCGGTGTCGGTGTCGGTCTCGGTCTCGGTCTCGGTCTCGGTCTCGGTCTCGGTCTCGGTCTCGGTCTCGGTCTCGGTCTCGGTCTCGGTCTCGGTCTCGGTGTCGGTCTCGGTCTCGGTCTCGGTCTCGGTCTCGGTCTCGGTCTCGGTCTCGGTCTCGGTCTCGGTCTCGGTCTCGGTGTCGGTCTCGGTCTCGGGCTCGGTCTCGGTGTCGGTGTCGGTGTCGGTGTCGGTGTCGGTGTCGCTGTCGGTGTCGGTGTCGGTGTCGGTGTCGGTGTCGGTCTCGGTGTGTGTCCCGTATTGGCCGGGGTGCTGATGAATCGCATCCTCAGGCCTCCATGTCACGCAGCGATGGTGCTGATCAGCGAGTTGTTCTGCCCGCTGCCCGTGAATTTGCTTCCCGTGCCATTGTGATTCATGGTGTGAATGGACCAGTGCCTGCACTGAAAACGAATTTACCCCCGACTCGCGGGTTAACCCGCAAATCGCAGGGCGTCGGTACACAGCCGATTCCAATCCCCTCAGACCATGGTTATGCAACTCTCATATTGCGGGTTCAGTTACACCAGTACGACGGGTTTACCCTTTCTTTTTACACTTGGTGCCAGGGTTACTCTTTATTTCAGTTACTCTTACTTACGAGTTACTCGTTATCAGTCACTCCTAACACGCGTACTGGAGGGGGAAAAATCCGCCCACCCCTCCGGTTTTTCGTACATAACTGCAGATTTTACTGGTCGATATACGCGATTTTCTGCTTACCTCCTTAGAAATGACCGGCGCGTCGTTTAAAGCAAGAAACATTGAAATCGGCCGAATTTTTCTTTTAAAGTTAGGGTGACCGTTAAAGTAAAAAGAAAATTACCAGCGCCAGACCACAAAAATCGGCCCTGATGCGCTTCCCGTATATTGGCAAAAGGGAAGTGTTCTTGGCAACACTAGCGAATTGTTTGATTTATATTGATATGTTATATAGTTTCAAGGTCATGTTAGGCCACCGAGGTCAAGTCAGGTCAAGCTCATGACAGGTTAATGGAACCAAACTTGATCAACTGGAATGTTGTCATAATGCACTACTGTTTGTCATTTGTACTGTTTGTTATTGCGTTTCCATACTTTATTCATGTACATCACTCCTTTCTTCGCGAAGCCGATTGCGCCGAGCTGCCCGACGGAGCAGTCGGGCGGGCGGCTCGGTTCCGGCAACTGGAACATGTAACTGACCTGATAAAGTTCTGCTATATAGGTGACCTGAGGTCAAATGTCGGGTCTAGTATCTGTATTGCATCATTAGTAATGTCCAAAACATCATTGATGCCCATTTTTGAGCATTTAAACACAATCACAGCGATCCATAACAATGACAATCCAAGCCACGCAAAACAAGACACTTTTGACAAATGTGACCTCATTTGACCTTGAAGATATTGACCTAAGGTCATGAAATGTGCACACGATAGAGTTCACTACCGTACCCATCCACCCTGCAAATTTCGTTCCTCCTGCTTTAATGGGAGCCGAGATCATAGGGGGGGGGGCGGAATCCGCCCCCCCTCCAGTGCGCGTAATTTTCGGAGGCCCTCCAGGGCGCGTGTTAACTTACGAGTTACTCTTTGTCAGTAACTCTTAACTTACAAATTACTCTCCACTGACTACCATTCATCCAATAGCTCCACATTATGATAACTCGCGGTCACAGAGATACTCCCTCGCTGTTATCCTTCATCGAAGTGTTTCTCTCCAACACCTACCCTTGATTCACGGGCTACTCTATTGTCATTACTCCTCGTTTGGTAGTTATCTTTTAGTGGTCGCGGTAGCTCAGTGGGTAGAGCCTTGGACTCTTTGCTGCAAGACCGTCGGTTCGAATTCCGCAACCGGTGGAATTTTCGTTTTTAGTTTCCTCCAGCGGTGCTCTCTTCAAGAATTCGCAGCACACAAGTCACCCATTTGTAGTTTCCCTTGACCAGTTAGTGCCCATAGATACCTGCCATTAATTTGTAAGCTATTCGAGTGTCACTGCGCCGAATTTTGGACCAACTCCGATACTCTTACGCGTTTTCTTCGATTAATTATTAGGTCCTCTAGTTTCGAACCTAATCACTTATATTCCCACTCATTACATGCTACTACTATTCCCAGTGCGAGGATTGATATTGCCTCTCGATTCTAGTCATAGCCCCATGCGTATCATTTGCACAGTCTTCATTCCACACAATAGCTGTTCTATGATTCAAAATTCGCAAGCTGCGCATAGAAAACCAATGATTATAACTGGCATGCAGCTTGTTCTCTTCATTGGCTCTTCCATAAACATCAATCCGCTGAAGATATTTTGGGCTATCTAACATGATGTCGCCTTCCAATAAAAGCTGATCACTTCAACCCTATCGTACATTTCCAAAGGCATGAGACACAGAAAAGACGGTGCATTTATTACTCCGTATGTGGCAATATCTAGGTTAAACAAAACGACCTTGGAGAGTCTCCGGACATGTCTCCAACTTGCAGAGCCCTTTGCACTACCCCAATCCGTCTTACACCAAAAAGGACACATCTTTAGATACTTTTGCAAACACGTTCGTATCCAGGGGCATCACATATTCCGGAATGGCCAAAGCCGTGTTGGGGAAGAGCGTGGGGCCGGGTTGCGGGAGCACCGTGAACTTGGCGCCTGCGGAAGAGCGTGGGGCCGGGTTGCGGGAGCACTGTGAACTTGGCGCCTGCGGAAGAGCGTGGGGACGGGTTGCGGGAGCGCCGTGAACTTGGCGCCTGCGGAAGAGCGTGGGGCCGGGTTGCGGGAGCACCGTGAACTTGGCGCCTGCGGAAGAGCGTGGGGACGGGTTGCGGGAGCGCCGTGAACTTGGCGCCTGCGGAAGAGCGTGGGGACGGGTTGCGGGAGCGCCGTGAACTTGGCGCCTGCGGAAGCAGCCGCTATATTGCGTTGATAGGTTGAATTTCAGCACTTCCTCGCCCTCCTCGACGAGCATGTTTTCATCGATGCAGGGAGCTGACTTCACAAGGTGCGACCCCTGCATGACCTCCAACTCGTGAAAGAAGCACAGCAGGCGCTCTACAGTCTCTTCTGCAAAATAAATTCCAAACATATAAACATACCAATAAGAAAACATTCGTCATGTACCTATTGTGTCCTCTGGCAGAGCTGAGGCTCCCTGTGGGAACAAATATGACTATATCCTTTGTCATGTCGCAAACTGCAAAACATAGCAGGTTCCAATGATACCTTGTTGGGGCAGCATTCTGACTTTGGGGTAGATTTCCTAAAGCTTTGGGCAGGCAGTAACAGTCTGCAGAAGCGCAGCGAAGGGGGACCGGTAGCCCGCCCCCTCCCCCTTAGCAAACACAAATATTCTAGATGATATAATAAGTTGTTGAGATTTTCACCACGTGAAACGAAAGTATTTCCGTAAGATTCCCACGCCAAAGCGTTCTCCGCTTCATGAAATTGTTGGAGATCAGTCCCCTTAAGAAAATCCTGGCTGCGCCACCGGTAATTTGCGGCAGGTCTTGGAACATACATTCTAAACATTTAGTTCCACTCATATCAGCACATTAAATAAAGAAATTCTGGTGCCATGGCCACACACACCATTGACAGATCTGGGGAAAAATTGATGGAATGTGCTCCCGCCCCCTGATGGACATGTGGCTCCAATTTGACAGAAAAAGGTGCTCTCTAGCACATTTGAGTGCACCTCTTCCCACTTACCACGCAACGAGTGCTTCAGCTGATAGCACCCTTCATAATAGATGTACTCCCAGTCTGGAGAAATGCTGCTCCCATAACCACAAATATATATATATATATATATATATATATATATATATATATATATATATATATATATATATATATATATTTATATATCGTTAGGGATCGATGGTTTAAAGGACCATTTGCTGGATATTATATATTTATTATTATATCAGACAACTTCTTGAGCAGTTAGTTAGTTAGTTATTTGGGCTTTAGGGCGCTTCGACAACTTCTTGAGCAGCTAGCCAAACATTACACGAATATTTATCATGCCTTCCATTCCGTGTCTCATTTTCCTCAATCCGTACTGTACATACCTCGCAAGAAGTCAACAAGTTCAAACTTTAGTGGATTTCTGAGCGATCATGAGTGGAATATATTGGTAATGTGTGAGTTTTCGTCTGCCCATCCCTGCAGGCGGGCTTCTACATTTCTGGCGGGCGTGCGACATTCGCTGTAGTTGTGCGTTTCTGCTGGAGCCATATGTTGAGGCGTCCCACCTTTGTTAATTGTACGTGTACCGCGCGTCCTTCTTTCATTGATGTGTGGAGATAGCAAGTATTATGAATTGACGTAAGTAGCCAGATGATTTTTTTAATTGCTCTCAGTGTTAGGCATGCTAGACCGAGTTTGAATGGGAAATGTTCCTGGAAAAGACTAAGGAAGGTAAGGTGTTTAGCAATCCTGAGGTCAGAACTATCTCCTCGTGACTTTGTTTGTGACGAACTTGAAATGATTATGCAAAGTACTAAATCAGCATAGTATGAGAGAAGGCTTAATAGGTGTTAATTTGTTGTGAAATCATATAGGCCTATTTATTTTTACAAAGCTCAGGCCTGGTCGCGAGAAGCTACATACCTTTTGACTTAAATAAGTGTAAAGCTTTTAATTTTTGAAGAACACATTTCATTTTTGAATGGCAGCCTTCTGAGTTTTGAGTTTTCCATTCCACTTGCCCACAAGCCACAGGCTTTCTGTATGCTCACAAGCTGCAGACTCTGCATGCTCACAAGCTGCAGACTCTGCATGCTCACAAACTGCAGGTTTTTCACATCCTCACAAACTGCAAGCTTTCCGCATGTTCACAAACCGCAGGCTTTCAACATGCTCACATGCTGCAGGCTTTCCATATGCTCACATGCTGCAGACTACTGCATGCTCACAATTGCACATTTTCTGATTGCTCACAGGCCACAGGATTTCCACATGCTCACAATATGCAGGCTTGCTGCATGCTCACAAAGATGCAAGGTTTCTGCATGCTTATATGCTACAGGCTTCTGGCATGCTCGCAAGCTGCTGCCTTTCTGTATGATCACAATCTGCAGGCTTTCTGCATGTTCACAAACTGCAGGCTTTCCACATGCTCACATGCTGCAGACTTTCTGCATGCTCACAAGCTGCAGGCTTTCTGCTTGCTCCCAAGCCAAAGGATTTCCATTTGCTCACAAGTTGAAAGCTTGTTGCATGCCAGCAAGCTGCATGCTTTCTTACTGCTGACATACTGCAGGTTTTCTGTATGCTCACAAGCTTCAGACTTTCTGCTTGCTCACAAGCTGCAGGCTCTGCATACTTACAGGCTGCAGGCTTTCTGCTTTCCCACAAGCTTCAGGCTTTCTGTTTGGCCACAAACTGCCCACAAACCTGATTAATTGGTTGAACTATAGCATCGGGTAAGAATTTTGGCAATTTACAGCAACAAATTGCAAATGCAATGCAATTTGGCCTCTAAAGTTACAATAGTAGGACATCCCGGATATTTTTGGCAGTTGCCTTAGATATTGTTCTACTTGAAAGTGGGCGTCGAAATTTGAACATGATTACACCGCTAAGGTGAGGACTAGATAAAATCAGGTTGCGTGTAACTTTCACGGATGTCAAATGTTAAAATCGGCTTGCATGCAAATCTTTCATTCAAATTGGCCTCTTAAGACGACCACTACGGCCACAAGGAGTAGCGCATCTTATAGCGAAAGCTTGGTTCTACTTGGAACCAGGCGTCGAATTTTAGTTTTGCCGGTCAGTTAATAGCAACATCGATTACATCATGATTTAAAGTAAATTTCCCTATGGCGGGTTAATGCTTAGAATCGGCCCAGAACGCTAAATGAGCGGCTCGGTCCGTAACTTATATATATATTATATTCCACCCCTGAATAATAATGGAGGATCGTGGCCTAATGCCCACCAAGTATGGTACTACCCTCACCGCCACAAAAATTACATGCCAAGTCAACTGAATCTCCTCCACCTAAAGGTACATTCAGAGTAGCTTTCTCAGCAGAACGGTTGTGCCTTCCCCATTTCAGACATTATGAGCAGGCGAAATGTGCTGCATTCAAAGTGTAAAGCTCTAAAGTAGGTGATTGGAAATATTCTGCTGAAAATCACGCAAGCCAATTAATACGATTACGTACTTGGAAATTTCAGCTAGTTTAAATATACAAACTTTCTCAACGACGCTGTTGACATATAATAATCAGGGTAAGGTTGTCTTGAAGAAAAAATCAACAAAATCTAACTTAACCAAGCCTAACTTCCCACGTAAGGGAGGGTTTTGAGAAGAAGAAAATCCCAAAAAGTGGGACAAATCAAATTTACTTTCAAAATGTACAAAAAAATTTGTTTAAAAAATGTTGCGTTGGGCTAGGTTAGATTAGGTCACGTCAGGTTTACTTCGAAAAATTATGTGGCAACGAATAATTATGGATTTTTCCCATTTTATCAATTTTTACTAACATTGGACGTTAGGCTAGGTTTGATTAGGCTATATTGCATTTCTTAACCTTATTTTTATGCTGTTACCTAACTCCAGGCACGTTTTCGTGTCATTTCGTCTGCCAACTGAAAGGTAAGCATTGGCAAAGGAAATGAGTGGTTACATCATGTTAACCAAATCCATAAGCATTGCATCGGCAAACGAAATTTGAAGAACTCATAGAGTACCTTAAAGCACCAAATTACCCCCATTTTCCCATCCCAATAATGTTATGGTAAGTTTCGTTTTGTTCGTAGGGTACGTTTGGAAAACATTTCTAAACCTTTCCCAAACTTTTGAGGAAAATTTTAGAATACTTCTTCAAAAAGAGGTTTGGATAGGCTAGATTAGGTCAGGTTAAGCTATGTTAGTTTTTTATTTCAAAAATGATAAAAGATTGTTCAGAATTATTTATATTTTTTCCTTACATGGAAGATAAAGATAGGGTAGGTTAGGTTATGTTTCATTATTTTCCATTTTAAACATTGCTTTTATTCTATGTTACCTAACTCACAACCCCATTTTTGGTCTTTTAGTGGCCTGCCAATTGAAAAGTAAGCATTTGCACAGTAAATGAGTTGTCATATCATGTTAGCCACATACATAAATATTGCATGGAAAAAATAGATTTGAGGACTTCAAGCGTGATACCCTATCTACAGCCAAAGCAATGGGTAGGCACTGGCGCCCCTAAGCCTAAATGCATGGTGTACTTTCTCCCACCCACCATGAGTCCAATCGCATACCACTATTATACCAAGATGGCTTTCAAAAACATGGTCCCCAAACATAAAAAAATATCCTGGCTATTCAGTTGGTATCCCGTTTGCACATACTTGATTAAATACAACATGAACAGATCCTTCAGTTCACTTTGATGCAGGCCTGCTGAAAAAATGAGCAATATTTAAGATATCTACTGTAGGTAGTTTAGAACATTGGAGAAATGCAAATGTAGTACCAATTTTCAAAAAGGGAAGTATGAAGTGTGTATGGAACAACAGGCAAGTCAGTTCGACCTCAATTTATAGGTTTATAAGTGACATATCTAAGTCATGGAAATATGTCGCATGTCTATGGCTGGATATCCCTGGTTTGTCGAGGGGGGTGGGGGGTCTGGGCGCAAGGCACTAGAAAATCTGTTTAAACTGAATGTTCAGATTCATCTTGATAGGCACAACCTTTTAACACGCGCCCTGGAGGGCCTCGGAGAATTACGCGCACTGGAGGGGGGGGGGGGGCGGATTCCGCCCCCCCATAAGATCTCGGCTCCTAGTAAAGCTGGAGGAACGAAATTCGCAGGATAGATGGGCACGGTAGTGAACTCTATTGTGTGCAATTTTCGTGACCTTAGGTCAATATTTTCAAGGTCAAATGAGGTCAGATTGGCAACATTTTCCGGTTTTGCGTGGCTTGGCTTGTCATCGTTATGGATCGCTGTGATTGTGTTTAAATGCTCAAAAATGGGCATCAATGATGTTTTGGACATTACTAATGATGCAATGCAGATGCTAGACCCAACATTTGACCTCAGGTCACCTATATAGCACCACTTTATCAGGTCAGTTACCTGTTCCAGTTACCGGAACCGGCCGCCCGCCCGACTGCTCCGTCGGGCAGCTCGGAGCAATCGGCTTCGTGAAGAAGGGAGTTAAGTACATGAATAAAGTATGGAAACGCAATGACAAACAGTACAAATGACAACCAGTAGTGCATTTATGGCAACATTCCAGTTGATGAAGTTTGGTTCCATTAACCTGTCATGAACTTGACCTGACTTGACCTTGGTGACCTAACATGACCTTGAAACTATACAGCATATCAATATGCATCAAACAAGTCGCTAGTGTTGCCTAGAACACTTCCCTTTTGTCAGTATACTGGAAGCGCATCAGCGCCGATTTTTGTGGTCTGGCGCTATAACATTTTTTGATTTTAGCGGCCCCTAACTTGAAACATTTTCGGCCGATTTCCATTGTTCTTGCTTTAAACGATGCGCCGTTCATTTCTAAGCAGGTACACCGAAAATCACGTATATCGACCGGTAAAATGTGCAGTTATTTGCGAAAAACCGGAGGGGTGGGCGGCTTTCGCCCCCCCCCCCCCTCCAGTGCGCGTGTTAAGGGATACTCAACATGGATTTCGATATCGAAGGTCTTGTTTAACTAAACTTTTGGAGTTCATGGAGTATGTTATTAAAGAAGTAGACAATCAAAGCAGGATGGATGTTGTATACTTGGACTTTAGCAAAGCTTTTGATAAAGTTCCACATGGGAGGCTAATTCATCAACTACAGCAACATGGGATTGTTCGAAAAGTTCTAGGTTGGATTGAAGCATGGTTGAGAGGAAGGAAACAAAGGGTAGTGTTAAATGGATGTAAATCTGATTGGAAGGATGTTCTGGGTGGAGTACCACAGGGCTCTGATCTAGGGCCACTTCTCTTTATCATCTTTGTGAATAGCATTGAGGTAGGGCTGAGGAATAGAGTGTTCAAATTTTCTGATGACATCAAGCTGGCAGAAGTGGCAAAAAGTTGTGATCAATCTATAAATATTCAACTAGACTTGGAGGACCTAAAAAAGTGGGCTGATCAAAGGCAAATGTCTTTCAACTATGACAAGTGTAAGGCTATGCATCTGGGGTCTGGAGGTGAGACTTTCAGATATACAATGGGATGGAGGGAACTGGATGTTGTTGAAGAGGAAAGGGACTTAGGTGTGTTGGTTTCAAAAGACCTTAAAACAGAAAAACAATGTATCTCATCTAGTAACAGGGCACTCAGAATGATGGGACTCATTAATAGAAGTCTGATATATAAGAGCAAGGAAGTCATGAAAAAACTGTGCTTAGCATATGTGCGACCCCACTTGGAATATTCTGTACAAGCTTGGAGACCATACCTAGAAAAAGATGTTGATATGTTTCAAAGAGAGCAGCGCAAAGCAACTAGACTCATCAGTGGAATAGGTAACTTAGAATATGGAGAAAGGCTTGTGGCATTAGATATGTACTCACTCAAGTATAGGAGATTAAGGGGGGACATGATTGAAATGTACAAAATTGTTAAAGGACTAGATCAGGTCAATTTGAATGGCGCTCTTCAGTTTAGAGTATCACATAGGGGTCATCCATTCAGGTTAGACAAGTTGAGATGTAGGACAGTTAAGCGACAACAGGTCTTCAGTCAAAGGGTTGTTGATCATTGGAATGGGCTGCCTGCTGATGTTGTGGGGAGTTCCTCATTGAATGTATTTAAAAGTAGGGTGCACACATTTTTTTAGGCAGAAAAATCTTGTTTTTTAGTTATAATTTGTGATGGATTGGGTGGGATTTATGCTAAGTAAGTGTGCACGGCACAGACCCCTTTAAGCAGGTATGGATGCAGTTTGAAAATTATTGATAAGGCATTCAATCCACATGTGTTAAGAGGGATCAAGGGAATAGGGCTGGATAGCTAGGGTAGATAGGCATTGATAGGTGTGTGGGATATTGGTGGATGGTTTCTTCAGGATGTGGTGATGGTTGGGGTTGGGTATTTTTACCAGGCTTATTGTATCTTCCATTTACGGACTTACCTGGATGGGGCATTGGGTCTCTTAGCAAGTCTAAATGCTTCATAACTTTATATGCGGTGTACCTAGCAGTGGATTCAGCACCTTCCTTCAGGATATGATACTGATGAGATTGGCTATGGGAGCACAATGGGTATGATTGGAGGAGTTTGTAATTGTTGAGTGTGTTATGGAATATCAGGTGAATGGTGCTAGATAGGCTGGGATATATATCTCCCTAGGAACTTGAGATAAGGGATTGATTGAGGTGGGAGTATGTACATTCCTAGTATCTTTTCCAGATAGGCTTAACCCTGATGGGCCCCTGTGGCTCTTATAAAGCCTTAAAACTTTAGGACTTTATGACTATTTAACATGGGTAGTGCCCTTTCTGGCACCGTGACCTGGTAATCATATATTGGGATGGATATCTCTCACGAAGCCAGGGGATCTATATTTTCAAGACATATTTTCATACTGAATAGGGAGAATGAGAACTTAACATTAGCAGGGCACCAAACCAGGTGCGCCCAGACCCCCCACCCCCCTCGACAAACCAGGGATATCCAACCATAGACATGCGACATATTTCCATGACTTAGATATGTCACTTATAAACCTATAAATACTTACATTTTTCTGCATGCCCGCGTGTGGAGTTCTGGAACTTCATATGCTTCTCGCGGAGCATAAACGAAGACACCTCTTTCGCGATATTCAACGGCAATTCAAGATGGCTAACGGACGTGGGCTAACGCTGACTACCAATTTGCGAGTTACTATTTTGGGTAGGACATCCGGTGAAGTGTAATCGTTTTGGGTAACCACATAACGACACCCGATTGACGGGTCGCCATGTAAGAGTTACCCGCGATCTGCGAGACTGTCGTTGTAATTAGTTGAGTGGAGCATCAGGTGTATCGCAAAAGAGTACACGATTACCCTTCCATGGATAAACCCTGATTTGGTAATTACTCTCTCACCACTCCTCTGAATATGCGTATCCTAACCGCCAATAAGATAGTAATTTTTCAACTTATTTGCCATCATTGGGTGCCGTGAAAGAGTTACCCGTGAGACTGGGGTAATCTTGTTTTTAGCGGGGCAATTTTGTTTTCAGTGTGCCACATTCCTGTTTGATAGTGGTCTGACCGTAGTTGCGTGTCTGAGGCCTTGGTGAGGAATGAGGACGTCGACGAAAGATGTGCGCATGTTAAGGAAAAAATGGTGGCAATAGGTGCTAAACACAATATAAAAGACCAGCGTTGATCTTGAGTGAAGGAATTATGACTTGAAATGCTGTGACAAGACACCAATGTTTGACAATTCTGACGGCGGGCCTTGGCCTAGCCGGGCTGCGTCACTCATATGAACATCTCTGATGAATACACGGGAGCAGACCCGCTCGGGGCTCAGCCTCGTTTGTAACAAGGTGATGCATCGTGACGTCTGGACGGTAATGGATCACCTTGTTGCCACGACCAGCGCAATTAGCACCGGAAGACATGCTGGTGATCGATAATCCAGACGGCAAACCGCACGCCCATAGCTGCCTACAATGTGGCCTCAGAGGTTAGCTACATGGTGCATCGGCAAAATGAACGAAAGCTATGCTTGTACAACGTCGTCCACTTCTCGTTCCAATAAATTCCAAGAAAGAAATTTGCCTCGGAAATTTACAATAAATTTCAGAAAAAACCGCGGTTCTGGCAGCACTCTTACCCGCCGTAGAAGAGTCCTCATAGTAGGTAGGCAGTCATGCAGCCAGTAAAATACCTTGGGGTGTTCAAAGCATTGCGGATGTGTCGGGAGCTTTGTTAGCACACGTTTATTTGCATCATTTATGTGATTGCATGCGTCAGGGAGTGATCATGGTATCTGAGCATGTGCGTTGTACCCAATTAATCAGCTGGTATACGGTCACGTCGATGCTGCGTGTTGCTCTGCTGTCCACGAGCATATGCTAAAAGCTGAAATCGACGTGTTTTTTTTTAACTTCTTTGCATGGAAGTCGCATGAATTGTGCGCTGTGGTAGCTTCCACAATGGAGACATGAGTTCCCTTTATTTCCTCTCGAAGCCGCCCGTAGACTGTAGCTGCCATCAAATCTTCAAAGCAATTCTGATTCTTAATTTCCGCCCTCACTTGCGATCGCAGTACGACATATCGCCGTACTCCTGCACTGCAGCACAGTGCAATGCAATACTACAGATTGATAACTCGACACATGAACACGCTGATATGTTGAGAGACAGAGAACTGGAAACATGGGAGTGGCATGCGGATGGTCATATAAGCATATAGACGGTGAGAGAGGGGGATAGAGAGACAGAATGACATAGAGGAAGAGATAGAGAGAGAGAGAGAGAGAGAGAGAGAGAGAGAGAGAGAGAGAGAGAGAGAGAGAGAGAGAGAGAGAGAGAGAGAGAGAGAGAGAGAGAGAGAGAGAGAGAGAAAGAGAGAGAGAGAGAGAGAGAGAGAGAGAAAGAGAAAGAGAGAGAGAGAGAGATATGGGGTAGAAGGGAGATGAAGCTCACCAATAGCCAACCAACGATTTGTCGGCGTACTCAGGAAGAGCTCTTAATGTGCAAAGCAGCACCACGGCCAGAACAGGTTCGGTAGATCCATCTAACAATCTAGGTTAAGCTCTGTGGATGCATACATACATATGTATATATATATATATATATATATATATATATATATATATATATATATATATATGTATTAGGGTGGTCCAAAAAGAGGGGTAAAATTTCAAAGTGCACTGGTCCTTTCTCCACACCACTGCTTTTTTTTCGTGTTGCATTCCTCTCCTTGTGTGCAAAATTTAATCGCGATACAATGATATTTAGAGGTCGCCCCACTTTTAACCCTTAGAACCTGGCGCAACTGCTGCTGCGTGCGCCATAGATTAGTGCTGCACTCAGTTGAACCGTTGCTGTGGTCGTGGGTGCATTGCGTCGCTCCCGTATTCGTTGTGTGTGTGTGTGTCACGACTCGCGTGTGCGTTGCAGCACCATCAACACTTGGAGGTTAGTACATGTTCAGGGTTGCCACAATGTCCTTGAACTTTAATTCAGCTTATTTTATAATTGTCATTTAAAATTAAATTAAATGCCATATATCTTCGCCAGCGTTCCTAAACTAACGTAGTAGAAGACTGCGTTAGTTCAGGAACATCGCTCAGGATGTATGCCATTTAATTTAATTCTAAATTGCAATTATAAAATAAGCTGAATTAAAGTTTAAGGAAATTGTGGCACAACAGTGTTGTACACTGGTGTTATTTTTAAATTAAACAACAGTGTTATTTTCAGTTAATAGTAACTGAATTAATAGTAACATCCCTCAGGATATATGTCAATTAACACGGGCCCTGGAGGGCCTCTGAGAATTACGCACACTGGAGGGGGGGGGGGGCGGATTCCGCCCCCCCTAAGATCTCGGCTCCTAGTAAAGCTGGAGGAACGAAATTCACAGGGTGGATGGGTACGGTAGTGATCTCTATTCTGTGCAATTTTCGTGATCTTAGATCAATATCTTCAAGGTCAAATGAGGTCAGATTGGCAAAATTTTCCTGTTTTGCGTGGCTTGGCTTGTCATCGTTATGGATCGCTGTGATTGTGTTTAAATACTAAAAAGTGGGCATCAGTGATGTTTTGGACATTACTAATGATGCAATGCAGATGCTAGACCCAATATTTGACCTCAGGTCACCTATATAGCACCACTTTATCAGGTCAGTTACCTGTTCCAGTTACCGGAACCGGCAGCCCGCCCGGCTGCTCCGTCGGGCAGCTCGGAGCAATCGGCTTCGTGAAGAAGGGAGTGAAGTACAGGAATAAAGTATGGAAACGCAATGACAAACAGTACAAATGCCAACCATTAGTGCACTTATGGCAACATTCCAGTTGATCAAGTTTGGTTCCATTAACCTGTTATGAACTTGACCTGACTTGACCTTGGTGACCTAACATGACCTTGAAACTATACAGCATATCAATATGCATCAAACAGGTCGCTAGTGTTGCCTAGAACACTTCCCTTTTGTCAGTATACTGGAAGCGCATCAGCGCCGATTTTGTGGTCTGGCGCTATAACATTTTTTTCACTTTAGCGGCCCCTAACGTGAAAAAAATTTCAGCCGATTTCCATTTTTCTTGCTTTAAACGTCGCGCCGTTCATTTCTAAGCAGGTATACCGAAAATCGCGTATATCTAACGGTAAAATTTGCAGTTATTTGCGAAAAACCGGAGGGGTGGGCGGATTTCGCCCCCCCCTCCAGTGCGCGTGTTAATTTACTTCTAAATTGCAATTATAACATAAGCTGAATTAAAGTTTAAGGACATTGTGGCAACCCCGATGTTGTACACTGGTGTTATTTTTAAATCAAACAACAGTGTTATTTTCAGTTAATAGTATGTTATTAACATACTATTACTATTCAGTTAATAGTTATTAACTATAAAAAAACGTTTTCTCTCTGTGTAGGCTCAAGGATGCACAATTTGGACTAGGTTGTTAGGGTTAATCTGTTATTTTTTCTTCTTATTTTCAGGTCATGGCAACCAGTACTCGTCCGAGCCCCGAGTGTTGGCTTCTCGGGAAGCCTGTTGATTCCCTGTCATGTGTCCGTCGTGTGTCGTGTTTATTAACTATAAAAACGTTTTCTCTCTGTGTAGGCTCAATGATACGCAATTTGGACTAGGTTGTTGGGGTTAATCTTTTCTTTTTTCTTCTTATTTTCAGGTCATGGCAACCAGTACTCGTTGGAGCCTCGAGTGTTGGCTCCTCGGGAAGCCTGTTGATTCCCTGTCATGTGTCCGTCTTCCAAGTAAGCGGGATGTGCTGTCGTTGTACCTGTTCCATCACGTCCCGGAAAAGAAGACCGTCTCGGAAGGCCTGAACTTGGCATGTGGCAAGGTACTCACCGTATGGAAGAGGGCCAGGATCCCGACACAGCGGTTGGATGCTTGCGTCAGGAAACTTCGAGTAATCCATGACGAATTCCAAGCGCTAAAAAAACACCGGACTCGTGGGCGAGAGTCGGACCGTGTCAAGGAGAAGATGTTCCTGGATGACCTTCAGGATCTCTTCGATGTTGCCACAAGCGATGCCCTCCAGACCATTACCAACGAAGAAGACAAGGAGTTCCTCAAGATGCAGCGTGAGGACGTCTTCTCGTGCAGCATTGCAGGGATTGACGCGAAGAAATATGGAGTCGAGGACAGGCGTGGGAAGAGAAAGGAGCAAGAAGCTGCTCTCCAGCGGAGATACGACGGACGAGAGCCAAAGTTCAAGGGGCCTTCAGTTCCAGCTCCACATCGTCGGAGGAGTCACAGGCTGAAGACGATTACCGACCTTCATCTTCAGCCTGTACATCTGGTCCTCCCGCGAAGAGGCCCAAGAACATCTTAAAATCTCCTGAAGTTGTCGGCGCCTTGGATCGAGTCAATCTCCCAGATCGTGGTGCGGCGTTCGTCGCTGGCGCTGTTGCACAGGCCCTGGGCCACGATCTTTCTGATCTGACGTTTTCCCGAAGTTCCATACGGCGGGCGCGTCGTCACACACGCCAAATCCAAGACGAAGAAGCGCGGAAGAACTTTCAAGCAGCTGGTCCCCTTCTCCTGTATTGGGATGGGCAACTGCTGCAGGAGATGGGAGGGAAGAAAGTGGAGAGGGTTGCGATTCTGGCAACCGGTCAAGGATTCGAGAAGTTGCTGGGTATTCCAAGCGCTGCCCGAAGTACTGGAGAAGTTCAGGCCGCAGCGTGTCTGGAATTGCTCGAGTCTTGGAAGATTCGCGACGAAGTAGTCGGATTTGTCTTCGATACAACTGCAAGCAACACTGGCCTCCACAATGGCGCATGCGTCCGGATCGAGGAAGGTCTTGGAAGGGAGTTGGCGATGTTGGCGTGCCGCCATCATGTGTTGGAGATTGTTCTCTCTGACGTCTTTAAAAACGTCTTTGGGCACACTGGAGGTCCGGAAGTCGCCCTTTTCAAGCGTTTCCAGAAGGAGTGGCCGACCATCAACCAGCAAGAGTACACGGTGGGTGAGGATACCCTCTTCGAAGGACATCTGGAGCAGCTCCGCTGTCAGATGAAGGATTACCTGGCATCTGCCCTGGCTGATCCAACGAAGTGTCCGCGCGAGGACTACTTCGAGTTCCTGCAGCTCGCAGCCCTGTTCCTCGGAGGGGGCACAACGACTCAACCATCGTTTCGTGCCCCTGGTGCCATGCACCACGCGAGGTGGATGTCAAAAGGCATCTATTGCCTCAAGATGTTCCTGTTCCGACACCAGTTCAAGACAACGAAACGAGAGGAGCGGAACGTGACTGGCATGGCGCTGTTCGTTGCCCTGATGTACGTTCCATTTTGGCACGAAGCTCCTCTGTCATCCCACGCCCCATACAACGACATCATGATGCTGACTGAATTCCAGAAGTACAAGAACCAGATGAACGTCGCTGCAACCGCGAGCAATGCCCTCCAACGGCATCTCTGGTACTTGGCGGAAGACTTGGTCGGCCTTTCCCTGTTGGACGACCGGGTTCCAGACAAGATGAAGGCCGACTGCGTGACTCGGATGAAGATGGAAAATCCAACCGAAGATCACCCACGCCGGGCAAAAATCGAAGACACACGGGACATCCACCTTGATGCCTTCTTCACCAAAAGGTCGCATCGTGTTTTCGATGTCCTGAAGAAATGCGGAGCCCAGGAAGCGAAACAGGGCTTCCTGCAGATGGATCCTTCGGCTTGGAAGGAAGACAAGCTGTTCGAGGACTTTCAGACTAGAGCCAAAAGCCTGAGAGTGGTGAACGACGCAGCTGAACGCGGAGTGGCCCTGGCAGAGGCGTACAATGCGACGCTGACGAAGGATGAGGATCAGAAGCAATTCATTTTCCGTCTCGTTCACGGACACCGAATTGCCATCCCGACACCCTCAAAGACCAACCTGACGAAGAAAAAGTGAAAAGTGGGGCGACCCCTAAATGATGAGATAGAGAGACGAAATTTTACGTGTAATTCCTTTTCGTGATGTGTAATAAAATTAGTCCTGTGGACAGAAAGAAATATCATTTTCCATTTTTGGACCACCCTAATATGTATATATATATATATATATATATATATATATATATATATATATATAGAGATATATATATGAAATATATGGAGATAGACAACATTTATTTGTTATCTAAGAAAAAGTACCTTAACAGAGAGAAAGATTGGCGCAAAAGCCGGAGTGACTTGAGGCCAAGGAGCCTACGTCTCACATCACTCGTGCAAACGCACACACATTCATACATACACCACAGACTCATATGTGTGGCACGACATTTAGTCACGACAAATGTCACTGAGGCTGCCGCTCGGGGAAGGATGAAGGATGCTCGCCGACAGCCCGCGTGTCAGCTACTGCTCGCCGCCGCGTCAGTCTGAACTGGATATGTATTGTGCTGAGACAAATGTCACTGAGGCTGCCGCTCGGGGAAGGATGAAGGATGCTCGCCGACAGCCCGCGTGTCAGCTACTGCTCGCCGCCGCGTCAGTCTGAACTGGATATGTATTGTGCTGAGACAAATGTCACTGAGGCTGCCGCTCGGGGAAGGATGAAGGATGCTCGCCGACAGCCCGCGTGTCAGCTACTGCTCGCCGCCGCGTCAGTCTGAACTGGATATGTATTGTGCTGAGACAAATGTAACTGAGGCTGCCGCTCGGGGAAGGATGAAGGATGCTCGCCGACAGCCCGCGTGTCAGCTACTGCTCGCCGCCGCGTCAGTCTGAACTGGATATGTATTGTGCTGGCATTTCGTCGTGCTGAAAAACCCCGATTTAATTATAAGCAAATTTTTGAAACGAATGTGCTGCCAACCGACAGTCGCTTACGATCATGCCAGAACAATGCATAGTAATACGTGGCTGTTTTGGCTGTTCTGGCTGTTTTGTAGGGAACTAAAATCGAGATTGAGAATGTCGGATAGGTCAGTGAAAAGACCAGTTCGGTAAAGGTCATAGGTGGACTGAGTAGAGAAGCGTATTTGACGGTTTCCTAGGGGTAACGACAACCACATTTGGAAGAATCGATTAGTTGGGCTCCAAATATGTGTGCACTTACGTTGGAAGCACCGACGCGAAGTATTGTGCGGATTATATTCCCCCATGTTTAGCTGGTAGCGTGGTATATTTAGGATAGGCTAACACTAAGTTTTGGGACACAATATTTCTGATGGAGACGGAGTCCGTCTCGTTATCGTTGTTGGAATATGGTTCCAGAGTTGCTTGGTTGATGATGCGAAGGATGTTTTGAATATTGAAGTTCGGACGGATGGTGAAGCTTGTGAGTGGGTGTTTCAAGGCGTACTCTCCCTATCTGTGCAATAGGTATATCCGGGAGCATAGATCCATGTAGACTGGGAAGCATAAGTTGGGGATTCTAAGTGTGTGAAACAAGACTTTTTTTTCCAATGTTCCACGGTGTGGATAAAGATGTCCATCCCAATCCCTCCCATATATTGTTGGCTGGTGTCTAGAAGGGGACCTGCCTTATTCCCCCCCCCCTCCCCTCCCCGATATTGAAGGCGCTCAAGCCTCGAGTATTGTCACCGCGATAAGCCAGGCGATAACTGTTCGGCATTAGTCGAAGTATAGTGGTATGAAGTGGCCTAAATTTTCTGTAGAATGGGGCTCGGCAAGGGTGTTGGCTTATATACTTTTGAGTGCGCAAGTACCCTCTCAATCTTGTCCCTCCCCAATAATTTCAACCTTAACACGCGCACTGGAGGGGCGGGGCGAAATCCGCCTACCTCTCCGGTTTTTCGTACATAATTCCAGATTTTACGGGTCAATATACCCCATTTTCTGTGTACCTGCTGAGAAATGACCGGCGTGTCGCTTAAAGTAAGAAAAATGTAAATCGGCGGAAAATTTTCGAGTTAGGGGCCGTTAAAGTAAAAAAAAAATCGTAGCGTCAGACCACAAAAATCCGCGCTGATGCGATTCCCGTATATCCGCAAAAGGGAAGTGTTCTTGGCAATACTAGCGACTTGTTTGATGTATATTGATAAGCTATATAGTTTCAAGGTCATGTTAGGTCACCGAGGTCAAGTCAGGTCAAGTTCATGACAGATTAATGGAACCAAACTTGGTCAACTGGAATGTTGTCATAAATGCACTACTGTTTGTCATTTGTACTGTTTGTCATTGCGTTTCCATACTTTATTCATGTACTTCACTCCTTTCTTCGCGAAGCCGATTGCGTGGAGCTGCCCGAAGGAGCAGTCGGGCGGGCGGCCCGGTTCCGGTAATTGGAACAGGTAACTGACCTGATAAAGTGCTGCTATATAGGTGACCTGAGGTCAAATGTCGGGTCTAGAGTCTGTATTGCGTCATTAGTAATGTCCAAAACATCACTGATGCCCATTTTGGAGCATTTAAACACAATCACAGCGATTCATAACAATGACAAGCCAAGCCACGCAAAACAAGAAAATTTTGACAAATGTGATCTCATTTGACATTGAAGATATTGACCTAAGGTAATTAAATTTTGACACAATAGATTTCACTACCGTACCCATGCACCCTGCGAATTTTGTTTCTCTAGCTTTAATAGGAGCCGAGATCTTAGGGGGGGGGGGCGGAATCCGCCCCCCCCCCTCTCCAGTGCGCGTAGTTTTCAGAGGCCCTACAGGGCGCGTGTTAACATGGGAGCCTTTGGATTGTGCCACACCCAATCTACTTGAGCCCCATTGCCTTCATATCTTGCCCCTCAATAAGTTCAGAAATAACCGGTCGTGATCTAGGGGCATGTACCAAGGTCCACTGTGATGATGCAATGAGGTCCAATGGTTCTATTCACGGGAATGGTGCGCAGTCATAATCACGGGCGGCGGTGTGCGACAGAACTGAATGGCGGACAATGGCGCAGATTGGCAACAAGGCGCGCCTGGTGCGCCACTGTCCGCGCTCACAATCAGGCCGCACCGACATTGACCGACCGGTGTTCAGAGACATCCGTGTGTGGTGCACGAACCGGGTGCTGAGCACACGCCGGACGCCCGGCCTCGTCAGCCAAGGTGGAGCGCCGCTGAGGAACACTGATTGCGCTGACATTTGGCGGCAAGCTCTCACAGCATGGTGGCCAGGGCTCAGCTTACACCGAGCGGCTGTTCAGTGTAAGCTGAGCGACCACAATGCTGAATCGAGCTGCATATGACTAGTGGGACGGTTCGCCACTGATCGAATATCCTTGACTTTGACTGCTTCTAAGGAAAAGTTCCATTGTTTTCTTAATTAATACGCTAAATCTCCAGTGCCGTATAAATTAACTGAACTTTTGGGGGAAATTGAAATCGGTTTTCTTTTTGTCTGCAGCATCGTGAGGTCAATGTCATCACCCTTAGACGACAGAATATTCCTTCCTCCACCCTGTTTGTAAGCCGATGGAAATTAGCTGCTGAACACTACCCCGAAAGCTATTGATGACGGGGAATGTGGGATGGGTGGGCTTTCTACCGTTTCTGCCACACAAATTGTGACCATAGCTTGGAAGGAAGATTTGCATTAACCATATTGAACATGCATATTTATGTTGCATTGATCCAAGTTTTGGCTTTGGCATGAGATTCATAAGGCCATGCAAAAATAGCACATTAATCGCTGCTTGTTCAGACTGCTCCAACTTACCGACAGTTGGATCTGCATCAGCTAGTAACTCAACTAAGTTATGATGTGGACGGACCCGAGATTCGGTAAAGGCTAGGTGCGGTGATGGTCCGGCCTTGCAGTCTGGACGACGCTACGAATTTTAAGGGGGGGGGACGAGGGGTTCGTCAGTTTGAATTTCCATGCAACGTCAAAGACATATCGCTAAACTTCACCAAATTTGAGAGGACCTCCTCACTCTGCCTGCTCCGCCGTGGCACCACATCTGCCACACTGTGTCCCTATATGTGCAGATGGACCTCCTGAACATAGTTTGGGCTTTGCTTAACAATTTGCAAGTCAGGCCGACACATTTTGTGCGTGCTCAATCTCCGTCGGACCCTAGGCGGTATTTCAGGGGGGGGGGGGGTAATGGACAAATGTAACTCCTCTGGATCCACCTCTAGCTTCGTCGTTAAAGATAAAAGACATTGGCTAGGCAAGCACCATTTATTGTAAATATTTATTCAACTGAATTCAGCATTAAATTGTGCATCCAAGATTTTCCGTTAAGCAAGAAAACAACTGGTAATTGTAGGCAGCATGCGTCGAGATGCTTATTTCAGACTAGCTTGACCCCTGGCAGTCTAGAGTTACCTTTCCAGTACTAGTGTTCCAAGTAATACAAATTATGGAGTCGGCATTGTGATTCCTTGATAAGACCTTGATAAGGTCGTTCTATACTAATTTGGGTACCCTGTCACGGGCTCTTCTCACTCGGTGGGAACGCTCTTCCAGACTGGATGGTTGTCTGTCACAGCCCCTTTTGACCCAGTTGGACCGCGCTACCCGACTGGATAGTGTTCTGCCACATCCTCTCCTGACCCACTGGGACCGCGCTACCCGACTGGATAGTGTTCTGCCACATCCTCTCCTGACCCACTGGGACCGCGCTACCCGACTGGATAGTGTTCTGCCACATCCCCTCCTGACCCACTGGGACCGCGCTACCCGACTGGATAGTGTTCTGCCACATCCCCTCCTGACCCAATGGGACCGCGCTACCCGACTGGATAGTGTTCTGCCACATCCCCTCCTGACCCACTGGGACCGCGCTACCCGACTGGATAGTGTTCTGCCACATCCCCTCCTGACCCACTGGGACCGCGCTACCCGACTGGATGGTGTTTCTTCTCCCGGACATGATTTGGCTTATGTTGGCCCGTCTACTTAAACTTCAGTTGAACTAACTTTACTTATCAGCCCCAGCAGACTACTTCCAAGTAGTTTAGAGGCATGCAATCGAAATAGTTCTACTCTTGCATAATCATAGCAGGAACCTTTCACATGCGCAGTGTCCAGGATGATGTCATCCCCCTCTTCACCTCCACTTGAATATCGAACGGCAAAGCATTGACACAGAACGCTGATTGTCTACTTGTTCACAAATGAACTATGCTGAATCAGTGATCGTGATTGACGAGATCCTTAAAGTTCTCAAAATTCAACCGATCTAGTAAGGTGTCGGGATATCGGCTTTGAAGTTCAGGTTGGTCATTATAATTGAACGGGCATCGCATGATGTGTGCTGCTGTCACTGTGGCTGGGGTAATTACGAGATCAAGTCCACAGTACATGGTTTGTCTGGGATTAGGGGCACTTGACATGGTTGGAATTGCTCCCAGTCAAGCTAATTCGAATGGAGTCAGATTCCCGAAAGTGGTATGTAGTGGTATGGTACCCTCGATTGATGTAGGATCATCTCGAGGCATGACAATGTCGACTCCATCTCAGAAAATTGTCTTGGCCTCCCAGCCATCACGGAGCTTAGTCTCACTATACCCCATAGTGACGGAAAGCGTAGCTTAGCACACTGGATAAAGATAACGGTAAATGTAAAAGGACATTCCGTTCTTCGTTTATCTTTACCGTTCCATATTCACACTCCCATGTGTGCCCGTCTTCCCCCGGGAAACTTCGAAATCAAACAGCCAAATAAAACACCTTATATATCCCGACATCCCAATTCACCGAATCTCCATCACAAACTTCGAGTGTTGGAACTATAACTTTGAATGTCATACTATCCCTATGGTATAGTTTACAGTCTCAAGAAACGTACGCCGACAAAGCGGACTCTTCATGGCGCTGCAAACCCACAAAGCCATACGTTGGCCACACCTCCATATCATTGATGAATATAACACCGCATTGTTGACATTGTTGACATTGGACAGGGTCACCGCATTGTTGACCCTGTCCAACAGCAACTGATGCAACCTGCAAAACCCACAGCATGCAATGTAATACAACGTAATGTAAGGAATACCGGATCCTCCCGCGTACGGTTTTCAGTTTCCGTTCCAGTAGTGCATAAATGTGCAGCACAAACCATCATCACGAACATGCATGATAACAACAAACTGCATTACAGTGCTGAGGTAAGCTATGTTCCGAAGGCCGGAAGTTAGGGCTCTGACATGCGCCGCAGCATGAACGAAAGCTTCCGTCTGAAAACATTATAGTCACCTGAGCTCCTTACATCTGGAGGAAGACTGTTCCACACCCGGCAAGTTCGCGGTACGAAGGAGCGGGGTGCGAATTCTGTGAGGAATCGCGGCGCCTAGAGCTCACCGTTAGCTGTGGTCCTGGAGCTCCGTTGCGACACAGTTGAGCGATAGTTGTGTTGTTGTGAGTCTGGCTTCTCGTCATCAACCGCCGCTCCTAATGCATCTGAATTTCTCACGGGGTATCATGTATGTAACAAATTGTATATATATATATATATATATATATATATATATATATATATATATATATATATATATATATATATATATATATATATATATATATATATATATATATATATATATATATATATATATATATATATATATATATATATATATATATATATATATAGTACACATAGATACTGGATGTTACCCCACTGAAGGTGCAGGCCATCTCATCAGCTATGCAGTGCTGTATCCATTTGGAATGGCATCGGCGCGGTATTGGCACTAGAATAGATAAAGCGGTTCTGACACACCCGTGTGCAGCTGCTCGGCATGAAAATGTAATGCAGATGAATGACCGACCCAGGGCAAATAAATATGCCAAAACATGGAAGCATCCTGGGATGTTAGTTGTGGCCGCATTTTCCTCATCTAATCCACTGTCTTGTAATGTTTCAGACACGCGATTTAAGTGCAGAGATTGCACCATAGCGTCTCAGGGATCTTAGGAATTCCACACATATTTCACGGCGTCTGAGTGTATCAGCTATATCCATCGTATTTTCAAGATTTCGTCAGCGCCGTGGAAGGCTTAGTGTGTCGGATATGAGAGGTGGCAGAACGTAGCGTGACAACGGCATTACCGGGAAATCTGAAGCAACGACCGATGCGTTCTATTGGAACACTTGGTCGCTTTCCATTTCGCGTCGTGAAGCTCATCCAGAGCGAAGCTTTCAAAAACAAAGCAGACCTCCTCAATGAATCGCAGGCAGTCATTTGAAGTGCGACTCGCAGGGAGAAAATACACAATGGTGACACTTCCAGGACGTCTGCGAACTGCTCAGCGACTACTCGATATCCTGCCAGTTCAGCACCATGTGGGCCTCAGCGACTACTGACCCTCAGCGACTACTCGATATCCTGCCAGTTCAGCACCATGTGGGCCTCGGCGGGAGCTGGAATATAATAACGTCATTGTGGAGTGAGCCACGCTGTAGCTAAGTGTAAATGGATCGAACTGACCTTCGATGATTGAGAGAAGCACACATGAGCGATTTCAATAAATGTATTATAAGTATGACAAAATCACATTTACCAGTGACTTCATTCCCACGAGTAACACATCACACCCTCTTAGCTGAGCGCGCATATGAAATGACGGGGCTTCCTGCCATGTCCTGAGGCTTTCTCTCAGCTCTAGAGCGTTCCTGATCGCGGATCTTCACATTCCAGGAAAGAAAGAAGAAAAGAGAGAGAGAGAGAGAGAGAGAGAGAGAGAGAGAGAGAGAAAAAAAAAAAAAAAAAAAAAAAAAAAAAAAAAAAAAAAAAAAAAAAAAAAAAAAAAAAAAAAAAAGAGAGAGAGAGAGGAGAGAGAGAGAGAGAGAGAGAGAGAGAGAGAGAGAGAGAGAGAGAGAGAGAGAGAGAGAGAGAGAGAGAGAGAGAGAGAGAGAGAGAGAGAAGAAAAAACCCGACGGGTTTTCTGCTGGACTGGGAAGTTGTCCAAGGTTCCTTCCTTCAATACTGATGAACCTCCTGGTCTACAGCCACCGGAAAATAGCATGGGATTCCTGCCATGCTTAGAGGAATTTTGGTGACGATTAGCGTGGTCTGCCCAGAATAACGGACATCCTGTCGAAACTAACGTGCCTACTGTCGAAACTGACATTCCCCCCGCCGAAACTGACTTGCCTCCTGTCGGAACTTACGTACCTCCTGTCGCAATTGACGTCTATCCTGTCGAAACTGACGTGCCTCCTGTCGGAACTGACGTGCCTCCAGGCCTAGATCTTCGCATAATATAATGGGCACCCTATTGCGCTTAGTATTTCCAGACACTTCGGTGTGCTGTCCCTGTAGAGCATAACACGGATTTGATATCCGTAGGGATATCCGTTTGATACGGATAACGGATAGAATCGGATATAATTTGATGACAATAAACGGATACCGATTGGATAATGGATTAACACGCGCACTGGAGGGGGGGGGGGGCGAAATCCGCCCACCCCTCCGGTTTTTCGCAAATAACTGCAGATTTTACCGGTCAATATACGCGATTTTCGGTATACCTGCTTAGAAATGAATGGTACGTCATTTAAAGCAAGAAAAATGGAAATCGGCCAAATATTTTTCAAGTTAAGGGCCGCTAAAGTCAAAAAATGTTATAGCGCCAGACCACAAAAATCGGCGCTGATGCGCTTCCAGTATACTGACAAAAGGGAAGTGTTCTAGGCAACACTAGCGACTTGTTTGATGCATATTGATATGCTGTATAGTTTCAAGGTCATGTTAGGTCACCAAGGTCAAGTCAGGTCAAGTTCATGACAGGTTAATGGAACCAAACTTGATCAACTGGAATGTTGCCATAAATGCACTACTGGTTGTCATTTGTACTGTTTGTCATTGCGTTTCCATACTTTATTCATGTACTTCACTCCCTTCTTCACGAAGCCGATTGCTCCGAGCTGCCCGACGGAGCAGTCGGGCGGGCGGCCGGTTCCGGTAACTGGAACAGGTAACTGACCTGATAAAGTGGTGCTATATAGGTGACCTGAGGTCAAATGTTGGGTCAGCATCTGTATTGCATCATTAGTAATGTCCAAAACATCATTGATGCCCATTTTTGAGCATTTAAACACAATCACAGCCATCCATAACGATGAGAAGCCAAGCCACGCAAAACCGGAAAATTTGCCAATCTGACCTCATTTAACCTTGAAGATATTGACCTAAGGTCACGAAAATTGCACAAAATAGAGTTCACTACCGTGCCCATCCACCCTGCGATTTTCGTTCCTCCAGCTTTACTAGGAGCCGAGATCTTAGGGGGCGGAATCCGCCCCCCTCCAGTGCGCGTAATTCTCAGAGGCCCTCCAGGGCGCGTGTTAACTCTCGAACCATTACCATGGAAACGAACATTGACCATCGATAAATTTCATTTATATATATATATATATATACATATATATATATATATATATATATATATATATATATATATATATATATATATATATATATATATATATATATATATATATATATATATATATATATATGTATATACATATATGACGCACACATGCCTATCCCCACAGGTACTGAGCCAAATAGAACTGTTAACTGACGACCCGATGACTGAATGTAGTGAGTAGCATGCGATTCGCATTATATTAATGTTGTTTGAAAAAAATACTACTGCCTCCCTGGCCAATTAAAATGATTTCCACAAACACTACAGCCGGCAATCTTCGCTTCCCACTGTTTGCGGAAAGCAATTTTACAGAAACTGGGCATATGTTGCTCGTAGACGAACATATCGTGACGAAATTGTGTCTGAAGCCATGATAGCGTCTGCGAGTGCAAAGGTGTGCAAAATACATCCACGCACCTGCAAGTCAACTTATTCTGCTTCAGAATAAATGTATTAACGGAATATTTGTATGTGATTTCAAGGTGCACAATACCCATGTAATTAGACAAAAACTAGTGTCGATGCCTGCACACAAAGCTTTTCTTCTAAATTTTCCTATACTAGTGTGTGCTAGTCTTTCATTTTACTTCGATTGGAATCGGCATGACTGCTGGAAATTTTATTTAGTTATGTACCGTCATAGAAGAACAAACTAAGACCAATCTCACTATTGTCTTTGTACTCACACATTTTATCAACAATCAGTGTGATGCAAATCACAAACTGTGTAAACTTACATTTCGCAAAGGTCTTGGTTGGTAACTACAGGTAGTGTTATTTGGGCACGATATTGTGATTGCTTTGCAAAAGATTGGATTTTACAACGCATTTCGGTGATGAAACAACATGCATATTCCAAAATAATGTGATTTATTCTTAATAGTGACTTGGTGATAAAATACTGTGAAATTAATAATGTAATTAATAACTGAAATGCATGATACTTAGTGAGATAAAAATATATTTGTTTAATCGAAACAATATGTCATGCAATTCGATAAGCCATTGATCAGACAATCAGCTAAGCTCGGAATGCAAACAAGCAAACCTGCATTCCATCGCAACCGCCACACCTTGCACTATTGGCCAACACACTGATGTCACACTGAAGACACACCTCGCAATATTGGCCAACACACACACACCTTGCAATATCGGCCAACACACTGATGTCACACTGAAGACACACCTCGCAATATTGGCCAACACACTGATGTCACACTGAAGACACACCTCGCAATATCGGCCAACACACTGATGTCACACTGAAGACACACCTCGCAATATTGGCCAACACACTGATGTCGAGAATGGGCTTTAACTGCTGAAATGCATCACAATAGAACAAGCACGTAAGTACTCCATACCCGAATTCATCGGCTTGTACAATCACCACTTTTTCTTGACTGACACTACTCTCCATCACAATTTACACAACCTAGAACGTGTGTTATCATAAGCGGTGTATTGGCCATGACTGTTGACAATCAACAACCTTCGTAAAATGCAAATGACGTAATAATTTCACACATTTTTCCATCTTTTGTGATGAACAAACGATGTACTCTGTATTGTGTAGTTTTGCTAGCTCATGATGTTAGTGAAATGTCATCTTCACAAATAACAACACAACCAGTGTATTCATACCGAATTCGGTAGGAATTCACTGTGATCTTTGTGAAATTGGTCTCAGATAGTGCCAACACACTTCCAAAGCTACATTTTTAGCATTCACACCACCAGGACAGCAATTAGTAAGAGGCTGTATTGGTACATTCGAGGACTGATGGCTTTCTAATCTTTGCTTCACTAGCAGTAAAACAAAATATAGTAACGAAATACGAATAAGATAAAGAAACGATTCTTCTTAGATTTTGCTACCAATCTGAAGTTGTTTTTGTTGTTGTCGAGAACTAGCTAACCGTATGCATAAAACACACATAACGTCGTCATACATTCGTCAAACTGGACCTGAACATGAAGTTGGCAGCGTTTCCACCAAATTACAATGAAAATATATTTCCAAACAAAATAATCAATGATATACATTGAATATGCAAGAACATGATAATCCAAAATCATCATCAACAAAGCGAGTATGAAAGTAATAATGTTGCAAAGCAATTGCCTGATTGGAGTCCGAATGATTATTCTGCTCGTTCTCATTGGAAGGAAGGAAAAATACGCTGCAATATATGGCAAATACCTGCAGCATAGTCAAATACTACTCAGTCGAATACAATCAAGCTTTGTCTTTGGAAGCGGCGAGGGACGCCATGGGACTCCATTGGAAATCTGAATTGAAGCAAGGTGTTTACGGCCCAAAGCAGAAGCTAAATGCTAGTTTGATAGGCTGAAGAAGTTTATGAAAATAACTGTCATGAGTAATAAGTAGGTGTTATTCATGAAAGTTAGTGATATTTATTGTGAATTATTACGCATGACGCTGATCAAGGAAAATGAGCTCATTACCATTCACTGGTGGTAAATTGCATAGATACGAGGTACCTACTACCTGTATATCTCAACTGATGGTTGTGCTTAATTGAGTATGCCATTTCCTAGCTGAGTGCCTGTATGGCATGCATGCCAATGCTACACTGAACTGAAATAAACCACAAACTTAGATTGATGAATGCTTTGTATGCTTGAAATGAAATGGTTGTAAGCTGGGATTACAAAATTGTGCTCTAGTGCATAGAACCTGGTAGCTGGCATGGGTTCATGTCAGGTAAATACGTACATGGTTATAGGTGGTGACACCGGCATTTGCATGCGAGTTGGGTGGGGATTTTTAATATTTAATTTTGAAGCTGATGTTATCATTTTTGGTTCATTGTATTTGTCCTGTTACTTGTATGCTTTGTTCACGCTCATGCACAATACGGAAGTATAGGTTAGATGATTGCACAGCCTGCACATGTGATCTTAACACGCGCACTGGAGTGGGAAGCGAATCCGCCCACCCGTCCGGTTTTTCGTACATAATTCCAGATTTTACCGGTCGATATACGCTATTTGTGCGTACCTGCTTAGAAATGTCCGGCGCGTCTGTTAAAACAAGACAAACGGAAATCGGTCGAACATTTTTCGAGTTAGGATAGATAGAAATCCGTTAAAATCAAAATATTTCGTAGCGCCAGACAACAAAAATCGGCGCTGATGCGCTTCCCGTATATTGGGAAAAGGGAAGTTCTTGGCAACACTAGCAACTTGTTTTATGTATGTTGTGATGCTATATAGTTTCAAGGTCATGTTAGATCACCGAGGTCAAGTCAGGTCCAGTTCATGACAGGTTAATGGAACCAAACTTGGTCAACTGGAATGTTGTCATACATGTAAATGATTGTCATGCGATTGATGTCGCTTTGCATGTTACTCCCTACACATCCGGAAAACTACTGTTTGTCATCGTGTACCTAAGCGTTTCCATACTTTATTAATGTACTTCACTCCATTCTTCGCGGAGCCGATTGCGCCGAGCTGCCCGACGGAGCAGTCGGGCGGGCGGCCCGGTTCCGGTAACTGGAACAGGTAACTTACCTGATAAAGTGCTGCTATATAGGTGACCTGAGGTCAAATGCCGGGTCTAGCAGCTGTATTGCATCATTCGTAGTGTCCAAAGCATCACTGCTGCCCATTTTGGAGCATTTAAACACAATCACATCGATACATAGCAATGACAAGCCAAGCCACGCAAAACAAGAATTATTTTACATATGTGACCTCATTTGACCTTGAATATATTGACCCAAAGTCATGCAATTTGCACACAATAGAGTTCACTACAGTACCCATCCACCCTGAGAATTTCATTACTCCAGCTTTAATAGGGGCCGAGATCTTATGGGGGGGGGGCGGAATCCGCCGCCCCCCCCCCCTCCAGTGCGCGTAATTTTCAGAGGCCCTCCAGGGCGCGTGTTAAGTGAACTTATTATGACTTCGTAAATATGATGCTCTTAACGAAATGAGTGATACCCATGGTACATCAATTGCTAGGTTATCTTATTTGTATCTCCTTAGCTAAAATATTGCGTATTGTTCATGGTCCACATGATATTACTTTCTGCACCCAGTCAAGTTTTAACTATTTCGCATTTTAAAAATCAGATTCGATAGCAGATGAATTCCCTATCAGGCAAGGATATGCATTTGGAGTGGATGGTTCATACGGATACGGATTGGTTCATACGGGCACGGATCGGAACGGAGCTGAAAATATCACTCCCTGCTATTTTATATGTGCCCCTTTCCATCCTCATGGTGGCTCTGCGCTGCACATATGCATTAAAACAGAATTGAGGAGCTTGTTGTGGTCTCATTAGGGGACGGCGAGTGGCGCAGGAGGACTGGCTGTTGCCTGGTTGGCAGGCACCTGACTGAAATGTTGCTGGTGTCTGACGGCTGTCATCCTTTCTGTGCTGGTCGCAATCAGTGACGTGTCCTATCGATCAGACGGCCGGCTGTGACCAAGATGGTGTCTGTTCGTCTAGCTTCCCCCTATCAGACGTCCCTCTGTCTGTCGGGCTCTCAGCTGCGGGTCTGTCCGCTTACTCCAGATCGAACGTCCCTCTGCCTCCCTCTGCCCTCTAACCGAACTTCACTCTACAAGCCGTGCCCACCGCTGCTGGTCCGCGGACTACCCTCTGCTTGGCGGCTCCACCCTCTACCTGTGGAGACTGACTGTCTGCTGCTGGTGTCTCCCTGGCAGTCGGTACTGCTGGTGCCTCCCTGGAAGTTGGTACTTCTAATTTCTCCCTTGGAGTCGGTACTGCTGGTACCTCCCTGGAAGTTGGTACTTCTAATTTCTCCCTGGGAGTCGGTGCTGCTGGTTCCTCCCTGGGAGTCGGTACAGCTGGTGCCTCCCTGGGAGTCGGTACTGCTGGTGCCTCCCTGGCAGTCGGTACTGCTGGTGCCTCCCTGGAAGTCGGTGCTGCTGGTGCCTCCCTGGAAGTCGGTACTTCTAATTCCTCCCTGGGAGTCGGTACTGCTGGTGTCTCCCTGGCAGTCGGTACTGCTAGTGCCTCCCTGGGAGTCGCTGCTGCTGGTTCCTCCCTGGGAGTCTGTACAGCTGGTGCCTCCCTGAGAGTCGGTACTGCTGGTGCCTGCCTGGCAGTCGGTACAGCTGGTGCCTCCCTGGCAGTCGGTACTGCTGGTGCCTCCCTGGGAGTCGCTGCTGCTGGTTTCTCCCTGGGAGTCGGTACAGCTGGTGCCTCCCTGGCAGTCGGTACTGCTGGTGCCTCCCTGGGAGTCGCTGCTGCTGGTGCCTCCCTGGGAGTCGGTACTGCTGGTGCCTCCCTGGGAGTCGGTACTGTGTGCCCGCCCGCTCCCGTGCCCGGTACTCGACGATGGGTGCAGTGACGCGCGGCGGGACCGTGAGACGCCCAGCTATTTCTCATCGACGGTCGGGCCGCATCACGATGGCCAAGTGATGGATGAACTGCACATTTCCGCTGCGGGCGGCGAATGTATATCGGTGTTAATGGCGAGGGTCGCCTGATGTGCAGCTCGCTCATTAGCGGCCAGCAACTTAACACGTCACGCTATTTTGACGAGCGCAGAACTGAAATGTGTCGCATGAAATATGCACCGTCTTGTCTGCTATATCCTTTTGCTTTGGCATCATGTATCATTCGTAGCTCACTCCTAAATTAACCTATTTGCTACATGTGCCATCCCTTAGGTTCCCATTTACATCGCCGACTCATCAGAGCCCTGGCTTCATACTTATACGACACGTTGGACTGCAGGACTACGCTGCAGGGCCACGCTGCAGGACCATGCTGCATGTTCACACTGCAGGATCATGCTGCACGGTCACACTACAGGATCATACTGTAGGGTCGCGCCGCAGGTTCACGCTGCAGAGTAGCTCTTAGGGTAATGACCCTGAGACTGAGGGCGTGAGCCTGCGGTGCTATGCTGCAGGGTCACGCTGCAGAAGAACTCTTATGGTAATGCTGCGGTGCTATGCTGCAGGGTCACGCTGCAGAAGAACTCTTATGGTAATGCTGCGGTGTATGCTGCAGGGTCACGCTGCAGAGTAACCCTTATGGTAATGCTGCGGTGTTATGCTGCAGGGTCACGCTGCAGAGTAACCCTTATGGTAATGCTGCGGTGTTATGCTGCAGGGTTACGCTGGCTTTCGCAATATCTAATTTTGGTCGTGGGCGGATACAAAATGTAGTGGCTTAGTAAGATTAAATCCCCACACAATGTTTCGTCTGTTCAATGGACACGACGAAACTGCATTGACCGGACGAATGTTCCTGTGCGTCGCTTACGGATAATGCACACCGCCATGTTTATGGTGATATTAGCCACCCATAATGGTAATGGTGACATGGGTCTTGCATGCGTTCCATATGCGTGGAAATACCCGGAGAGTCATTTCACAGCATTACTGCCAGCCGCGAACGAGACACGCGGGGCCACAGCCAATGTGTCTCTTCTTGCATCCTCTCTTATCTCGCCACGTCTTTTCCGGTCAGATCCTCACACCCCGTCACCGGGGTTCTTCATACCCCCTCTAATTTCCAAACTAAGCGTTGTATGGACGAAAGTAGTGTCATCGGAAAGCGCTCGACAAGTAGGGCCCGAAACCACCCTCGAAATATTATCCCCAAAAAGTGGCGTCACTAGAAGGTATATGAAATCACGGCTGACAGCTCGTTTTTGTCTCTAGGAGTTCATTTTTGGGAAAATTGTTAAAACAAAAGTGATTTGGAATAAGAAAAGGAAGGCGAAACCGACCACGGCCCTGAAACGTTTGCCCACCCAAAAATAAACTTTGCAATTTTTTTTTTAAGTTGTAAAATTTTATGTTTTCAATTTTAAAACTATAAATATTTGTATAATAGGTAGAACGGACCGCGAAACGTTGCTTAAGTTAACTTGCCCCCATACAAAATGCTTACTTTAGCCAGAATCTTCGATTTTAGCCCTAATGGGCAAATATTCAAAACTAATACGTCATCCAAAACGAGAAATTCACAACAATACTTTGCTGTGTTTTGTTGCATCCGTAAAGTTAAGCAAACGCTGAAAGTTTAATTCCAATATCTTTATCCGTTAAAGCGTGACGACTGGTTGAAATTTTTGCAGGTGACCTCGCTTGATCTTGAATGATTCGTTGCCCGGAGATGACATGACCTGAACATTTTCGCACAACATGCGAAATTGATGTGGGAAATTGTGTACCAAATTTCGGCGCGCTGTCGCGTGCCATTTTTCACTATCTGCAGAAGACCTCGATGACCTCCACCCCCCCTCAGATAAAGGGCGGGATATTCTCTGAGGCAATCAAGTAACATGGGATCATAATATTCTGCCATGACCACGAGGCTACTTCCAAAAAACACGATATTTACCATGGACATGATTACAGTAAAACATGATGACCTTTCTGTCTGTTGTCTAACTCGTAGTATCAATCTATCTGCTTTCACTGTCGCAAAATTTACTCAGATTTAGGCCGAATACTGTCACGGTTCGGTCGTACCGTGAACGACCAAAGCGTAACGGTGTACTCCTGCCGTTCGCAAATAATATTTCAAATGTGGCAGCTACGCCTATAACTCAGAAATACGGTTGAGGCAGTATCATCACGGGTACCCAATTTCCCACAAGGATTTTCCTCAGGGGGCCTGACCAAACAAAAAGCTATGAAACACCGACAACTTTTGGCATGGGAAGCGCGCCAAAAATTTCGGGTTTTGCGCGATGGAAATCTACCAATTTTTTCTTCGATCTAGTGTATTTTGGTTGCTAAGGAGAGGCCGGGCCCTCAGGCCCCCCTTGGCTGCGCCTCTGTACTCAATTTCTATCCATCCCAATGGTCCTGGGATCCGTTGTTGATCTGACGTGTGCATGTCATATCAAAAAGATGCTAACAGTGACGTGTTACATCCTCACTGGTACAAGTTTTTAATGCTTGCTTGACTTGATACTTTTGGGTAATTAATGTGATATTTCACTTGACCAAGCCCCCAGGCTGGTACCGGATTGGTCTGCCATTGTGCTATTGGACCAACTTCGATACAAGTCGAGTGAATGTGTGTATGCATGTATGTGGGTTGCTGAAAAAGCACCAGTTTTAATATTTTAATCTGGACACTGGGGGCTGATACACTTGTGCACTTTTTTTTAATTCAAAGCATCATCAACTTGATGAATTCTGATCATATTGTGTCAAGCTTGCATTGACTTGAGGCAAGGATTGTACGAGATTGGGATAGCATGCACATATCACAACAATCCGGCTGTACAGTATGTTATGAAGGATGATTGGCCATGAAAAACCTTGATAATGCTGCTCCCTGGTCCCCTGATCACCAGGAAGATCTTAGTAATGTGAACCTTAACATGACAAAAATTTAATATAAAATTAACTTAAAGTAAAGGTCATTGCAAAATCACAGTTTGAACAAACATTAGTACAATGGCCTTTAGTTAACACTCAAACGATTAGTTAATGCTTATTCTTTCTGAATACAGGATCATCAGAATTGATGTTCTTGGCAGATTAACACTACAGAAGGCAACTATTATGCCAATTTACTTATAATCAATTCAATCTGGATCTATTTATTTATTTTGAACATTGAACATGTGTCAATCTACTATCATGTTGGCATATGAGAGGGCATGTAACCTGGTGATATTATTGTCCTTAAATTGTAAATTGCTGCCTGGGAGAGGGAGGGGGTATCACAGACAACTGGTGTTGCTAAAAGTTTACTGCTGCAGGGATGTTTGATAACTTGGCAACTTCCCACACATGGTATTGGCAAGTGTTCCTTTCACTTGCAATATAATCCTTGCTCCTCTATCATCTCATCTAGGCATACAACTATCTAGATTTATTTTTCAAACTATGCTTCTTGATGGTGTGAACTTTACCTCCCTAATTTCCTTTTTCCATTTTGCTTTCCGATCATTCATGGTCCCTCTTTTGTGTGTTCCCAGTTCAATGTCCATGCACAATTATTATTCCAAGTTCTACATTTCCAGATATAATCACCATTTCCAGTTGGCTCTTTATCTGAGTAATGAGCAGGTTCAAACTTGAGGGAGCTACATTGGAATTACTAGGGAATGATTTGAATGATAAGTACCCTCCTCATGAACTTATATTGTCACAATGTACATATTATACCCTACCTCAACCACTTAACTGTAATGCTGGATTCTCAGTACTTCATATCAATGCAAGATCCCTGAAGAATAAATTTGATGAAGTTGTTAATTTTCTAGCAAGCTCTAAAGTTGATTGGTCAGTTATTTGTGTATCAGAGACATGGTTGAAGAAAGATTTAGAACAATACTTTAGTCTACAAAATTATAATCTCTTTTCATCTAGTAGAAAAGAAGGCGAAGGTGGAGGTACAGCAATATATGTAAGTAATAGATATGAGGCTAGGGAAAGAAAAGACCTGGAGAGTGATCATTTTGAGACAAGTTTTCTGGAAATCAAAATGAAGTTGGGTGTACCAGCGAAAAGATTCCTGGTAGGGGAAATGTATAGACCTCCAAGTCTGAGCCACACTATATTTATGGACTATTTGGAAAAAATACTTGACTCATTGGAAAACACCAAATGCACATGTGTCATAGCTTCAATTACAATCTTTTGAAATATCACTCTGATAAACCTACACTTAATTTTATGAATTTGTTCAATTCTTATGGATTTTTCCCAACCATCTCAAAAGCAACCCGGATTTGTAATGAATCAGATGCCCTTTTGGATAATATATTTATAAATGATGTTAATGTCTTTAACAATTCAGGAATACTACTTCATGATTTATCAGATCATGTTCCAGTTTTTCTTAATCTGTCATTAATTGAAAGTTCAAATATAACAAGACATTCAGTGACAGTCTTTGATAAACATAAAATCAGTGAATTAAATGATCACCTCATCAGCAACTTGGAAGGCTTTCAAGATGAAACTGATGCTAATCAAGCATGCAACAAACTTATTAAGGCATATGAAACAGGTATTACAAAATTATATAAAACTTTTACACCCAGTAGAAGAAAGAATCCAATTAAACCATGGGTAACCCCTGCACTTCTGTGTTCAATAAATACAAAAAATAAACTTTATGCAAAATATATTAGGAATATAATTTTATTGAATGAAAATAAATACAAAATGTATAGGAACATGCTTTGCAATGTGCTTAGGGATGCAAAACGATTATATTACAAGAGGGCATTCCAGGACAGCAAAGGTGATGGCAAAAAAACATGGAAGTATTTGAATGAAATTCCCCCAAGGTGCCCAACAGTTCCCCCAAGGTGCTTTGTTGATAACTCTGGGGCTACCTGTGTAAATGAACAAATACCTGATAAATTCAATACTTTTTTTTCAACGATAGGTAGTGAATTGGAAAAAAATATACCTGCAGCACACAATAGCCCATTATATTACCTTACACAGCCTACTCATGCCAGCATTAACAATATTCCTTCTGTTAATGAAGCTCAAATTGAAGAAATTGTTAAGTCTTTGAACCCTGTGGGTGGAGGTATGGATAAAATTAGCACAAAAATTTTGCTTGGAACATATCGAAGTATTTTGCAACATCTAACATATTTCTTCAATCTTTGTCTGAGCACTGCAATATTCCCTGATGCATTACAATCTGCAGTTATAATTCCTGTATATAAATCAGGGGAAAATAATAAATTTACTAATTATAGGCCAATCTCTTTGCTACCAATATTTTCGAAGGTGCTGGAAAGATTAATACACATTAGTGTATCATCATTTCTAAATGAAAATAATATCATACACCCACTGCAGTTTTGTTTCAGAAAAAAACATAGCACATACATGCCAATTGCTCTGATGCATAATGAAGTGACTAAAGCCCTTGTAAATAATAAATTAGTTTGTACCCTGTATCTGGATTTGAAAAAGGCCTTTGACACTGTCAGCATCAGCATTTTGTTACAAAAGATTTACTTTATTGGCATTAGGGGAAATATATATAAACTGTTAAACTCATACCTATCAAATAGACCTCAAAGAACCAAGATACATGACACCCCCTCCCAACCATTAAATATCACAATAGGTGTTCCTCAGGGTTCGATTCTTGGACCTCTGCTATTTCTTCTGTACATTAATGATCTTTGCAATGTTTCCAATTTACCTAGCTTTTACCTCTTTGCAGACGATACAGCCATAACTATTACAGCTAATGATCATTTTGAGTTACAAACTAAAGTAGATGAGGTAATACCCAAAATAATTGCATGGTTTCATACCAACAGATTATCGCTTAATAACTGGACTGGATATCAATTTTTTTCAAGGAAACCATGTGATGACCTTCATGTAAAAATAAATAGTTCTAATATTACAAGGCATAGCTGCATACAATATTTAGGTGTATTAATCGATGAAGACATGACGTGGAAAAGCCATATCAATGCCATTTCTTCAAAAATTAGCAGAAATATTGGTATTATAGGCAAATCTAGGTACTTTCTATCAACTTGTGAATTGCTTCTTCTGTATAATTATCTAATACTGCCATATCTAAATTACTGTGCTGTTGTCTGGGGAAGTACTTACCACTCTAAGCTTGACAAGATTATTAAGTTGCAGAAGCGTGTTATTAGGATTGTTGACAAGAAACCTTACTTATACCATACAAATGAATTGTTTATCAAGCATAGAGTTCTTAAGTTTCTGGACATAATTGATGAACAATGCATTTACATCATGCTAGGTTTTCTAAATCACTCATTACCAGCACCTCTTTCTGATATGTTTCAACTTCATCAAGAAGGTGGCCTCAGAGTTAGACAACACTTTCAAATACCCTTTTCTGATATCAATTACAGGATGTTTTCATTGCCCTTTATTGCACCAAAAGCCTGGAATAAAATAATCTGCTCTCACTCCATAGAATTGAAGATGTACCTAGAAGTAAAATCATTTTGAAAAAAACACATCAGGCAAAACATTACTAGAAAATATGAACTTGTCCAATGAATGTCGGTGATAAGGTTGTGCTATGCATGGTGATCTTGTTGTCTTATTCGGATATTTTCGTTAAGTATCATGTTTTCTTTCTTTCTTCTTTCTTCATACTTCGTTTGTCCTTTCTCCTTTCTCCTTAGTGTAGTAATAGTTTAGGAGATGTACGTGCAAGATTAGGGATTTTATATTATTTCCCCATTAACACCGATAGCAGTTTTTTTCTGGAGCCCTCGAAGACGTTACTAGCATTGCTAATTGTCTGAGAGGGCTTCAGGAACATCTTTTACTAATATCTGGTGGCAGGATCTGTCCAGCAAGAAACAGGAGCGGGGAGTGGTGTGACCTAACTTGACTTGCTTACCATGACCTACTTCTCATCCCTGGAATTTAACGTAATTAGGTCGCACGGGTATGGAAGGTCACTCCTGCCTACCTATTAATAGGTAGGGGAATACAAAAAAAAAAAAAAAAAAAAAAAAAACGACTCTAAAATCTTTCACCGGCCACTCCCTCTCCCTCTCCCTCTTCCTCTTCCGTCCTTCTCTTCCTCGTTCTCTCCCGCCCTCCCTCCCTGTCTCCCTTTCTCCCTCTCGCTCTCTCTTTCTGTCTCTTTATAGCTCAAATGGATATTTCGTAACGGAAAAGGATATTTGGCAACCGGAAAGCGTTTTTTATAACGTAGACGAGCATATGGCATAAGGCATAATGGCATGGAACACTGGTAGCAAATTACCAACTCGGAATGGCACTGGATGCGTGATAGAATCCTTGCGATTAAATCGATCTTTCTTTTTGAAGCACATGGCCTGGTTTATCTTTTGAGTTCTGGCGTGATTCGATGAACTTCCTAATAAGAGAACTAAGCGTGTCCCGTCCCTGTCCGGCAGAGTCCCGTCCCTGTCCGAGAGTGATGTCACCAAACCGGTACGGCTGAGTGCCGTCCCTGTCCGAGAGTGATGTCACCAAACCGGTACGGCTGAGTCCCGTCCCTGCCCGAGAGTGATGTCACCAAACCGGTACGGCTGAGTGCCGTCCCTGTCCGAGAGTGATGTCACCAAACCGGTACGGCTGAGTGCCGTCCCTGTCCGAGAGTGATGTCACCAAACCGAGAAATCTGCACCTGCTGATAAATGTGTTGCACATCAGAGACGGAGTTGGGCGTTTAGCCCAGCCGCAGCTTCCTCTCTCATTCCAGCAAATTTCTGAAACACCGAACTGGCCACATCAGACGCGTCCCCAATGTGGGAGTGGGGGAGGTACTGATGGCCATATGTGGTAGTTGCTCAAAACTATTGAAAGGGGGGGGGGTCAAAGTGGTTTTCCTGCCATTCTTTCCAGTCACCTCCCATAGACTCATGCAAAAGCTCAGTAACAAAGGGGAAATTCAAGCATTGCATGTGATAGGAAACTGCACCCCTGAATGTCACCCCCACCCCCGTGTGGCTTGTGCAGCCGCTTTGCAAGCTCAGTGCCAACCTAAAGCCACCTGTAGTACTTCTTGCTACCTATGGCACCAAGCAGTACATCAGATGGCTTGGATCAGATACCCCTCACCCTGACTGACCCGAAGACCTCCTGGCTAAACAACTTGGTGAAGCCCACCGGCTATATTAAATAGGTTATGGAGTTGATATAAAAGCTGGCGGCCCCGTCATAACTTTTTAATTAAGAGAGTGAACCAAATAACCTCAAACCTTGCACAAATCCATGTTTAGTATATTTTGGCACTCCCATGAATGTTCTAATAGTTACGATTGTTATGCTATCGGCTTGGACTTGCATCCCTGTACGTCGTGAGTACTTTCACAAAGTATGTCCATGGTGGGCACATGCATATTGAGTTTCCCCAGGATTAAATCGTCTGTCAATGACCATTGTGCCCAAGAAGAAGTATTACACTGGGAAGGCTGTGCAACGTTATCCATGATCGTCATGCACACTTTTCGTTGTGCACGGTATACGTGGTCACTACATCGTGCAGGAGCCTAAGCAAAAGCGGATAACTTAATAACGGAAGTCGTACAACATGCATGCATACACCTAGAAAGAGACGAAACTTGGATGCAAAGCATGTACTACGAGCATTTGCATAGTTTTCGTATAAAAAGTATACGAGATGTGCACACATATTTTACATAGCAAGTTACGGCAAGCAAAAGACGATTTTTGTCGCAATTTCGAAGTTGTGTTCGATTGCCATGCAACTTTTTCTTTCGCACTCGTGTCGCTAATGGTAATCGAAGTACGATGTTTCCGGAAGGATATCTTTTTTTTCGTTTTATTTGGTGGGAGGGACACCCTAGTGCGCAAAGAACGGAATCCAAACCTGCTTTATATTCATTTCTCCCTGCTACTATCAAGTATTCATGATATTCAATTACCTCCATATTTTTCCATGTTAGACCTTCCTAAGTTCAAAGTGAAGTGGCCTAAATCCGAGCAGAAATATGGTTTTGCTATGGGTTATGTTGAAAATTGGGCGGTTCGACCACTGTCAAATAGTGGGCTGCATCCGCCAGTGACCACCCAGCGTGACGCCAGGTTCCACCCAGCGCCCACGAAAGGTTTCCACCGCTGCTGATAACTTAGCTTATTTCTGCCTTCCCTACTTGAACGTTCATCCGACACTTCTGTCTACTACGCTTAATCCATTTAAGACAATCTGACTTATTCTCATTTACCAATTTGATGCATGCAAGCATCTCCAAACACTTCCAAATCCCAGAAGGATACCAAAAGCGTCGAAAAAACTGGTCGTTGCTGAGAACAGTACATCTATTTGTTGATGTTAAAAACGTGTCGGGTATCTCTGCTTTTCCCGTTTTCGTGACGCAAAATATTATCCACAGTTATTATTTCGTCTCTGGGGCGTTTAATGAATAGAGTGAACTGGCACATTTTACGAAAGGAAGCTGGTCCCAGGATCTCCATGGTTGCAGAAGACAGTAGTTACTGCAGGCAATGCTTTCATGGCCCTGACTTATAGGACTACAAAGCCAGCTTTCTGTGAATTATCGTGGCTTGGCTGCTCCACAACACCACGCTTCTCTTTTGCACCATCGAACTTTGTGATTTGCAGCACCAACGTCCTTGATGGCCTTCCAATACTATACCACTCTATATCAATTATGGGCGGAACCACACTCCTGCGCAATGGCTCCCAAGGAATCACGTCTCAATCAACATTATTCAAGCGCTTGAGACCTGGGATAGCATTATTCATTGGATGATTTTCCGATGGATGATTTTGCACGACAAGCGCTTGGGACAGCCAATACATCAGCCAACGACGGTAGAATGACATTAAAATGGTTCCTTCCCGATGGCCGAGGGACAGTAATTCTGTTCATGGGCTTTGGATACTGCAAGTGCATGACGACTATGAAATTTTCCTTCGTTGAATATTTCGTAAAGCATGAGCATTTCTGAACAATGGCACAGCTTTATTCACAAGGCGACGACTGTGTGTATTTACTGCAGCAGTAGTACAGATTGTTTCCGTGCAGCGTCGTTGTCGTCATGCGGTGGTGCCTATCCAACCGTCGACCATCATGGCCTGTCGACAACAGCCAAGAAAAGAAAACCTATTGCGGAGAATAAAGAGACGTGAAGACAATCTCTAATGAAGGCATGAACTTTATTACCTAGAGTAAAAGTACAGCTAAGGCAAGTATCAAATGGAAACAGCTTCTTCATTTTATTATCCGCTACCTTCGGACATATTTCACCAGGGGTTTGCTCATGATAAGGGTGCAGCCTCATGCAGCAGACAGGATTTTCCTAAGGGAGGTCTGGCCAAAGAATGCAACAAAACAAAGAAAGCTTTCGGTGCACCAAACGCGCTGAAAATTGACTGTTTTGCGCGGTGACAATATCAAAAGTTCTCGTTTCATCAGTATGTTTTTCGTCGCTAATGGGGGATGGCCCCAGTGCCTCCTCTCACCCCCCCCCCCCCCACCCCTTGGCTGAGACTCTGGCTGGGCCCATATTGTTGCGTGTTTTCAGCACCGTCCTACTTTCTCAAAATGATTAGTGGGGAAAAATATGTGCAAAATTTGGGGACAGGGGACCAGTAACATGCCTGACCAGCTATGCCGAACACAAAGTGTCCTGCAAATTATTATTTTTTCTTTCTTTTTGCTTAACCGGTGTCACCTGGGTCCAAAGCGAAGCAACTAGCACCGCTGGAGCGGCTGTCATCACAGCTATCGCAACGCTGTATGTTTTGCCATCGCCGGAGCGTCCGTAGCTGCAGGAGCTACTGTGGTCAGGACACTGGGACAGCTGCGGCCACTTGGGCGGTCGTCACCGCCAGAAAGGCTATGGCCCTTGGGGCGACCGTCAGGTGGCGCTGCCGCTGAGGTGGCGGCGGGTGACCTTCCCAGTTCTTGGCAGCATTGATGGCTGTGAAAGATACCGTATCTCTGAGGCTGGCTCTCAGTATTTCTCGCGTCCATCACCAGTTCTCCAGGACTCGCTTAGCTATCAGTGGGTCCAGATCCTTCAGGTACCCATCCAAAAGCTCAGGAACAGCCCACTGCAGTCCTCTCTGGCTCTCAGTGGATGTATTCATCCGCCAGGAGCTCCCTCCATCTTGCATGGGTCAATCCCATGCAACAAACCTGTCTAGCAGTCATCAACAAACCTGTCTAGCTTTCAGGGAAAACCTGCAGCTCCGAGACAGACCTCACAACTTCTACCAAACATCACCAGCTATCGGAACTTTCCTTAGCTCTTAGGTGGTTCTGTCCATCCCTCAGTGTTCCTCCCAAGCCTCAGGAGAATCGCAGTCAGGTCCGATCTAGCTTTCAGGTGACCTCCCTAGTCCTCAACAGTTTGTCGGGCTGGTAATGACATTCTAAATCTGGAATTGGCTCTCAGTACTCCTCACAGCCATCGCTAGCGATTAGGGACTCTCTTTAGATCTCAGTTCGTCACATAGGGACCCCTTACCTATTGGGCATCCCAGTCCAGTCCTCTCTAGCTCTCAGTGACCATCTTCAATCGTCAGGTGTCCTCTCCAGTTGTTAGGGACCTTCCCAGTCCATGGCAGTCTTTCTAGCTTCAAGGGCTTTCTTGCTCTGACATAAGCCCACAGTATTCCTCACAATCATCCATTGTTAGCCTTAGGGACTCTTCTTAGTCCTCAGGGGGTTGCATTAGCCCTCAAGAGCCTTCTCAAGCTGCTAGAGACCCTTCCTAGTTATCGACAGCTCGTGTGGTTTCAAAAACGTTTTAGCTCTGAGGCTGGCCCTCGGTGTTCCTCACCTCAATTGCCAGCAAACATGGATTTTTTTAACCTATCGAGGAACCTTGTTAATTCGTTTGGAGCCGCTCTCAACGTCAGACAAATCTAAGTATAGTCCTCTCTGACTCTCACGAGATCCTTTTCCTCCCTCAGGGCCCTCTCCTGTTTGTAGGGGCCCATCACAGTTCTCAATAGTGCTGTCTAACTTGTGGAATTTCAGATCTGAGATGGGCTCTCATTAGTCCTCTTCAGCTCTCAGGGGTCCTGTTCATCTCTCAGGGGCTCTTTCAAACCCATAAAGCACCCCATCCTTCTCTGACCCCACGTGCCCTGTTTATTCCTCGGCTGTTAGGGGTTTGATCAATATCTTCAAGGTCAAATGAGGTCACATTTGTCAAAATTGTCTTGTTTTGCGTGGCTTGGCTTCTCATTGTTATGGATCGCTGTGATTGTGTTCAAATGCTCCAAGATGAGCATCAATGATGTTTTGGACATGACTAATGATGCAATACAGATGCTAGAACCGACATTTGACCTCAGGTCACCTATATAGCAGCACTTTATCAGGTCAGTTACCTGTTCCAGTGACCGGAACCGGGCCGCCCGCCCGAACTTGACCTGACTTGACCTCGGTGACCTAACATGACCTTCAAACTATATAGCATATCAATATACATCAAACAAGTTGCTAGTGTTGCCAAGAACACTTCCCTTTTGCATATATACGGGAAGCGCATCAGCGCCGATTTTTGTGGTCTGGCGCTACGATTTTGTTTTGCTTTAACGGCCCCTAACTCGAAAAATTATCGGCGAATCTCCATTGTTCTTGCTTCAAACGACGCGCCAGTCATTTCGAAGCAGGTACACAAAAAATGGCGTATATCGACCGTTAAAATCTGGAGTTATGTACGAAAAACCGGAGGGGTGGGCGGATTCCGCCCCCTCCAGTGCGCGTTTTAATGCGGACACCGGGGGATCTCCAGTAAAGAAAGAAAACAGGTAGCTTCCTGATGCCATTCAAGAACTCTGAAATATGCGCCCGCGACATGCGCACCCGGATGCTCACTATTGTGTGCGTGAAGAATGTGGTTACAATTTATGATACTCTATGTCTGGCGTCTGTCTATGGCGGTGCGCGGGACCATTCCCTGAATGTTAATGTGCCCCAACCTCAAAGTTCATTACATCGTAGTTCTTCGATTTGTGGATATTCATCGCCTGTTGTGTTGATACTGCGGCAAACAATTAAAAATTCGTGCATAGATCACTGATGGCCTTATTTTTGAGGGTCCAAATCCCAAACAAATTTTTTCATGATCGCAACTGAGCTTACCGTTCGACAAATTCATGGCATTATAGCACGGTGCTGCGACTTTTTAAAATTCATCGCCCATTTGTCTGATATTGCGGCAAACAATTACAAATTCGTGGATGTGGAACCCACGACTAGGACAGACGCCAGGGTCGCTAGTCATCGATTATAAAATCAAGCTGATACGTTATTGTAAAAGGGCCTTTCTGGGGTAATCAACTTCAGATGTTTTTCTTTACATGTATCATATTCCGGATGTCCTTGAGCGAAAATTGGTGTCGACATTTTTGGGTTGAAAGCAGCACGTCGTCAATCCACTGATGTTGCAAATCGCATCAATGACGGCATCGTTTTGGGAGTCCAAATCCCGAACCGGATTTGTCAAAAACCTGACCGCAACGAAGCTTAATGTTCGCCGAATTCATGATATTATAAGGCGGTGCTGCGACTTTTTGAGATTAGTGGCCCGTTTGTTTGATATCGCGACAAACAATTACAAATTCGTGGATGGATCAATGACGGCATTATTTGAGGGGTCCAAATCCCTAAGCGAATTTTTTCAAAAGATAATCGCAACTAAGCTTAACGTTCGCCGAATGCATGACATTATAGCGCAGTGCTGCGACGTTTTGAGATTCGTGGCCCATTTTCTTGATATTGCGGCAAGCAATTACAAATTCGTGGATTGGTCAATGACGGCATTGTTTTGGTGATCCAAATCCCGAACCGAATTTTTAACAAAATGACCGCAACTGAGCTTAACACGCGCACTGGAGGGGGGGGGGGCGTCGAAATCCGCCCACCCCTCCGGTTTTTCGCAAATAACTGCAGATGTTACGGGTCGATAGACGCGATGTTCTGCGTACCTGCTTAGAAATGAACGGCGCGTCGCTTAAAGTAAGAAAAAAATCGAAATCGGCCGATTTTCTTCTTCAAGTTAGGGGCCGTTAAAGTTAAAAAAAAATTATAGCGCCAAACCACAAAAATCGTCGCTGATGCGCTTCCCGTATGCTCGCAAACGGGAATTGTTTTTGGCAACACTAGCGACTTGTTTGATGTATATTGATATGCTATATAGTTTCAAGGTCATGTTAGGTCACCGAGGTCAAGTCAGGTCAAGTTCATGACAGGTTAATGGAACCAAGCTTGATCAACCGGAATGTTGTCATAAATGCACTACTGTTTGTCATTTGTACTGTTTGTCATTGCGTTTCAATACTTTATTCATGTACTTCACTCCTTTCTTCACGAAGCCGAGTGCTCCGAGCTGCCCGACGGAGCAGTGGGCGGGCGGCCCGGTACCGGTAACTGGAACAGGTAACTGACCTGATAAAGTGGTGCTATACAGGTGACCTGAGGTCAAATGATGGGTCTAGCACCTCCATTGCATCATTAGTAATGCCAAAACATCATTGATGCCCATTTTGGAGCATTTAAACACAATCACAGCGATCCATAACGATGACAAGCCAAGCCACGCAAAACCAGAAAAGTTTGCCAATTTGACCTCATTTCACCTTGAAGATATTGACCTAAGGTCATGAAATTGGCACACAATAGAGGTCACTACCGTATCCATCCACCCTGCGAATTTCGTTCCTCCAGCTTTACTAGGAGCCGAGATCTTAGGGGGGGCGGCATCCACCTGCGCGTAATTTTCAGAGGCCCTCCAGGGCGCGTGTGAATGGACGCCGAATTCATGATATTACAAGGCAGTGCTGCGACTTTTTTAGATTCGTGACCCGTTTTCTTGACATCGCGGCAAACAATTTCGAATTTGCAAATGGATCTATGACGGCATTATTTTGGGGGTCAGAATCCCGAAGCTAATTTTTCAACAAAATGATCGCAACTAAGCTTAACGTTCGCCGAATGCATGGCATTGCAACGCAGTGCTGCTACTTTTTTTATAACATTTATTTCATGGTTTCTTGGTATTGTTGAATTTGTGACAATGTCGGGCCGCTCTGCCTATAGCTTCCCCATTGGCCGGTTAGCGGCGCTAGTTTCGCCTCCCGACGGCCGGCGGCTGATGTCCGCGCTTGACGCGTAACGGAGGTAGAAGTTGAACTGCAATCACATGCATGTAGAAACATTGACAAGGATTCCGAAGCCGAGCCTATCAAAGCATAACGAGGGTAATCAGAATATATATTGACACGACGCAGGGAACTATGATGTCATCGTTTCGCGGCCGGCACATTCATATACTCTTCTCCTCACTCCTTGTCTCCATTAAAAACGCTAACAAGAGGTAGGCTCTTGACGTTCGAAACCAACTTCACTTCCTTTTGGACCTTGCACAGGTGTCACATTTGGCTCTCAATGTCTGGAGGCTCCTCCCCGAGAACATCAACAAGTTCAAAAGTTCCGCACGAATTGGACTGGAACGACGAGCCTTCGGAAACTTCTTCAGTCTATGTATCTCCGGTATCGTTCAGCACGTGCACGCCGTGGGAAGACAGGCATTAACCGTCGTAATTATGGACGCTTGTAATACGCCGGAACGAGAAGGATCGCATGGCACACATGCACCATTGACCCTCGTCGGTACAGGGGTTTGTTGCGAACCAGTCACTTGGCGGTCACAGCAAAACGGCGCCCGTCAGCGCGCCGCCGCCTGGTATGTGACAGGGCATCTTTTGATGTCTTGTTAGTGCACAAACTTGATAGTAGCTGTACGTGACATCTCCAAATTTCTACACAATCGAGTTCATGCACTAACAATACATCAAAAGATGCCCTGTCGCATACCAGGCGGCGGCGCGCTAACGGGCACCGTTTTGCTGTGACCGCCAAGTGACTGGTTCGCAACAAGCCCCTGTACCGGTGAGGGTCAATGGTGCATGTGTGCCATGCGATCCTTCCTGTTGAGGCTGCTTGTTAGTAGCTTTACGTGACATCTCCAAATTTATACACTAACGGGCAGCCTCAAGAGGGAGCATCCCAGCTTTTTGGTCTCACAAATCGAAAACTATCTGACAGTAACTATATCCATTGGCTCTAAATCACCAATGTAGGGTTGGGTGATGGATAACCCAGCTGATCGGTGTATATTGGTCTTTGACTTTTCCTAGACCATCCAAGATCAATTACCTAGCTTCATTTCAGATGACCTTTTCGGGATACGGGGAAATTCTGGAGTTAATTAGCACGCTTGGATGAATTTGTAATTTCTCCTTTCTCCAGGAAAAAATAGGACATTCGGTTGGTACCGGACAGCAGTTAGTACCGGACGGCTCAATTTCTCCACATTGGCAACCCTGATGACAGGGGTGTCGGTTTTTGAAAAACATTGGGGGGGGGGGCGAAGTGTCAACGTACTAGACCCCCCCCCCCCCAAACCAAAAACTCATCGGATTTCGCCCACTATATTTTCAGACCTCAATAATTCTTATTTTTTATTTCACGATGTCTATGTTTATGTTTATTCAGCATCCTCGCCAACGGGCAAAATCGTCCAGTAACAGGTGAAGTCACATAAGCAAAAGAGCAGTACACAGTACATGTCAACATAACAACTTTGAGTCATAGCATGCGATTACAGAGTCATACAATGGACTTGGGTCCATCGTCATCGTCAACGTCACCGTCATCGTCAACGTTACCGTCACCCTCCCCTCACTGTACACACCAACAAACACACACCGGCTTAAGTAAAATATTTCTGCGCCCATATGCAGGATAAAACACACCGGCCTTGATGGAGCATCGGAGCACAGCAGGCCTGAACTGTGATGACGATGTGTGAAGGTATTTCCTTGGTGCCTAACATTGGGGAGGGGCGAAGCCAAAGTTTTGTTGGGGCGAATTCAGGGTCGGGCGGGGGCACGGCCTCCACAGAAGCATAGACATAGAAAACAATGTAACTCTGATTAAACATGTGCATTGATGTAGTCATCGTGATCGAAGAGTCTAGTCAGTCACCACACACGACACCAAGCAAACTAAAATGCACAACGGATCATAGACATCAATCAGCGCAATCGTCCTACTACTTTCTTTTAACAACAGTCTAAAAACTCCACCCGTACCCAATGGTGCAGCCAAGAGCAAGAGTAGGACACACTGGGTACATGACTCTCCGGTCACGGCCAAGGAGTCCGAAAAGGTCATCCTAGGAGATTCCTAGAAGTGCCATCCGACGGTTTTGAAATGGATATGTCGGCTCGAATCATTTCTTTGCTAGAGTCGGAAATAAAAAGTACAAAACTTCGGAAAGTGGGAATAATGGCAGAATTCAAAGCAGTTTCAAATCGGCGGAATTGGAATCGTCCCCGCACCAGGTGTATCACAATAGGGGCATTTTTACTGCAACCCTGTTAGCACTTGTAGTCCTTTCCTTCCAAAAGGTTGTCTAAACCTTTGGTGGTGCTTGGACCCCACCATATTTGCCTTCTTGACCTCATTCACCAATTTGACTTCTAATTCCCCTTGAAATTGACTTGGGACGGATCAAGGAGGATAATATTCCCAAATCTCCAAAATGCCGAGATTCGCAGTAGTTGCAGCATAGCAACACCAAATCCAGATCATACTGTTCTTTCATCAAATCAAATAACTCTGCTTTCCCAAAATTGTAGTCAGCATTTCTGGCCGCGCTGCTGTCAATACCTGTAATTATACCCTAGTGGAAGTAAGGTCAGTCTCGCTGCTGACATAATTTGCCTTTCTGATGGCATCAATATTCATCGCTCGAAATGCACAACAGGAGCAGCTGTGTCTCCCCGCACCAGGTGTGTCGCAATGGGGACATTTTTACTGCAGCCCTGTTAGTACTTGTAATCCTATCCCTCCAGAAGGTTAAGTGCGGAGTTTTCTATACCTTTGGTGGTGCTTGGACTCCACCATATTTGCCTTCTTGACCTCATTCACCAATTTTATATCTAATTCCCCTTGAAATTCATTTGGGACGAACCCAGGAGGATAATATTCCTAAATCTCCAAAATGCCGAGATTCGCAGTTGTTGCAGCTAGCAACACCAAATCCAGATCATACTGTTCTTTCATCAAATCAAATAACTCTGCTTTCCCAAAATTTTAATCAAGGCCAAGGTTACTAAACGGATGTCAGGTCAAATTCTCTCTTCTTATCGCAGCAAGGGGAAAACTTTTCGTGCAGAACATGATGAAAGAATGATATAGACATTCGGCTTTCAAATATGTCACAAGGTCAATGGTGTTAGGTCAGGTCAAGTATTATGCTTATTCTACACTGCCGTCTTGTGTGTGGAGTTGGGATTTTTGTGCGCGTCAGCTGCCTTGGCGACATTGCGCCCGCAATGTGGTCTTATGCCGAATGCTACTGTTCCTTGTTAATTGAAATTTTAATTCAGTTTTAGAGCCACCGAAGTAGTACACCATGACATTGTGTGAACAATGATCCGAGATGACCCGACTTCGTGTGACCCGAACTTATCATATAAAGCAAATATAGAGCATATCAAGGGCAAATATAAAGAGGTGCAAAATGTCGGACAGTAGGAACACATGACAGACGTAAGGAGTCTTCATATAGGTGCGAGGGACACGAATAAGGCCACAAGGGTGCCGGGTCCAAAGGCATTTCTGGCCGCACTGCTGTTAGTACCTGTAATCATTACCTTAGTGGAAGTAAGGTCAGTTTCGCTGCTGACATAATTTGCTTTTCTGATGGCATCAATATTCATCGCTCGAAATGCACAACAAGAGCAGCTGTGTCTCAAGCAGATTCAATGGCTGTGACGAATTGGGAAATATTAATACATCGGTGACATTGGTTCCTATTAATGGTAAGGTGAACGGTAGAATGCGGAGAAAGTGACAACTAGTGCACACAAAACTGCTCGGACAGATGATGCAAAGCCGTGACTAATCCCACACCGTTCACTGTGACTCACCAGGGCCGTGGAGTACTCGTCGTTCACCAGGGTTGAATTTATACTTTGCAATCCTGGGTGATGAGAGGACAACATCTGAGTCATGGAATACGGAGAGGATATTTTCCTTCAAATCTTGGCATCAGAGTCTCACTTTGAAGTTTCAGGTGATTCTTGAGCACTTTAACACGCGCACTGGAGGGGGGGGGGCGAAATCCGCCCACCCCTCCGGTTTTTCGCAAATAACTGCAGATTTTACCGGTCAATATACGCGATTTTCGGTGTACCTGCTTAGAAATGAACGGCGCGTCGTTTAAAGCAAGAAAAATGGAAATCTGCCGAAATGTTTTCAAGTTAGGGGCCGCTAAATTCAAAAAATGTTATAGCGCCAGACGACAAAAATCGGCGCTGATGCGCTTCCAGTATACTAACAAAAGGGAAGTGTTCTAGGCAACACTAGCGACTTGTTTGATGCATATTGATATGCTGTATAGTTTCAAGGTCATGTTAGGTCACCAAGGTCAAGTCAGGTGAAGTTCATGACAGGTTAATGGAACCAAACTTGATCAACTGGAATGTTACCATAAATGCACTACTGGTTGTCATTTGTACTGTTTCTCATTGCGTTTCCATACTTTATTCATGTACTTCACTCCCTTCTTCACGAAGCCGATTGCTCCGAGCTGCCCGACGGAGCAGTCGGGCGAGCGGCCGGTTCCGGTAACTGGAACAGGTAACTGACCTGATAAAGTGGTGCTATATAGGTGACCTGAGGTCAAATGTTGGGACTAGCATCTGCATTGCATCATTAGTAATGTCCAGAACATCATTGATGCCCATTTTTTAGCATTTAAACACAATCACAGCGATCCATAACGATGAGAAGCCAAGCCACGCAAAACTGGAAAATGTTGCAATCTGACCTCATTTGACCTTGAAGATATTGACCTAAGGTCACGAAAATTGCACACGATAGAAATCACTACCGTGTCCATCCACCCTGCGAATTTCGTTCCTCCAGCTTTACTAGGAGCCGAGATCTTAGGGGGGGGGCGAAATCCGCCCCCCCCCCCTCCAGTGCGCGTAATTCTCAGAGGCCCTCCAGGGCGCGTGTTAACACCTGGAAATTCATTGTCGAACACCATCGGACGTCCAAATTGAAAACGCATGGAGGAAACAACATGGAGAAAACAACATGGAGGATAATTTTGCGAAGATAATTTTGCCATGCTATGGATGGCAAAAATCCAGGAAAGTTTTTCGACCCTGACGTCCATTGTAGCGGGCCAGGGTCGCAGAGCAAACCGTCCACTGTGGCGGATCAGGGCCGTGGAGAACACCGTCCATTGTAACGGACCGGGGCCGCGGAGCACACCGTCCACTGTGGCGAATCAGGGCCGTGGAGTACACCGTCCATTGTGGCGAATCGGGGCCGCGGAGCACATCGTCCACTGTGGCGCACCGGACCGTGGAGTACCCAGTCCATTGCGCGGATCATAGCCATCAACAGGTTAAATGATGTCATGCCATGACAGTGGCGTACCTAGGATTTGCGAGAGGGGGCAAACTGATTTGGAAGGTACCCAACTACCCCCATTAAAAAAGTCCCCGGATTTTCACCAATATTTTTTTTTTTAACGGGGTTCTTTATTTTTTTTGTTATATAATAATTAGTGACCAAATTAACTGTTCTGTGGAGGGGGCCAAATCTACCACCATTACTTCTGAATGACCGGATTTCAACCCTAACTCCCCCCATCCTGTTTGAAGGTTTTTCTTTTGGTATCCCTTGAAAAGTCACCTCACACTGCTGAAATTACACCAGAACAAATCACTCAAAAATGCAACATTTGGCAACATCAGGCATTCCAATTAATAACGCCCGGTCGTCAAAACGCCAACGTTCGTGCACGTGTATACCCGCCTTGCGCAGTCGGCACATTCGCCACTCTACGTGCGCTTCTCCGGTGTCTGCTAGGCCTCCCACGTTTTGCTAATTACTGTCACATGATAGTCTTGTGCCACATTTGACATGTGGAATGCCTGGTATGGCGGCTCGCTGGAAAACAAATTCGATAAATTCAATTCGATGTATTAGTTCCCTTCTTCCCACGTTTTCTCGTGATTAGGAAATCCGGAGACACACTGAGCTTTGATGCACGTCATCTCAGGTTCACGTCTCGGTAGCCAATCTCAGCTCCCAAATTGGCTACCGAGCCGTGACCCTGGCTAGGTGTTCGTTTTTTACCCGTTGCGATTTTCTTCTTCTATGGATGTGTTTTAGGGCTCCAGCCAATTTTTGTTAGGGGCCCGGCACATGTTTGAGACCCGGCTTTTTACAGCTTTGTTGCCTTTATATACACCGATGATATTTGTGTGGTATCGGCGCGTTTTCGAAGACGCCGATGTATTTATTTAGTGTCCGGTCTATTTGTTCCTTGTTTACGATCAATTCCATTTTTGAGGGCCCAGCCCGTTTTTTAGGCCCCGTGCGGTCTGATGGCCCTGGTGTTCCTGGAGGGCCTCTGTTATGCTTTTATTTATCGCTCCCGATGTGTTTATTTCGAGCTGCACCGCATATTTTAACACTCGCACGTCCGGCGGTCCGCGCCAACTTCGCATGTCCGGGGGGGGGGCAGATGTCTGCCCCCCTAAGATCTCGAGAACTATGCTAGGTAGCGACAAACGGAAAACGGCTTTGGATAGCTAGTGACAAGCTCTATCGAAAGTATTTCTGTCATTTTCTCGCTCAGGTCAATATTTAGGTCACTGGGTCATCATATGTCAAATTCGACCATATCGGGTGGGACCCTCAGATATTGGCACATATCTCAGGACCTGTAACAGATAGAAACAAACTGCAAATGCTATTCGACAGCCCTTGAAATGTGCTATCGACATACGCTGTGTAATTTAAGGTCAGGTCAACAGATGGGTCACCGAAACAATGACATCAGGTCAAGGTCATGGGGTAGAGTAGGGAGGTCATGTAATATATCAATCGACACGTCTTGGCGATACAAGCACAATGACGGTAATTTCAGCCTTCCAGCTCAATGCATTGCGATATAATGCGCAGAAATGTGCTAGTGATTTCAGGTGACCTCAGCTGACCTTGGTGGGGCCACTGAGCAAAAATGTCAGCGATAGCATTGCGAATATCTTCCAACTACACACCATAATGGTTGGAGGTCATTCCGAGAGCAAATATGTAACCAGGAAACATTTGTATATTTTTCCATAGGCCTATAATGGGTAAGCCATGGCCACGACCTGACCTCAGGTCAACGCTACGAAAAAACCGTGATATACATATTGTAGACCCTGATAAGGTCATGACGTGATATAAGTTTGAAACCAATCGCCCAATTATTGTGGGAGTGATGCCACCTAGAACTCGGAGGGACATTAGGTCACTTCGCCTGACCTGGTGACCTGACTTGAGATGACCCAGGGTCAACATTTGTTGAGGATATGCGGAAAAGACCAATGAGCAGCCATGCGAGGTTTGGCCTTGCTAACCCGATTAGTATGGTGGCAAAGTAGGAAAAACCGCAGGGGGGGGCAGATATCTGCCCCCCCCCGGACGTGCGCGGGTTAAGGCCCTGTCGCTTTTTGCGAAACTCGGTACGCTTTCGATTACCGACATTACATTTTGGGATTACCAACGGAATTTTGGGCCCCGAACGCGATATTTGGGGGCCCCGTGGTCAATTGTTGGGATCCCTAGCTCGAGCTTTAGTGGCTCGGACACGTTTTTGGGGGCCCAACACCTTTTGTGGGCTTTTTGAGCGGTTATTGGGACCCCAGAGTGATTTTCCATGTCGGGACTGTTTTTCGTTGCCCCGGCTTCATTTGTTGGGTGATCACAATGAGACTTTTGAAGCCCCGGTGCGACCTGTTATGCCTCTAGCGTGATTTTCAGGGATCCGGGCGATAATTCTTGGTACCCCTAGGTTCAGCGTGACTTTCTGGGGCCCCGGCCCGACCGTTTGTGGCCTCCGTCCTGATTTTCTTGAACCCCAGCACGATTCTTTCCAGCCCCAGCGTGATTTTCAGGGGTCCAGGTGGCAAGTTTTGAGGCCCCAGCGTCATTTTCAGAAGCCCCTGCGCGACGTTTTGGCCCCAGTGCGATTCTACGGGGCTCCGGTGCGATTATTGGAGGCCCAAACGGGATTATTAAGGAAACTGACGCAATTTTTTCAGGAGCTCGACGCGATACTCGGGGGCCCCACAACCTGTCAGGGGGCAACTGCCCACAATGTCCCCTCCCCATTTGGCATGCTACTGTGCAGTGCAATTCTGCAACGTAAGCATATAGGAATAGCTCATCTGTTTCATCACTCACACGTGATTTCAACTCCCAAGTTCTCCAGACAGTTTGAGGAAAGTCAAACATCTCCTACATGGATAGGCAAGGATGGACTATTAGGCAACAGGGATACCATAGAATTCAGATCATAGTACTCTTGCTGCAATACACACCTTGTTCCGCAGGCTGCTGTGGAGATGGATGCGCTCCTGAAGTTTGGTCAGGGTTGGAGTTGGAGGTGGATGGAGCAGCACTGTGAAGGACATTAGATATGGTTCAAAGGACTTCTTTCTGTTTACATTAACAATGCAGGTAATGAAGTAACAATTTCATTAATTGACTTCTATAGAGTCCTGGGTGAGCAGTAGAATCGAGATGGGTTCTTGGGATATACGTAAAAGAACTAAGGTTATGATGGAGCTTTTAGACTCCAGTGGGAATGGTATGGATTTACTCATTAGTGAATCCATACCATAACCTAATAACCATAACCAACATAACCTAATCTGACATATCCTAACCTCCCTTTGGAGAAAAACAAACAAAAAGTTAAATTAGAAAACTATTTTAAGCAATGTACGTTCTGGAAGTTTTCTAAATCAGAAAACCGAACCCAACCTAACCTAACCTAACGTCAGCTACTTTTGAAGGAAAAATTTTAGATTTTGAGAAAAGTTTTGAAATTTTTGAAACATTTTGCAACTTGGAAAACTAAGGTAGCCTAACCTAACCAAACCGGTATTATTGTGCTTTAAGGTGGTAACAAGACAAGTTTTTACACACATTTGTCTCCATATAGCAAAGAAATGGGTTAGGTTTGGTTAAGTTAGGTTAGTTTAGGTTTTTCAAATTGGAAAACTTCCAAAAAATTATCCAAAACAGTTTCCTCAAAAATGTACAATTATTTGGTAAATTTGCAGTTTGAGGTGTTTTTTTTTGTTGTTGCATTCTTTTTCAGAATACATGCTTATGAAGGTGACTAAGATGAAGGGACAACTTATTTTCTGTGCAAATGCTTAGTTTTCAGGTTGTAAGCAAAATGTTTCCAAAAAAAGCTTTGAGTTAGGTAACATAGCATACAAAGAAATGTTGTATTTTTAGTGCAACAAAATCTAACCTAGCCTAGCCTAACCTACCTTTTGAGAACCAAAAATTCAAAAAATAATATTAGAAAATGTCAAGAAGGAATTTAAGTCCTGAAAACTCTCAACATTAAAAAATAAATCCAACCTAGCCTAACCTAACTTCAGATGCTTTTGAAGAAAAAATATATTGTTGGGAAAATGTTTGTACATTTTTCGGAGACACTTCGGTATTATTGTGCTTGAAGGTGTAACAAGAAAAGTTGTTTATGGGAGCTGTATGACCAACACAGTCAATGCGAAAGTAAGCCCAAATAACCAACCAACCAACAAGAAAAGTTCTTACACACCTTTGTCTCCATAAAGCAAACAAATGGGTTAGGTTTGGTTAGGTTAGGTTAGTTAGGTTTTTTAAGTTGGAAAATTTGTCATTGTTTTACCTCATGTTGTTAGGTTAGGATGGGTTAGGTTTATAAATTGAGGAAATTTTGAGAACATAAAATGCTTTAACTTTCCCTAATTTTATTCTTTCGATTTTTTATCCAATGGGAGGTTAGGCTAGGTTAGGTGAGGTAATGCTGAATTTGTATTTAATTTTTTGTACATTTCTTTTTATGCTATGCTACCTAACTCAAAGCCAATTTTTTGGTGATATTTCGATCACAACCTGAAAAGTAAGCATTTGCACAGAAAAAGAGTCGTCCCATCATTTTAGTCACATTCATAAACATTGCATTCAAGTGATAAATTCCAAGAATTCATAAAACACCTTAACACGCGCACTGGAGGGGGGGGCGAAATGCGCCCACCCCTCCGGTTTTTCGTAAATAACTGCTGATTTTACCGGTCGATATACGCGATTTTCTCTGTACTTGCTTAGAAATGACCGGCGCGTCGTTTAAAGCAAGACAAATGGAAATCGGCCGAAGATATTTAAAGTTAGGGATCGCTAAATTCAAACAAAATTATAGCGCCAGGTCACAAAAATCGGAGCTGATGCCCTTCCCGTATATTCGCAAAAGGGACGTGTTCTTGGCAACACTAGCGACTTGTTTGATGTGTATTGATATGCTATATAGTTTGAAGATCATGTTAGGTCACCGAGGTCAAGTCAGGTCAAGTTCATGACAGGTTAATGGAACCAAACTTGATCAACTGGAATGTTGTCATAAATGCACTACTGTTTGTCATTTGTACTGTTTGTCATTGCGTTTCCATACTTTATTCATGTACTTCACTCCTTTCTTCACGAAGCCGATTGCTCCGAGCTGCCGACGGAGCAGTCGGCGGGCTGTCTGGTTTCGGTAACTGGAACAGGTAACTGACCTGATAAAGTGGTACTATATAGGTGACCTGAGGTCAAATGTTGGGTCCAGCATCTGCATTGCATCATTAGTCCAATGTCCAAAACATCATTCATGCCCATTTTGGAGCATTTAAATACAATCACAGCGATCCATAACGATGACAAGCCAAGTCACGCAATACCAGACAATTTGGCAAATTTGACCTCATTTGACCTGGAAGATATTGACCTAACATCATGAAATTTGCACACAATAGAGTTCACTACCGTATCCATCCACCCTGCGAATTTCGTTCCTCTAGCTTCGCTAGGAGCCGAGATCTTAGCGGGTGGGGGGAGGAATCCGCCCCCCTCCAGTGAGCGTAATTTTCAGAGGCCCTCCAGGGCGCGTGTTAAAGCACAAATTTACCACCAAACCTAACCCATTCGTTTGCTCTATGGAGAAAAATCTGTGTAAGAACGTGTCTTGTCACCACCTTGAAGCACAATAATACTCAAATATGGTAGGTGGGTAGTTAGGCATCTGGCATTAATATAGAAACACTGTGCAGAAATCAGAAAAAAGGCATGGTCCCGACTTGTTGAAGCTTACCTGCCAACTTCTTCCTCTATTGTTTCTTTCGGAATTAAATATCAACAAGTTACTCACCACTTAAAATCACACCAATCTGCAGACACATCAGGTGTGAAGTATCAAAAATGAAACAGCGCGACGTCACATGAGTTTAGCCACCGGATTAAACATCGCGCGCAATGGCACCACAAATGTCTCACCTCCGTCATATTTGTCGACCACAATCGCTAGTTTGAGATTCTAGGATTATTGTACTTGAACTTTTTGTTTTTGGATACTACGGTTTTGGATGTTCTGAAGAACAGATATCACGAACGGTGGCCGCTAAGTTCTCCAGACAGTTTGAGGAAAGTCAAACATCTCCTACATGGATAGGCAAGGATGGACTATTAGGCAACAGGGATACCATGGAATTCAGATCATAGTACTCTTGCTGCAATACACACCTTGTTCCGCAGGCTGCAGTGGAGATGGATGCGCTCCTGAAGTTTGGTCAGGGTTGGAGTTGGAGGTGGATGGAGCAGCACTGTGAAGGACATTACATATGGTTCATAGGACTTCTTTCTGTTTACATTAACAATGCAGGTAATGAAGTAACAATTCCATTAATTGACTTCTATAGAGTCCTGAGTGAGCAGTAGAATCGAGATGGGTTCTTGGGATATACGTAAAAGAACTAAGGATATGATGGAGCTTTTAGACTCCAGTGGGAATGGTATGGATTCACTCATTAGTGAATCCATACCATAACCTAATAACCATAACCAACATAACCTAATCTGGCATATCCCAACCTCCCTTTGGAGAAAAACAAACAAAAAGTTAAATTAGAAAACTATTTTAAGCAATGTACGTTCTGGAAGTTTTCTAAATCAGAAAACCGAACCCAACCTAACCTAACCTAACGTCAGCTACTTTTGAAGGAAAAATTTTAGATTTTGAGAAAATTTTTGAAATTTTTGAAACATTTTGCAACTTGAAAAACTAAGGTAGCCTAACCTAACCAAACCGGTATTATTGTGCTTTAAGGTGGTAACAAGACAAGTTTTTACACACATTTGTTTCCATAAAGCAAACAAATGGGTTAGGTTTGGTTAGGTTGGTTAGTTTAGGCTTTTTAAGTTCGAAAAGTTGTCAAATTGTTTTTCCAATTTTAAACAAAAGTGCGATTGCAGAGAAAATAAGTGGTCCCATCATCTTAGTCACCTCCATGAACATGGTATTCTGAATAAAATTCACAAAATAAATAAAAACACCTTAAATTGCAAATTAACAAATACTTTTTTCTTCAAGAGCAACTCATGTTAGGTTAGGTTCGGTTGGGTTAGGTTTTCAAGGTTTGAAAATCTTCAGAAAATAAAATGTTTTCACTTTTCCTAATTTTTTGTTCTCCAAAGGGAGGTTTGGCTAGGTTAGGTTCGGTTATGCTGAATTTGTATTGTATCTTTATACATTTCTTTTTATGCTACGTTACCTAACTCAAAGCACCTTTTTTTGGTGTTATTTTGTTCACAACCTGAAAAATAAGCAATTGCCCAGAAAAGTGAGTGGTCCCATCATCTTAGTCACATTCATAAACATTGCATTCGAATGATAATTCCAAGAATTCATAAAACACCTTAAAGCACAAATTTACTACCAAAACTAACCTATTCGTTTGCTCTATGGAGGAAAATTTCTGTAAAAACTTGTCTTGTTACCACCTTAATGCACAATAATACTCAAATATGGCAGGTAGGTAGTTAGGTATCTGGCATTAATATAGAAACACCGTGCAGAAATAAAAAGAAAGGCATGGACTGAACTTGTTGAAGCTTACCTGCCAACTTCTTCCTCCATTGTTTCTTTGGGAATTAAATATCAGCAATTTATTAACTGCTTAAAATCACACCAATCTGCAGACACATCGGGTGTGAAGTATAAAAAGAAGCAGCGCGACGCACATGAGTTTGGCCACCGGATTAAACATCGCGCACAATTGCACCACAAATGTCTCACCTCCGTCATATTTGTCGAAAACAATCGCTAGTTTGAGATTCTAGGATTTTTGTACTTTGACTTTTTATCTTTCGATGGTTTTGGTTTTCGGTTTTGGATGTTCTAGAGAACAGACATCACGACCGGTGGCCGCTATACCCAATTCTATTTTTTCATGAGGGAGACAGGAAATTTGCAACTTCAAACACGTAATTACTATATTGCTGCTAATTACTGGTTATTGTTCGGTGGTATTGTCTTTCCTCACTCAAACGCATCAATGAAAGCATTCTCGGACTATGCCTAGCTGCGCCAGCATGCAAAATACAAATGCAGGGTAGTCCTCCATTTTGTCGATAAAAAATAATGTAACGTGCAAAGCTATATGGGCAATGCATAAACTTCGTATGTTTCATGCGCAGCCTCGCCCCCACGGAAACTACAAATCATTTTGTGGAGGAGTAAAGTAAAATTGAAACCATTTAGACATCAGGGAGATGTCCCCATCCCAGCCTCCTCCTTCAGCACCTAAAATATCACACAAACTATAACGTATAATTCCCTTAACGTAAATGTTCACCTGCCTGCACCTTGATCGCAAACTCTCGCTATTATAGACAGGCATGTAACGTACTCACTTTAAAGGCGGCGCAAATGACCTTTATGGTCCGGCACGCCTAAAAAAATCACTCTCCCCCCACCCCCCTCCTCATGCGCAGCGAAATTGAAACATACCTGATGCTACCAATTTCTGCAATATATGAGGAAAAAGCTGTGACGTCACCAAGGCTTGAAGGCGAACTTTGGTGTACATTTTAAGGTTTGCTTTGGAAGTCATGTGCGCCATAACTTAGTACCCATTGCTTTCTTTAGGAATATCAATTATAATGCAGTGTCCATGCAGCTTATTGCTGAGTTTTGTCTTTCATGGTATCATAAGCTGGCAGATTGGCTCACACATGGCTCTCGTTGGTTCAGTTTGAGACTTGGTTTCCCCATATCAATATTGAATGCATGCACATTGTCACTGGGCATGTAGGTACCTAGGTAGGCACCAGGTAAATATGAAGCTGATGTATGATGGGTGGGCTGTTGAAGATAATCATAGTTTGTATATCCACAATCTCAATGATAACTGTGATTGTTGTTCACTGGTTCACTCACTGGTATGCAAGTTTGACAATGACTGGAAATTGAGAATGGAATGAATCGTGTTCAAGCTCCATATGCATGTGGTTTTGCCAGTGGTGGTGTATACAAACATCAGTATGACAATGCAATTGTTGTTTTGTGGTTGAGCATATTTTTTGTTGACAATCTGGTTTAAAATGCATTAGCATCAGCTATTCTCAACGTTTTATGATGTAAGTTGTCCTTCCACAGGGGAGGGAATTCCAGCAATTTTTTTTTTCACGCAATTTTGAATTTTGTAGCAAAAGGTGGAGAGTCAGCCCACTATCTAATCCAAATCTGTTTCTTTTCAGTACAAAACGTGCTGGTTAACATCAACTAAATTTTCTATGTACATGGTTAACATGGTGTTTTTTTTGTTTTTTTCCCCTTCAATTTTTTTATCAGCATAAGAATAGCATAGGTTATTGGGGGCCCAAATCAACATGAGGGGGGGCAAGATCAACATTGGTGGGGCCGTGGCCCCCACAAAAGGATACAAATCGACGCCCCTGACCTGAACAATAAGCGCATATATGCGCTACACAGCGATGGTGGCTGAAAATGGAGCAGTGTATGCTCGCTGTTACCACCAGTTCCATGAAAACGTTATATACTTGGTCAATGGAACACAATTCATAATATTATCCGTGCCGTCCATATCAATAACCACGCGCAACCAATGGTACCGTGGATCCGTGACACCAAGGATGCAAGCTTTCGTCGGTAACGGCCCAAACCCATCGATTCTCCTGTCAGTCACTGCATCGAGGTCGACGTCGACTTGACTGAATGGCGGTTAGGATTATCGTCATTAATCTTGCACCTTGGCATCCTGCACCTGAACTTGCTACGCTCAGCTATTTACCACCTTGAGCCTCTCCTCATACACTTCGTCACCACCAGCTTCACAGCCAATTCTGCCCGCCTCTTATCTTTGAACTGCTTCTAGCTGGAGTCCGTCTTCTGCGATATCTCACAAGTCGCCATACCTCGTGTGCGAGGCCGCAAAGCGTCTCTGGTAGCAATCCAAGTAGCAGGTGAACACGATCGTTGCAGCTTTGTGACCAGCAGTATGATGTTTTTCATGGTACAAATTGTAACTTGTAAGATTGTTTGCGACCAGTGATAGTAACTGGGTCGAACAGGAAATTAATACCATGCAGATACAGAAAACCACCCAAAACAATTAATCGTACTCCGATACTTCTAGTACCGTGTGCATGTTACCTAAGAAAGGCGTTCGCGCAGCATGTGCCTGGCCCTCCTCTAGTTCAAAGGTGATGATTAAATTCAATGACCGGCAAACAGGTGTGTGTTGTCATGATTTGGTATGCTTGTTATCGGACGTCATTGGTACGTAGCCTGGAATAATTGTTTGCATTACTGATATAGACGCATTGCTATGTGCAACCAATGAAAGACAGTAATATATAACCATGCCTATTTACAGAGTGCTCCGCATTATTGCATTTGGAAGATTGCTACCCGAGCTGCCCCCACATGACAATCGTACTGTGCACCATAGTTCGTGGGTGCGCAGCTTTCTCGACCTGTGCGTCGATGACAACGGCAAGTACTGAATAACGTTGCTCTTGAAGCGTTGGGAGTGAAGCTACTGCATATGCTTAGTATTTTGTTTTGTCACGATGATCACATCTAGTATTATAGTAGCCGCCTGAGGTTCGGTGCTAGATCGTAAACCATATTTAGATTTAGGACGGTAGTTTCCAGGAGCGGAACTGTCCGAGCATTGTTGGAATGGGGACGGGCAATATTTTGTATTTCATTATTTTTAGTAACGTCAATACAATATGAGTGTTCAATATGAGAAATAATGTGGGGGGTGGCAAGCTCCCCCACATATATGGGACGTTCCTCCCCGGTTAGATACACATCTACTGTGCTGACAATTGTATCGGATAGCACGTTAATATCTATTCTTGCCTACACATTCTTTCGAAGTTTATCAGGCCTATCATTGGGATGCAGGGAAAGTGAGGTTAGTTTAGCCTCCAGGTAAGTTGAGCCCTCCCCATTATCCCACCTCATATGGTGTCCTGAGAACCTACAAGCTACCTGCCGACACTTCGAAAAAGTCCCCATTTTTGGTTGGACGAGGGTCCGTGAGCGGTAGATATCTAGTGAGTCTTGAACACAAATGTGTTCCTTTAGGCATGCAGCAATTTTTCCTTGACTTGGAAAACTTTTTATTTTTCTTAATTGGCGATAGGTAGGCTTCCGATCATAGCACACAATTGTAGGCATGTGTTTTGCCTTGATATCCACTCAAGCCAGTTTGGCATGGGATGATCAGGAGATGGACAACCATATTGTACTTTAAGTAAGCTGTGTATGGGGCTAGTTGAGCAATCGCGACCGGGGAAAGATGAGCCGTCGATGAGCCATGGTCTATTGTGTGTTACACGTTGCTGACGGTTTTCTCACGAAACATGATATAAATTTGGATGAAATTGTTGTTCAGCCTATTGGTGTTGAGCAGATAGTGATATGATGAGCCATGGTGTGACAATACTAGATAAAAGGCGATGAAAATCTAGGTCGAAGTATGTTACGCGGCGCTTTCTGATCTCTTTCATGTTTTTCCACCAGTACACGTGAGGTGAAGAAGTGACCATAATAAGCCTGCAATACTAAAAGTAACACTCCCCAGTAGTAGTCATCACAGCATATCTTTACATAAATAAGCCTTGTGATCAACTTGCCCCACCGCTAGGATCAACGTTCCCCATGCCTCGGTTGAATTGAAACATGGGCGATACGTCGGAACAAATACGGATATCACGGATATCACGTCGATACGTCGGAATAACACGGATTTATAATTATTCAAGAACAATTTTCATGCGAATCATCTGTGCCGAAAAGATGACCCTTTCAGAATACGGGCACAAATTAATCAAATTGTCTCACTGCATGCGTTCAAGGCCCTCTGAAGTAAAAATTGACTGTACTTACCTCGACTTACGGGGTGCAGCATAGGCCTCATGCAAAAGGATGAATGTAGGTTTTCTTTTGTTGGATAGTGCAAGTGGTGCATAAATATATCTTGCAATTGAGCATCATTCTTTGGCAATTCATGACATGAAATTACTTAGAATTCACCAAAGAAATCTTGCGGTATTCAAGGGCAGATACACATCCTGTTCTAAAACTTATTCACCATCAATAGCTGATAGGAGTCATTAATTCCCTTGCCTGCTCATTTAGACAAAGACCAAAATCGGCATGCATGTTTGAGTTTGCATTAATGCGCATAGTTTTACGTTTCAAGCATCTGCACATGTGCATATGCACCAGTGCTGCGGATGAAATTCAAGTGCGTCATTTTGTATACTTTGGAGATGGCCCCTCGCAATGCTTCACCTGGTCCCCACAATACAAATTTGACTGCATGGACTGGCCCTTTGAATAATTGCCATACTGTATCCAAGAATAATGTTTCACGCATTTCATTATGCTGAACAGGTGATGCTTGCGATGAAATATAAACAGAAATGTGCAAATGTGTTTCTTCTAAGTATGCAATGTTGAGTTGCAGGCTGAAGTAATGCCGGCAGGGATGTTCAAGCTATTCTTGGGATGTCAGTAACGACGTGGAGTGGGATGTCCAAGGTTGTTGGGATGTTAGTGTCTGTCAGCCTCGGACAGCATCTGACTTGTGTGTGTGTCAGTGTCAGACTTTGGTGTCTGTTGTTGGGCCGCCGCCGGGCCTGTCACGTGACCCGGTCACGTGACCCGGGCCGCCGGGGGTGGCTCGGCGGCGTGTCGTGTCATGCAGGAGTGTGAATACAGGACTCGAAGGTGAAGGTCTGTGACATGGTGGCAGCGGTCGGTACGAAACCCCGTGGTTTGTGAGGGTTAACATTCCCTGTGTTCTATTGTTCGCGAAGGTTTTCTACTTTCAAGACCTGAAGTATAATTGCGTGCGTGAATATGGCCTCATTGAGCGTTTCGTTGTCCGACTTCCCGATTTTTGACGGCTCGAGCTCGCCTGAGTTATTTATCAAGCGGCTCTCTACCGGCACTTCTTGGTCGGCTTATCGGCGGAGGAAAAGCGTCTCCTTTCGCGTCAAGGGGCATCTACTTTCGAGTCTGCAGTCAAGGAGTTAACTCGGGAGGAACAACTGGCCGAACTCTGCGGCACAGCGTCATCCGTCAACGAACGTGAGCACACAGTCACCTGGGCAGAGTATGCTGGGATCTCTGCTGAGTCTCCACACCCAATCCGAACGCCACAGAGATCTTCATCTCCTCCGTGGCGCCGTGCCACGGACGGAGACTGCACCAGGGCCACGGCGGCCAATCGTGCGCACGGCGCAGGACGGGAGCGCTGGCGCCGTAGTTCTCCGGCTGCGCCGCGGAGTGGCGCTGCCGGCGCGGCTCATGCTGGGGGTAGAGCATGGGAGGCCAGCAGAGGCCGGGAGCAGCGTGGCGGCTCACCGGTGCCGGCACGGGCGCGGGAGAGCGATGCGGGCACGGCCAGCCGGCCTGAGCTGAGAACAGCCGACCGCGGCCAATCGCGCAGTCCGGACCGGCAGACGAGTGGACGGCAGGCCATCCAGTGCTGGGCTTGTCGCGACTTCGGCCACCTCAAAAGGCACTGCCCAAACGGACAAGGGGGCAGGCTGGCGGAAGGTTGGTGAACCTTCCCATAGCTCGGGTTGCAATCAATGGATTTGCGGTAAGTGATGCCTTAATAGACAGTGGTAGCCAACTGAGTATGATAGACAGCCGTGTTTTTGGCATCATTGCTCCGAACTCGCCATTGAAGCCGCCTGCCCGTCTTGTTTCCGCCTCTGGGCATGCTTTGAAAGCTCTGGGCACGTGTAAACTTAAGGTTGCGTTGTCCGGGGAAGATCACTGGGAACTTGAAAGTGAATTTGTCGTTGTAGAAGATTTGATTCACGATGCTGTCTCGCATACACACGGACCAGGAACAGGAGATCAGCGATGCGGCCCGGTCGGCCGACGAACCATCACATGGTTGTGATACGGCACGGGGACAGGAGACAGTCCCTGACACGTCCGGCGACAGCGGACCGGTGAGACCGGGCGCGGGTCAGTCGGATCCGCCGGCTACAGAGCGTGCGGACGGTCGCGCCGCCCCTGACCCTGGTGGCGAAACTCAGCAACAGTGCACGGACAGTGCACGGACGACGCACGGCCGACGCGCCGATGCTACCCCGGTACGGGGGACGGATTTGTACCCGGAATCTGTACGTACAAATTCGGCACCGAAGTCTAACGGTTGTGAAGTCGCTAGCGAGGGGGCTCGGGAGGTTTCCGCTGTTTCACTGGTTCCTCTCAAGCCAGATACCCTGCGCTGGTACCAGCGGCACGACAGGAATTGTAGAGCCATAGCACATCGCTTGAATCATGGAAAGTGGCCACGTTTCGCCCCTCCCTGTCTGAAACGTGAGCCGTCGGAACATTTCAAACTAAGAGACGGGATTGTGCGCCGAACGCCGGCAGGGTCGGCGGGCCCCGAACAGGTGGTCTGGCCCTTGGCAAAACGATATGAGCTGTTTCATGCTCACCACGACACCACACACCACGCCCATGGTGGCCCTGAGAAAATGTACGAGCTGATCAGTCGGCACGCTTGGTACCCGGGCATAAAGACAGGATGCGAAGACTACGTCCATACCTGCGAAAGATACAAACGGCAGTATGACAGGCGGCACAGAGTTGCAGAGCCAGCGATCAAAGTCGGTGACAGGTTGTTGTACAGGAACTTTTCCGCTCGATCCAAGTTGGATTATCCTTGGATAGGACCTTATGTTGTAGTCGCCCTGCGAGGTCGACGGCACTTATATTTTGTTGAAAAAGGTGGAAAACTTCGACGCACCCATGTGAAAAATGTAAAAGTTGTGCGCGATCGTGATGTGTAATTGTGTGACACGTTTCACGTTTTCAGTGCAAGGTGCGAGTATTGTTGCGCATTGCGGCGCGGGTATCACTTGTTCAGTGCCAGACTTGACGTTTGTACAGAAGATACATGGTACTTACTTGGTACGGCGACATAGGTGAGGTCAGGGTAGCCGTTCAGCGTTATTTGCTTCAAACGCGGTGTATATACTGAGCTGAAACCCGTTTTTTTTGTGTTCAATTGCGATTACCCTCGCAATTTGGATGAGAGGGGAAAGTGTCAGACTTTGGTGTCTGTTGTTGGGCCGCCGCCGGGCCTGTCACGTGACCCGGTCACGTGACCCGGTCACGTGACCCGGGCCGCCGGGGGTGGCTCGGCGGCGTGTCGTGTCATGCAGGAGTGTGAATACAGGACTCGAAGGTGAAGGTGTGTGACAGTCAGTGCCGGGGAACGGTCGGCGGACGACGCAGCCTCGGGCAAAAAAGCAAACCAAAGAAAAAAAAAAGACACCTTCCCCCCCCCCCCCCCCCCCCCCCGCAAGCCCGACCCCCCCTACTCCCCCCCCTTTTTTTTTTTATAAAAGAGGTTATATAATTTATAAATTAAAAAAAAATAAATTTTTTTTTTTTTTTTTTCCCCAAAAAAAAAGGGAAGAAAAAATAAAAAAAAAAAAAAAAGGGGAGGGTTTTTTTTTTTTTTTTAAAAAAAAAAAAAAAATTAATTATATTATGCTTGGCCTAAACAAAAAATTAAAATTTTTTATTTTCTTTTTTTTTTTTTTTTTTTTTTTTTCTACCCGCCTTTAAAAAATAGAGCTCAAAAAAAAAGAAATAATAGTTTTTGGGAAAATTTTGTTGTGGACCTCTTCTCTAGCCCATAAAAACATAAAAAAAAAAAAAAAAAAAGTTAGAAAGGGGGGGGGCCCCCCTTTTCTTTCCTCCCTCTTTTTCATAACCCCCTTTAAGACCCACCAAAACACAAAAAACCCTCCCAAACCAAACGTTTTTTTTTGGTTTCCCTTGAAACCCCAAAAAAAAAAAAAAAAGAAAAAACCAGCAAAGCCCCCGTGCTGCGCGACGAGATATCGTGTGACCACACAATTTGTCCACCACATTGTGGACATCTTCCCAAATATTTCCCTAAGATATTATCAGGGGAGATTCGGGTAGTGCTGGACCCCTCACTGTAAGCCACTATGACTTGCGTTTTGGTGGACCAAAATGGGCAAGGAAATATTCTGACAATAGGCTGAAGTTTTTCGTTCATAATCAGCCCGATTAATGTTATTTTAACCTTCGGTTGGCCTTCCCACATTTTGTCTCCAAAGTTTGAAGACCGATAACACCGGACAAGCTTCACTAACGCCGGACTTACCGTCCGATACAATACCAACCTGTTTTATGCCACCAAAATTTATCACATTTTCCCAGAGAGTGGGAACTATTAGACTTTAATATTATCTGACGCAGTCCGATACCAAAAATATCGCACCAGCGTGAGTGACCTGTGCTTCTGAAATGTTAGCCATATTTGACATCACAAGAACAGCTTGCATGAACCAAAAGTTTATATATTTATTACATTTTAACCCAAATTTAGAATATTGGTCACAATCGAAGCCCCAGCAGAGGTTCAATCACATACAAATATAAAATTGCAATAGTTACAAACGTCTTTTTATGTTTCAAAGACGAACCTACACGCAACACGTCCAGGTATGAAGCAAAAATGGATTAAATGCGTGGCGGTGTTTATAAATATTGTTTCTGCATACCTCATCAGGCAGGGGCGTCGATTTGTATCCTTTTGTGGAGGCCATGCCCCCACCAATGTTGATCTTGCCCCCCGAATGTTGATTTGGGCCTCCCAATAACCTATGCTATTTGTATGCTGATAAAAAAGCTAAAGGAAAAAAGAGGAAAAACACTATGTTAGGTACATAGAAAACTTAGTTGATAGTAACCAGCACATTTTATCCTGAAAAGAAAAAGATTTGGATTAAATAGTGGACTGACTCTCCAACTTTTGCTACAAAATTCAAAAATGTATGAAAAAAAAACAACAAAATAGCTCGATTTCCCTCCACTGTGGAAGGACAACTTACATCATAAAATGTTGAGATTAGCTGATGCTGATGCATTTTAAACCAGATTGTCTGAACAAAATATGCTAAGCCACAAAACAACAATTGCATTGTCATACTGATGTTTGTACACACCAGCAATGGCAAAACCATATGCATATGGAGCTTGAACAGGATCAAATCCATTCTCAATTTCCCGTTATTGTCAAACTTGCATACAATCCAGTCCAGTGAACAACAAGTACAATTGTCATTGAGATTGTGGATATACAAACTATAATTATCTTCAGCAGCCCACCCATCAAACTATCAGCCTGATATTTACCTAGCTACCTACCTACATGCCCAATGACAATGTACATTAGGGTGTCCCAGATTACATGAAGGTGTTCAAAATCACGAGGTCAGCCCTCCATCCCGAACCTTGGTCAATTTTAAGCTTTCTAACAAGTTTTCAGAATTAACTACCGGTAATTATGCTTTGTTTTTACGATTTGAAGTTTTTGCTATTTTTTGGCCCGATTTGGTGTTATGTGCGACGTTGGCGTTGCAGTCTCCCGGGAAAAAGTCGACGTTCTGGACAGGGATTACTGCATTTGCTATATTCAAAACCACTTAAACGTCGAAAATTCAAGAATAAGCATTTAACATCATTTGAAAATACTCTACAATTAGAGGTGCAAATTTGTCACCTAGATAACCCAATTTTTCAACCAAAGTCATGCTGGTATATTTCATGGAGATGAAAGCACCGTGTTTTTTTCTGTGATTTTTAATAGTGCTACAAATGTTGTGTATTCTAGCGTACTCAAAGTTCTGAGAGACTCAAGTATTTTCTTGGTGGTTCCATATTATCCCCAAATGCATACATTTAGCTCTTACAAAATGAGTCGGTTTATTTATTATTCATGTGAACACAACAGCTTATGACACACTTCATCACTGCACCAATATGCGGTGATCTAGCTAAATACAGCCGCTAAAGCCCAATAATCCGTTCTCACCATCACTATAGCAGGTTTCGGCGAAGCCCATCCTCGAGTCTCCTCCTCATTTACATGAGCAAATAGTCGCACTTCTTATGTCCATAGCTCTGCCGGTGCCACTCCACAACTTGTGTCAAATCTTGTAGATCACTCTCGTTAGTGGTTCTATCAATCAACTCCTGGAGGAGTTTTATACCCCTTTCACCTCCATCATTCACGACCGCCAGACTATCGACGTATTTTTTTAACTTGCAGAAGCTTTCGCTTTGCTCCCATGTCTCAGCACGTGTGCCTATCCACTCCACATCGATCTCCAGGAGATTGAATAGCAACCATGACCTCTGACCCACCAGGTCTTCCAGTGCGTTAACCCTGGATAGCGGCACAGGTGCAGGCTTCCCCATTGGTACTGACTGTGGGCGAGTGAATGACGCAAGTTTCGTGGCGATCAATTCTCTTTCAGCATCAGAGATGTCCGTGTCACACAACGACAGAATGACGAGCGACTCGTCGAGGTATGCTGTGTGTCTTCTGATGGACGACAGTGCAGCCTCCGCTACAGCCTTGAACTCCGGTATACCGCTCAGCTCCATCATCTCCTTTGCATACGACAGATCGTTCCTGGGAGCCACTGTCGCCAGTGATGAGCACAGAAAGTAAGGCCCGTGGAACAAGGCGATGAATATGGCTGCAATCTGAATCTGCTGACCTTTGGTCAAGTCTAGCTCCAGTTGGTCCATCATGAGGCTCATCTTTAGGATGTAAATTGCATCAGCCATGAACCGGGCCTCGTGCATGGCTCCAGGCCGTCGGAGGAACGTCGTGTCACGTATGTCAGCCCACAGATACAGCGCAATCAGTTGGCATAGCTCCTTGTAATCATCCCGGGGAAATGTACCCGACTGCAGATGCTCGAAGACCCATGCTAGAACACACTTGGCCTTCCTGTAGATGAATGACCCTGGTTCATGTTTGCTCCAGCTGAACAACTTTAGGCTTCCTCGGGTGTCCCGTTTGGACCACGAAGCCTTGAACTTCTTGTACATTGCTTTGTTAGGTCCTTGCGTCTTGCCAAAGATCGCTGCGGCTGCATGAGTGACATGACGTTCATGCACATGTCTCCGACATTCTAACCCCAGGACAGCATGCCCTACTGTCTTTTCAATACGCCAGGTAGCGCCGGACTTGTCGCCACAGTTGGATGCTGTAGTGTCGTACACAATACCCGTGACTGTGTGGAGTTTAACATTGTTCTCATTTAATGTGTTTACCACTGTTGCAGCCACATCAACACCCTTACTACTTTGGAATAGTGGTATACCCAGAAGTTTCGGTACCGGGAGCTCATCGCCACCACGTATCAAAACTGCTCCCCGGTCTTCCACGTCGCGCCCCTTTGGCGAGATCATCTTCGTGTCGAAATGCACAACAGGATGCGAAGGCGGTACGAAATTCTCCCTAATGTCATCAGCTTTATTCTTTCTGGCCTTCTTTGCAGCGCGATGTAAGCTGCTTTTGGACGTGGCTAATTTCTGCGCTTCGCCACCAGATAAAGCTATTGTATGGGTGGTTGCCATCGCTCGTTGTCTGAAACTCATATTCAACCGGTCATGCGTTACACATAGTTCCGTTGCGACGCGCTTCCGGCCGGCACATTCTCGCCCCGTAGGCCGATAAAAGTCCACGTCTCTATCGGAGGCATCGCCATCTGACTCATCGAGCTCTTCATCCGCGTCAGTTTGTTCATCTTCTTCATTTATCTGACTTGTACTTGCCCCAGCGCCTTCACATGTCGGGTCTCTTCCGCATCGTTCCTGCTGCAGTCTACTTTTCTCGCTAATATTTATTCGCTTGGCCATCAAACCGTCTCTCCCAGCCATACTACCGGGCTGATCCGGCATGCACATTTGCTTGTACCACTGCAAGTCTGTTTTCCATTCAGTTTGTAGCCGGCTTCTTTTCTTTAGTCTTTCCTCCAGATCGACAGGGCTCAGGTCACAAAGCTGGACGAGATAAGCTTTGAAAGCATCCGTCTGTTGTTGAGATTTTGGTGACAGGTGGGTGAACTTCTTGTAGGCCTGTAGAACCCTCAGCACCCGAATTATGCAAAGGCTCAACTTCACCACTGGAATGGCACTTGGTTTCCACAAGAGCTCTATAAGCTCTTGAGCGATGGTGCGGGCGATGTAGGATAATTTAGTATTTTTATGTGTTTGTCGTAGATACAGGAATCTTTGGATGACACTCTTGTTCTGGGGCAGTTTTGAGAAGGGGAAATATTCAATGGGTGGGCCTGTCATTTCGTTGATAGGCGTTCGGAGGCCTGAACGATGTGGGCGAATTTTCCGTGCCCGTCTATGAGTGGACACAGCGGCCGACTCCTGCCCACAGCCAGATCGAGTGCGGGTCTGCAGAATATTGCCCCTCCGGACAGGATTGTCACTTTTGGCGCCATGGGGACGCCTTGATTTCCCCATCTGAGTTATCAGGCGAATTAAAACCAATAACTAGTGTATGTACCCACATCAGCTGTCCACAACTGCCCGGCTTGTTCTAAAAAATGAAACCGCTCCAATTTGAATTTGTGACTCACGTGGACTCGCACGTGCATTTTTATTAATGTACTTTGATGTAAAAAATAGACCAAAACGCGCCTGTGCACTGTGCAGTGTTTCGGCAGACTTAAAGATGGGTTGTGTTGTTGAGTTCACATGGGATAATTTGCATCTCAAATGGGTTATTTTACTTCCAAAATGTATTCCACAAATTATCTTTCGCTTTATTTACAGCGCCATTGGAAAAATAACCAAAAACACGGCACTTTCATGTACATGGAAGATACTGTCATAACTGGTAGCAAAATTTGGTTATTTGGGTGACAAATTTGCACCTCTAATTTTAGAGGATTTTCAAAATTATGTTAAATGCTTATTCTTAACGTTATTTCGACGTCTAAGAGGTTTTTAATATAGCAAATGCAGTAATCCCTGTCCAGAACGTCGACTTTTGCCCGGGAGACTGCAACGCCAACGTCGCACATAACACCAAATCGGGCCAAAAAATAGCAAAAACTTCAAATCGTAAAAGCAAAGCATGATTACCGGTAGTTAATTCTGAAAACTTGTCAGAAAGCTTAAAATAGACCAAGGCTCGGGATGGAGGGGTGACCTCGTGATTTTGAACACCATCATGTTATCTGGGACGCCCTAATGTGCATGCATTGAATATTGAGATGGGGAAACCCAGTCTCAAACTGAACCCACGAGAGCCATGTGTGGGCCAATCTGCCAGCTTATGATGTCATGAAAGATTAAACTCAGCAAGAAGCTGCATGGACACTGCATTATAATTGATATTCCTAAAGAAAGCAATAGGTACTAAGCTATGGCTCACATGACTTCCAAAGCAAACCTTACAATCATACAAGACCAATGCTATGCAATACCAAATGTCTGATAGTGCGCATTAAACGCCACAAAAAAATACCATTATTTTAAAAGGTGCACCAAAGTTCGCCTTCAAGCCTTGGTGACGTCACAGCTTTTTCCTCATATATTGCAGAAATTGGTAGCATCAGGCAAGTTCCAATTTCGATGCGCATGGGGGGGGAGGAGTGATTTTTTAAGGCGTGCCGGAACCATAGAGGTCATTTGCGCCGCCCTTAAAGCGAGTACGTTATATGTCTGTCTATAAAAGCGAGTGTTTGCGATCAAGGTGCAGGCAGGTGGACATTTACGTTAAGGGAATTTTACGTTATAGTTTGTGTGACATTTTAGGTGCTGAAGGCGGGGTCTGATGTGGGGACATCTCCCTGATGTCTAAATGGTTTTAATTTTACTTCACTCCTCCACAAAATAATTTGTGGTTTGGGTTGGGGTAGGGCTGCGCATGAGACATACGAAGTTTATTTATGAAGTATTGCCATATAGTTTTGCATGTTATATTATTTTTGTATCGACACAACGGAGGACTACCCTGTATTTGTATTTTGCACGCTGGCGCAGCTAGGCATAGTCCGAGAATGCTTTCATTGAATCGTTTGAGTGAGGAAAGACAATACCACCCAACAATAACCAGTAATTAGCAGCAATGTAGTAATTACGTGTTTGCAGTTGCAAATTTCCTGTCTCCCTCCTTGAAAAAATAGAATTGGGTATAGCGGCCACCGTTCGTGATATCTGTTCTTCAGAACATCCAAAACCGTACCATCCAAAAACAAAAAGTCCAAGTACAATAATCCTAGAATCTCAAACTAGCGATTGTGGTCGACAAATATGACGGAGGTGAGACATTTGTGGTGCCATTGCGCGCGATGTTTAATCCGGTGGCTAAACTCATGTGACGTCGCGCTGTTTCATTTTTGATACTTCACACCTGATGTGTCTGCAGATTGGTGTGATTTTAAGTGGTGAGTAACTTGTTGATATTTAATTCCCAAAGAAACAATAGAGGAAGAAGTTGGCAGGTAAGCTTCAACAAGTCCAGACCATGCCTTTTTTCTGATTTCTGCACGGTGTTTCTATATTAATGCCAGATGCCTAACTACCTACCTACCATATTTGAGTATTATTGTGCTTCAAGGTGGTGACAAGACACGTTTTTACACACATTTTCCTCCATAGAGCAAACGAATGGGTTAGGTTTGGTGTTAAATTTGCGCTTTAACACGCGCCCTGGAGGGCCTCTGAAAATTACGCGCATTGGTGGGGGGGGCGGATTCCTCCCCCCCGCTAAGATCTCGGCTCCTAGCGAAGCTAGATAAACGAAATTCGCAGGGTGGATGGATACCGTAGTGAAATCTATTGTGTGCAAATTTCATGATGTTAGGTCAATATCTTCCAGGTCAAATGAGGTCAAATTTGCCAAATTTTCTGGTATTGCGTAACTTGGCTTGTCATCGTTATGGATCGCTGTGATTGTATTTAAATGCTCCAAAATGGGCATGAATGATGTTTCGGACATTGGACTAATGATGCAATGCAGATGCTGGACCCAACATTTGACCTCAGGTCACCTATATAGCACCACTTTATCAGGTCAGTTACCTGTTCCAGTTACCGAAACCAGACAGCCCGCCGACTGCTCCGTCGGGCAGCTCGGAGCAATCGGCTTCGTGAAGAAAGGAGTGAAGTACATGAATAAAGTATGGAAATGCAATGACAAACAGTACAAATGACAAACAGTAGTGCATTTATGACAACATTCCACTTGATCAAGTTTGGTTCCATTAACCTGTCATGAACTTGACCTGACTTGACCTCGGTGACCTAACATGATCTTCAAACTATATAGCATATCAATATACATCAAACAAGTTGCTAGTTTTGCCAAGAACACTTCCCTTTTGCGAATATACGGGAAGCGCATCAGCGCAGATTTTTGTGATCTGGCGCTATAATTTGTTTTGAATTTAGCGGTCCCTAACTTGAAATATCTTCGGCCGATTTCCATTTTTCTTACTTTAAACGAAATGATGGGATGTGCAAATGCTTAATTTTCAGGTTGTGATCAAAATATCACCAAAAAATTGGCTTTGAGTTAGGTATCATAGCATAAAAAGAAATGTACACAAAATTAAATACAACTTCAGCATTACCTAACCTAACCTCCCATTGGATAAAAAATCGAAAGAATAAAATTAGAAAAAGTTAAAGCATTTTATGTTCTCAAAACTTCCAAAATTTATAAACCTAACCCAACCTAACCTAGCAAACAAATGGGTTAGGTTTGGTTAGGTTAGGTTAGTTGGTTTATTTAAGTTGGAAAATTTGTCCTTGTTTTCCCTCATGTTACTAACCTCACCTAACCAAACCTAACCCATTTGTTTGCTTTATGGAGACAAAGGTGTGTAAGAACTTTTCTTGTTGGTTGGTTGGTTATTTGGGCTTACTGCCGCATTGACTGTGTTGGTCATACAGCTCCCATAAACAACTTTTCTTGTTACCACCTTCAAGCACAATAATACCGAAGTGTCTCCAAAAAATGTACAAACATTTTCCCAACAATATATTTTTTCTTCAAAAGCAGCTGAAGTTAGGTTAGGCTAGGTTGGATTTATTTTTTAATGTTGGTAATTTTCAGGACATAAATTCCTTCTTGACATTTTTAAATATTATTTTTTGAATTTTTGGTTCTCAAAAGGTAGGTTAGGCTAGGCTAGGTTAGATTTTGTTGCACTAAAAATACAACATTTCTTTGTATGCTATGTTACCTAACTGAAAGCTTTTTTTGGAATAATTTTGCTTACAACCTGAAAACTAAGCATTTGCACAGAAAATAAGTTGTCCCTTCATCTTAGTCACCTTCATAAGCATGTATTCTGAAAAAGAATGCAACAACAAAAAAACACCTCAAACTGCAAATTTACCAAATAATTGTACATTTTTGAGGAAACTGTTTTGGATAATTTTTTGGAAGTTTTCCAATTTGAAAAACCTAAACTAACCTAACTTAACCAAACCTAACCCATTTCTTTGCTATATGGAGACAAATGTGTGTAAAAACTTGTCTTGTTACCACCTTAAAGCACAATAATACCGGTTTGGTTAGGTTAGGCTACCTTAGTTTTTCAAGTTGCAAAATGTGTCAAAAATTTCAAAAATGTTCTCAAAATCTAAAATTTTTCCTTCAAAAGTAGCTAACGTTAGGTTGGGTTAGGTTGGGTTCGGTTTTCTGATCTAGAAAACTTCCAGAACGTACATTGCTTAAAATAGTCTTCTAATTTACCTTTTTGTTTGTTTTTCTCCAAAGGGAGGTTAGGATATGTCAGATTAGGTTATGTTGGTTATGGTTATTAGGTTATCGTATGGATTCACTAATGAGTGAATCCATACCATTCCCACTGGAGTCTAAAAGCTTCATCATAACCTTAGTTCTTTTACGTATATCCCAAGAACCCATCTCGATTCTACTGCTCACTCAGGACTCTATAGAAGTCAATTAATGAAATTGTTACTTCATTACCTGCATTGTTAATGTAAACAGAAAGAAGTCCTTTGAACCATATCTAATGTCCTTCACAGTGCTGCTCCATCCACCTCCAACTCCAACCCTGACCAAACTTCAGGAGCGCATCCATCTCCACAGCAGCCTGCGGAACAAGGTGTGTATTGCAGCAAGAGTACTATGATCTGAATTCCATGGTATCCCTGTTGCCTAATAGTCCATCCTTGCCTATCCATGTAGGAGATGTTTGACTTTCCTCAAACTGTCTGGAGAACTTGGGAGTTGAAATCACGTTGAGTGATGAAACAGATGAGCTATTCCTATATGCTTACGTTGCAGAATTGCACTGAACAGTAGCATGCCAAATGGGGAGGGGACATTGTGGGCAGTTGCCCCCTGACAGGTTGTGGGGTCCCCGAGTATCGCGTCGAGCTCCTGAAAAAATTGCGTCAGTTTCCTTAATAATCCCGTTTGGGCCTCCAACAATCGCACCGGAGCCCCGTAGAATCGCACTGGGGCCAAAAAGTCGCGCAGGGGCTTCTGAAAATGACGCTGGGGCCTCAAAACTTGCCACCTGGACCCCTGAAAATCACGCTGGGGCTGGAAAGAATCGTGCTAGGGTTCAAGAAAATCAGGACGGAGGCCACAAACGGTCGGGCCGGGGCCCCAGAAAGTCACGCTGAGCCTAGGGGTACCAAGAATTATCGCCCGGATCCCTGAAAATCACGCTAGAGGCATAACAGGTCGCACCGGGGCTTCAAAAGTCTCATTGTGATCACCCAACAAATGAAGCCGGGGCAACGAAAAACAGTCCCGACATGGAAAATCACTCTGGGGTCCCAATAACCGCTCAAAAAGCCCACAAAACGTGTTGGGCCCCCCAAAACGTGTCCGAGCCACTAAAGCTCGAGCTAGGGATCCCAGCAATTGACCACGGGGCCCCCAAATATCGCGTTCGGGGCCCAAAATTCCGTTGGTAATCCCAAAATGTAATGTCGGTAATCGAAAGCGTACCGAGTTTCGCAAAAAGCGACAGGGCCTTAACCCGCGCACGTCCGGGGGGGCAGATATCTGCCTCCCCTGCGGTTTTTCCTACTTTGCCCCCATACTAATCGGGTTAGCAAGGCCAAACCTCGCATGGCTGCTCATTGGTCTTTTCCGCATATCCTCAAAAATGTTTGACCCTGGGTCATCTCAAGTCAGGTCACCAGGTCAGGTGAAGTGACCTAATGTCCCTCTGAGTTCTAGGTGGCATCACTCCCACAATAATTGGGCGATTGATTTCAAACTTATATCACGTCATGACCTTATCAGGGTCTATAATATGTATATCACGGTTTTTTCGTAGCGTTGACCTGAGGTCAGGTCGTGGCCATGTCTTACCCATTATAGGCCTATGGAAAAATATACAAATGTTTCCTGGTTACATATTTGCTCTCGGAATGACCTCCAACCATTATGGCGTGTAGTTGGAAGATATTCGCAATGCTATCGCTGACATTTTTGCTCAGTGGCCCCACCAAGGCCAGCTGAGGTCACCTGAAATCACTAGCACATTTCTGCGCATTATATCGCAATGCATTGAGCTAGAAGGCTGAAATTACCGTCATTGTGCTTGTATCGCCAAGACGTGTCGATTGATATATTACATGACCTCCCTACTCTACCCCATGACCTTGACCTGAGGTCATTGTTTCGGTGACCCATATGTTGACCTGACCTTAAATTACACAGCGTATGTCGATAGCACATTTCAAGGGCTGTCGAATAGCATTTGCAGTTTGTTTCTATCTGTTACAGGTCCTGAGATATGTGCCAATATCCGAGGGTCCCACCCGATATGGTCGAATTTGACATATGATGACCCAGTGACCTAAATATTGACCTGAGCGAGAACATGACAGAAATACTTTCGATAGAGCTTGTCACCAGCTATCCAAAGCCGTTTTCCGTTTGTCGCTACCTAGCATAGTTCTCGAGATCTTAGGGGGGGCAGACATCTGCCCCCCCCCCCGGACATGCGAAGTTGGCGCGGACCGCCGGACGTGCGAGTGTTAAAATATGCGGTACAGCTCGAAATAAACACATCGGGAGCGATAAATAAAAACATAACAGAGGCCCTCCAGGCACACCAGGGCCATCAGACCGCACGGGGCCTAAAAAACAGGCTGGGCCCTCAAAAATGGAATTGATCGTAAACAAGGAACAAATAGACCGGACACTAAATAAATACATCGGCGTCTTCGAAAACGCGCCGATACCACACAAATATCATCGGTGTATATAAAGGCAACAAAGCTGTAAAAAAGCCGGGTCTCAAACATGTGCCGGGCCCCTAACAAAAATTGGCTGGAGCCCTAAAACACATCCATAGAAGAAGAAAATCGCAACGGGTAAAAAACGAACACCTAGCCAGGGTCACGGCTCGGTAGCCAATTTGGGAGCTGAGATTGGCTACCGAGACGTGAACCTGAGATGACGTGCATCAAAGCTCAGTGTGTCTCCGGATTTCCTAATCACGAGAAAACGTGGGAAGAAGAGAACTAATACATCGAATTGAATTTATCGAATTTTTTTTCCAGCGAGCCGCCATACCAGGCATTCCACATGTCAAATGTGGCACAAGACTATCATGTGACAGTAATTAGCAAAACGTGGGAGGCCTAGCAGACACCGGAGAAGCGCACGTAGAGTGGCGAATGTGCCGACTGCGCAAGGCGGGTATACACGTGCACGAACGTTGGCGTTTTGACGACCGGGCGTTATTAATTGGAATGCCTGATGTTGCCAAATGTTGCATTTTTGAGTGATTTGTTCTGGTGTAATTTCAGCAGTGTGAGGTGACTTTTCAAGGGATACCAAAAGAAAAACCTTCAAACAGGATGGGGGGAGTTAGGGTTGAAATCCGGTCATTCAGAAATAATGGTGGTAGATTTGGCCCCCTCCACAGAACAGTTAATTTGGTCACTAATTATTATATAACAAAAATATAAAGAACCCCGTTAAAAAAAAAAATATTGGTGAAAATCCGGGGACTTTTTTAATGGGGGTAGTTGGGTACCTTCCAAATCAGTTTGCCCCTCTCTCGCAAATCCTAGGTACGCCACTGTCATGGCATGACATCATTTAACCTGTTGATGGCTATGATCCGCCGCAATGGACGGTGTACTCCACGGTCCCGGTGCGCCACAGTGGACGATGTGCTCCGCGGCCCCGATCCGCCACAATGGACGGTGTACTCCACGGCCCTGATTCGCCACAGTGGACGGTGTGCTCCGCGGCCCCGGTCCGTTACAATGGACGGTGTACTCCACGGCCCTGATCCGCCACAGTGGACGGTTTGCTCTGCGACCCTGGCCCGCTACAATGGACGTCAGGGTCGAAAAACGGGGTTTTCCTGGATTTTTGCCATCCATAGCATGACAAAATTATCTTCGCAAAATTATCCTCCATGTTGTTTACTCCATGTTGTTTCCTCCATGCGTTTTCAATTTGGACGTCCGATGGTGTTCGACAATGAGTTTCCAGGTGTTAAAGTGCTCAAGAATCACCTAAAACTTCAAAGTGAGACTCTGATGCCAAGGTTTGAAGGAAAATATCCTCTCCGTATTCCATCACTCAGATGTTGTCCTCTCATCACCCAGGATTGCAAAGTATAAATCCAACCCTGGTGAACGACGAGTACTCCACGGCCCTGGTGAGTCACAGTGAACGGTGTGGGATTAGTCACGGCTTTGCATCATCTGTCCGAGCAGTTTTGTGTGCATTAGTTGTCACTTTCTCCGCATTCTACCTTTCACTTTACCATTAATAGGAACCAATGTCACCGATGTATTAATATTTCCCAATTCGTCACAGCCATTGAATCTGCTTGAGACACAGCTGCTCTTGTTGTGCATTTCGAGCGATGAATATTGATGCCATCAGAAAAGCAAATTATGTCAGCAGCGAAACTGACCTTACTTCCACTAAGGTAATGATTACAGGTACTAACAGCAGTGCGGCCAGAAATGCCTTTGGACCCGGCACCCTTGTGGCCGTATTCGTGTCCCTCGCACCTATATGAAGACTCCTTACGTCTGTCATGTGTTCCTACTGTCCGACATTTTGCACCTCTTTATATTTGCCCTTGATATGCTCTATATTTGCTTTATATGATAAGGTCGGGTCACACGAAGTCGGGTCATCGCGGATCATTGTTCACACAATGTCATGGTGTACTACTTCGGTGGCTCTAAAACTGAATTAAAATTTCAATTAACAAGGAACAGTAGCATTCGGCATAAGACCACATTGCGGGCGCAATGTCGCCAAGGCAGCTGACGCGCACAAAAATCCCAACTCCACACACAAGACGGCAGTGTAGAATAAGCATAATACTTGACCTGACCTAACACCATTGACTTTGTGACATATTTGAAAGCCGAATGTCTATATCATTCTTTCATCATGTTCTGCACGAAAAGTTTTCCCCTTGCTGCGATAAGAAGAGAGAATTTGACCTGACATCCGTTTAGTAACCTTGGCCTTGATTAAAATTTTGGGAAAGCAGAGTTATTTGATTTGATGAAAGAACAGTATGATCTGGATTTGGTGTTGCTAGCTGCAACCACTGCGAATCTCGGCATTTTTGAGATTTGGGAATATTATCCTCCTGGGTCCGTCCCAAGTGAATTTCAAGGGGAATTAGATAAAAATGGGTGAATGAGGTCAAGAAGGCAAATATGGTGGAGTCCAAGCACCACCAAAGGTATAGAAAACTCCGCACTTAACCTTCTGGAGGGATAGGATTACAAGTACTAACGGGGCTGCAGTAAAAATGTCCCCATTACGACACACCTGGTGCGGGGACCATTCCAATTCCGCTGATTTGAAAACTTCTTTGATTTCTGCCATTATTCCCACTTTCCGAAGTTTTGTACTTTTTATTTCCGACTCTAGCAAAGGAACCATTCCAGCCGACATATCCATTTCAAAACCGTCGGATGGCACTTCTGGGAATCTCCTGGGTTGACCTTTTCGGACTCCTTGGCCGTGACCGGAGAGGCATGTACCCGGTGTGTCCTACTCTTGCTCTTGGCTGCGCCATTGGGTACGTGTGGGATTTTTTATATTGTTGTAGAAAAGTGGTAGGACGATTGCTCTGATTGATGTCTATGATCCGTTGTGCATTTTAGTTTGCTTGGTGTCGTGTGTGGTGACTGACTTGAGCCAACATTGCCAACATTGAGTCGGCACTTGCCCCCTCAGAAGCATAAAAACAACACCCCTGTGTAGCAGGCAGAATTAGTTCTGAACAAAAGCCTAATGTGCTATAAATCGGAACTCTAGTTTCCTTCATGATCTCCTCTGTTGAAGCTTGGTGCACAGGATTATCCATTTGTGCTGTACATGTTTGTCACGCTTCGTTCGCATTGCTTGCTCGTCATTGACAGTTTGTCCATGACACGTTGGTGAAGCAGACATTTGATCGCGACCGAGTTGCCATATTGGCCTGCAATGGGAGAGCAACATGAAGGTCAGGACCAGGAAAACGAACAAAGAAAACTGCGTCTGGGTCCGTGTGACACAATGCTGCAGTTGATGCAGGCTGGTAGTGGCCGTAACACTCCGCGTCGGCTTGTTTGTAGGCCTAGGACACCAAGAAACAACCGTCGCCGTGGGCACGACGGCAAACACGCACAGGAAAGGGTCGCGAGTCATGCGAAGGAAATGAGAGAAGAAATAGAGGGTGAGTGGGTGAGATCGCTGCTTTCTCTCCTCCCGACGTCTGGCCGGCCATTTGTTGTGAACGTACTGTCCGTTCCCTTCCGACCTGCTAGTTCTTCACTCCGTTTGCTCGGAGTCAACAATCCTGACTCTGTCCCGCCCACGCGTGACAGAGACACGGCACCTCCGTGTCACTGCGTATCGGGCTCTAACCATGAAAGCGTTTTCCTCAATTTAGTGTTCAGGTCCCAATCGCCTTCGTCCTTTGCTCATTCTGTCCCAGTTCCCCAGTGTTGGTGGTAGTGGCCGTAACCCTCCGCGTCGGTTTGTCTGCAGCCCATATAGTGAAACCTCTGCTTTCTTTGGTCTTTGGTATCTGGTGGTGCGCCGTTGTGCAAGTTTGCAACACTTTATTGGAACATGGAGGCAGCGACGAACACAAGGGGGCAGTGCCCCCCCCATCCCTCCTTGCCATAGGAAGGTGGCGCCCCATCGGCGTGGAAAAGGCGCCCCTCTGTGAAAGCTCGAGTGCACCCCTGCCGAATTTCACCGCGAAAGGCACCCCCCCCGCCCCCTCCCGGAAGGTTCGGGTGCAACCCTCCCTCGGATTGTTCACCCAGAGACGCCCTTCGGAGCAAAGGTCTCCCCCAGATACCTTCAAAGTGGCGTCCCTCAGGACATGTGTCCCGCCTCCATGGCAATTGCTAGATCTCCCCCTGCTTGGAGGTAGTAAATAGTTCAAAGAATATTGTGCGGTCTTACCATTACCATTTTTGTCAACGTAGCATATTTCTGTACATGCTACGTTGACAATTAAATGCAGAAACCAGTAAAGAAACTTGTCACGTGACTCTTTTGTTGCATGCTGCTTAGGTTTTCTTGCCCGTTGCTAATGTTTTCCTGCCCGCTGCTTTTACGCATGCTTGGTAGTGTGTACAGCAATGATAGTGAGCCATTCTAAATGCATGTCATGCATCACACCACATGTTTGTTTTTAAAAAGCCGACTGAGGGATGTGCAACATTGCATTGGCAGAAAAGAACGATGCATTGATGACAACAGAACACAAACGACCGTAATTCGGATTACCCTACAAAGTTATTCGGAATAGTAAATCCAGAATAATTATTAACCACGAACTGCACACTGTGTAGCGGCTACCCTCGGTCATCTTGTTCCATTGTCGGGTTCCAATGTTACGTTTCCACACTGTTCTCCACTAACTATTATCGACGCTCTTTTCACGGACGATGCCAGCTTCCCGACCCGCACTGTTTATTATTTTGACGCCCAGCCCGCGCTCCGCGCCGACGCCTTTTCACTCTCGAATAGCATCTAACGAGCCTTTAACACGCATGCCTCATCAATTGGAACCACCTTGCAACTTCGCGTCAGCTCGCCACCACACAAATACTGCAATACGTCAAAACGCACTGCGCAATATTGTGCTCCTTGCACCAAAATTACCACCGAGAACCTTCCGAATGTCTTCCAAAAGTGACCATTGCTTTGATTCGTCATGCCAATCAATCCTAAGGCTTGTGCTTCACCTCGCGAATAGCCCCAACCTCCAAACTATGTCCTCTTGCGTTACATGCAAAAGGCGTATATATACACACATATATATATATATATATATATATATATATATATATATATATATATATATATATATATATATATATATATATATATATATATATATATATATATATATATATATATATATATATATATATATATATATATATATTGGGAAATGAAGGTGGAAGTTTGCATACAAATTGGTCCAACCATCTCGGAGCATAGTTTGGATGCAGAAGTACATCTAAGAATTGCCAGATATTGTAAGATCGATCCGGGCTTGGATATTCAATAGCGCCGATGTAGTCACATATACTGAATGCGTTAGTTAAGGGTGCATGCAAATCGATCCAGCTACCTCGGAACGTCGTTTTAGCTGCGACGAGTGGCTGAATTGGGTCTGTGTTCACAGCCATATATAAGGTTGATAAACATTGTTTCAAGATTAGATATTCCAAAGCGCTAATGAAATCGCATCCTCTGATTCGATTGATGAAGGTTTGACGTAAATCGGTTCACACATCTCGGAGTATGGAATATTGTCTTTTAGCTGCATACTTTGAATGCAAAGTCTTTCCATAAAGACACCTTTGAAGAAAACAGGAAATATTAGGATCTATTCTCTATTTTGTGATCTTAGTGAATTGTATTGTTGACTATATTTTATCTAGGGACCGCTGTTCTACACAGATAAAGCAGGCTGGTTTTATACGGTCCAATTTAAGGGCTGTGTCCCTGTTTCGATTATTTCATGTACAATATACACAAGCAGAGAAACCCTATGCTGTGTGGTAAAACACATTACAATGTTAGACATGATTGTCTTTTACAGTGAATATGGTATACCTGGAAGAACTATCAATGCCTCATTTTACACCGACGTGTTAAATATGAAGTTCAACACTCTTCCCGTCATCAATGTGCATTGTTTTGCATATATTTGTATGATTATTTTTCTTCATTATATATTGCGTCACTCCAAGCTGCTTTTCGGTGGTGTTGGATGTTGCACCTGCACAGTCCATCCATCCATCAACGATTGAAGCTCTTGTTTTCGGACTGCAATGCAAGCATTTCCAGTAAGAATGAGAAGTCATACCATGCTAATAATGCTCGTTAGGCGTCATAGGCGGACACAATACCGGTGGCGCCGCTCTGGTGGTGGGTTGTGAAGGAACACCACCAGAGTGGGCTTGCTTTGATTAATGCTATATTCTGGTCTCTAGACGAGGTGCAAGTAATTTCCAATGGTCCAATTTGAACAACATTGAAACAAGCTCTCTTATGATGTGTAGTTCGTTTTATTATCAAATCATTTCACCCTGTCACTTTGCCCTTAAAGTGAAATGGGAGCAATTGGCCACTCAACATCTTGTGATAAACACGTGTCATACATCTTCTGTGTGACGTCCCGACAATTTCGAATGTTCTTAACTAAACGAAAATCGAACGTGCTACATTTTTATATCATCTAGAATAACTTCCATGAAGGTTTAACCCTGTCACTTTTGCACTCAATTCCACATAATTTGTGTCCCAAATTATCACATTGCATCACTTTATATTGTATATCAGATGTTCTACATTATCGAATTAATTTCCAATGGTCTTAAATAAACAGGCATAAAATCCGCTGCCTTATGATGTCATACTCGACTACTTTTACAGTTTTCTAACCCGGTCATTTTTGCACTCAATTCCAGGATTTGCATCTTGAATTATCGCATTATATTCTTTTAAATTGTATATCAGATGCTCTACATTACCGAATTAATTTCCAATGGTCTTAAATAAACCGGCATAAAATCATATGCCATACTCGACTAATTTTATAGATATCTAACCCTGTTATTTTTGCACTCAATTCCAGGATTCGTGTCTCAAATTTCCACATTGTATTACTTTTAATTGCATATCAGATGTTCTACATTAGCGAATTAATTTCCAATGGTCTCAAATAAACCGGCATAAAATCATCTGCCTTCTGATGCCATACTCGACCACTTTTATACATGTCTAACCCTGTCACTTACTACCTTTTGACATGAAGCTTTGCGACATTATTGACGTTCTGGCATGGCTCGATGCATGTCAAGCGCCGACGGTTGCTGCCTAGAGGATCCGTAGGGCCGCCGAGAGGTGGCACGATAGAAAGTAAAGTTCCACCCTTCAACAATACTAAGCAACATCGGCTCTGCCACGCCAAAATGGTGTAGAAGAAATTCACGGTTGTAGATGCATTATTTCCCTTCAACGCCCATAAGCGTAATGTTCCTAAACAATTTCGACAAAATATGTCGGCCTCAACTCTAATGGTGGCGAAACTCATGCCAGGCATATCGTCTATCGTTTCAAATATGAAAATCTGCCTGCAACTTTGGCGTTGGGGCCCATTAACATTCAGGGAATAGGATTCCCGCGCCCCGCCATGTTATGAATGGCGGGCGGTTGGAGACGGGCCGCAGGCGGCCGGCGGCCGGCCGTCTATGGTGGAAAATAGTTCAAAAAAGAAATACGGAAAGTAACAATATTCGCAATAGGTCACCGCAAGTGGCAATTAAATTGACGTCTGAAGGCAAGCGAACTTTCATAAATGCATTTCGCATCATATTTTATGGAGACAGAGTCTCATAAATTGTAACTATATTCTTCGCGCAAACACTAGTAAGCATCCGGGACCGCTTGTCGGGGGCGCATGTTTGAGAGTTCTTGAATGGGACCTGTTTTCTTTCTTTACTGGAGATCCCCCGATGTCCGCAGTAACATTGGGTCTGACGCCTAACGTAATAAACATGGTATTTGTGCATTCATTTTGTCATGAAAATCTGGTTCGCAAACTAAAATGTGGAGTTACCAACCACGCTAAGTTAAGTCAGGTTAGATTACGCTATGTTATGTTTGCGTAGTTTAGATTGTTATGTCGCATAACAATCTATCTAATCTATGAATCTAATGCAACGGCTACATTACATTATGCAATGCTAGGCTAGGTTATGTTAGGCCCAGTCAGGTTCAATTTTTTGCCTTATTCTTCATTATATATTACTTCACCTAAAGCCACTTCTTCAGCATTATTTAATTTTGCACACACCTTATAATCCAACGATGATGAAGGCCGTTGTTCTCAAAATGCAATGGAAGCATTTCCAGTGGAAAGAATCCGTGACATCATCATATTGTTAATAAACATACTGTTCGTTTCAAAATCTGTTCAACAACCGAAAGTGTGGATTTACCAACCAGGGTAAGTTAGGCTAAGTTGCGGTATTTTCTCAAATGCACAGATTTCCTGAACTATCACAACACCTTGCATTATTCAATGTTTGCTTTATTTCTGGCTAATATGATGACTTTCAAAATTTAAATGCAGTTAGTTATTGCTGTGTTCCAAAATATGTGGATGCACTTTAGCATTTTATGCTTAAACTCCCTCGAATTCAGCTCTAAACAAGAACTCATGCTTATATTGCGTTTCCTCTTTTGGTGCCTCTTTAGCACGAAATAATTGATCTCGCAACATCCCCAGCATCACTTGAACTTCACCTTCCCTTCATTCGTTTTCCTTGTCCATTAGGAAGTAGGTAATACTTGAGTCAATACAAAAAATGCGACACGGAGATGTGTCGCGTTGGGGTGGGGGGGGGGGGGGGGGGTAGGAGGCGAATGAGCTTGTTGGCGTGTCGAACCGTAGAGGTCATTTGCACCACTTTTAAGGTGAGAGTGTTTTGCAAGGAAATCTAAAAGGGAATATTTACGTTAAAGGAGTCGTACGTTATAGTGTATGTGACGTTATATTGCTGAAGGCGGGGATGGGCGGGGAACATCTCCCGGCTGTTCAGCATTTTTTGTTTTATTTTACTCCTCCGCAAGATAATTTGTAGTTTTATGTCGCGTTTTGTTTTTAGCGTAAATTCAAACGAAATCCGTTCACATTACCTAAATCCTTCTTGGGTAAAGGGTTTCAGCCCGCGATTAATTCGACTTTACAAATCGTATGACAAGCTGTCAGACTTTGGTGTCTGTTGTTGGGCCGCCGCGGGCTGCCTCGGCACGTGCGCTAATGCGCCGGGCCACGTGACCGGGTCACGTGACCCGGTCACGTGACCCGGTCACGTGACCCGGTCACGTGGCCCGGGCCGCCGGGGTGGCTCGGCGGCGTGTCGTGTCATGCGGGAGGGTGAATACAGGATTCGAGGGTGAAGGTCTGTGACAGCGATCAGCGGTCTGTGATCTGCGGTCTGTGCGACTGCTGATGCGGTGTGATCAGCGGTCAGCGGTCTGTGATCTGCGGTCTGTGCGACTGCTGATGCGGTGTGATCAGCGGTCAGCGGTCTGTGATCTGCGGTCTGTGCGACTGCTGATGCGGTGTGATCAGCGGTCAGCGGTCTGTGACAGCGAGTTGCAGAGCCAGCGATCAAAGTCGGTGACAGGTTGTTGTACAGGAACTTTTCCGCTCGATCCAAGTTGGATTATTCTTGGATAGGACCTTGTGTTGTAGTCGCCCTACGAGGTCGACGGCACTTCTTGGTCGGCTTACCGGCGGAGGAAAAGCGTCTCCTTTCGCGTTAAGGGGCGTCTACTTTCGAGTCTGCAGTCAAGGAGTTAACTCGGGAGGAACAACTGGCCGAACTCTGCGGCACAGCGTCATCCGTCAACGAACGTGAGCACACAGTCACCTGGGCAGAGTATGCTGGGATCTCTGCTGAGTCTCCACACCCAATCCGAACGCCACAGAGATCTTCATCTCCTCCGTGGCGCCGTGCCATGGACGGAGACTGCACCAGGGCCGCGGGCAGAGCGGCCGGCGCAGGACGGGAGCGCTGGCGCCGTAGTTCTCCGGCTGCGCCGCGGAGTGGCGCTGCCGGCGCGGCTCATGCTGGGGGTAGAGCATGGGAGGCCAGCAGATGCCGGGAGCAGCGTGGCGGCTCACCGGTGCCGGCACGGGCGCGGGAGAGCGATGCGGGCATGGCCGGCCGGCCTGAGCTAAGAACAGCCGACCGCGGCCAATCGCGCAGTCCGGACCGGCAGACGAGTGGACGGCAGGCCATCCAGTGCTGGGCTTGTCGCGGCTTCGGCCACCTCAAAAGGCACTGCCCAAACGGACAAGGGGGCAGGCTGGCGGAAGGTTGGTGAACCTTCCCATAGCTCGGGTTGCAATCAATGGATTTGCGGTAAGTGATGCCTTAATAGACAGTGGTAGCCAACTGAGTATGATAGACAGCCGTGTTTTTGGCATCATTGCTCCGAACTCGCCATTGAAGCCGCCTGCCCGTCTTGTTTCCGCCTCTGGGCATGCTTTGAAAGCTCTGGGCACGTGTAAACTTAAGGTTGCGTTGTCCGGGGAAGATCACTGGGAACTTGAAAGTGAGTTTGTCGTTGTAGAAGATTTGATTCATGATGCTGTCTTGGGATGGGACATTTTATCGGCACGCAAGGCCGTGATTGATTGTTCTCCGACGCACGAGGTTAAGCTAAAGCTGAGAATCAAAAACCTGTCTCTGTCCCGCCACATACGGCTGTTTGCCTGGCTATAAAGGTTGATCAGAAACTTTCATGCGAATCGGAATATTTGTTGATCGGCCAGCGTTCCAATAATCTCGAGATTTGCGATTCTCTGTTGAAACCTTTCTCGGAGACGGAGATTCCGCTGTACGTGCGTAATCGTTCTGATCGCACCGTGACGCTGCATAGGCGCAGCGTGATAGGGTACGCCGAACGCGTTGAGAACATTCAGCCGTATAAACCCAACCCCAATCCAGGCGGGCCCTGTGACGCAAAGGCCCAGGTAAACGCCGTGTCAGCTGACGACGGTAAATTTGTTTGTCCTGACGACTGACGAGACTCTTGCCAGTTTCGAGGTGGGGGAGGCTATCTCCGGCCCACAGCGAGACAAGCTGGCTGACCTAATCGCCTCTTTCCCTGAGGCGTTTTCGTTGCAGTCACAGTTTTCGTTGCACTGCAGTTCGTTGCAGTGTGACAGCGGTCTGTGACAGCATGGTGTCAGAAGTGGGATGAACTTTCGGTGCCAGGAGAAAAACCCTAGGATCCTTTTAGCCTCCCGGATGGTTCTGGGCGGGGACAGGTTTTCCACAATTTCGATACGGTCGGTATCTATTGTAACGGCATCAGGGGTGATGCGGTGGCCGAGGTACGTTAGCTCGGTTTGGAAGAGCTTGCATTTACTAGGTGAAACCTTTATCCCCTCCTTCAGCACCGTCGCAGAGCCTCTGGTCAGACTCTGCAACTCAGAGAAGTACTACTGGAGCGGCGACCTGGACGCCAGTTTCGCCGCTCTGAAGGCGGAGGTGATCAGCAGCCGGGTGCTGAGCTATCCACGCCGAGACTGCCCGTTCATCCTCTACACTGACAGTAGCAGCTGTGGGGAGGTCAAATTTTGAGTCAAATACAGGACGGTGCTGAGCGTGTCATAGCCTACAGCGGCAACAGATACAGTAAGGCGCAGCGCAAATGGACGATCTATGAACTGGAGCTGTACAGCTTTTTACAAGGCCTGAAGAAATTCTACAAGTACCTAGCCGATGTGGAATTCACGTGGGTCTGTGACTGTAGAAGTGCATTGCAAATCCTACAGAATCGCGATCAGATGAACCCGAGGCTGGTGAGATGGCGAGCCTTCATCAGCCAGTTCAGGTATAATACCGAGCACCGAAAGGCTAGCCAAATGCAGCACGTAGATATGCTGTCTCGCATACACACGGACCAGGAACAGGAGATCAGCGATGCGGCCCGGTCGGCCGACGAACCATCACATGGTTGTGATACGGCACGGGGACAGGAGACAGTCCCTGACACGTCCGGCGACAGCGGACCGGTGAGACCGGGCGCGGGTCAGTCGGATCCGCCGACTACAGAGCGTGCGGACGGTCGCGCCGCCCCTGACCCTGGTGGCGAAACTCAGCAACAGTGCACGGACAGTGCACGGACGACGCACGGCCGACGCGCCGATGCTACCCCGGTACGGGGGACGGATTTGTACCCGGAATCTGTACGTACAAATTCGACACCGAAGTCTAACGGTTGTGAAGTCGCTAGCGAGGGGGCTCGGGAGGTTTCCGCTGTTTCACTGGTTCCTCTCAAGCCAGATACCCTGCGCTGGTACCAGCGGCACGACAGGAATTGTGGAGCCATAGCACATCGCTTGAATCATGGAAAGTGGCCACGTTTCGCCCCTCCCTGTCTGAAACGTGAGCCGTCGGAACATTTCAAACTAAGAGACGGGATTGTGCGCCGAACGCCGGCAGGGTCGGCGGGCCCCGAGCAGGTGGTCTGGCCCTTGGCAAAACGATATGAGCTGTTTCATGCTCACCACGACACCACACACCACGCCCATGGTGGCCCTGAGCAAATGTACGAGCTGATCAGTCGGCACGCTTGGTACCCGGGCATAAAGGCAGGATGCGAAGACTACGTCCATACCTGCGAAAGATGCGAACAGAGAAAAAGTACTCGTATCCGCAATGCTCCCCTGCCGCCTCAGCCGGCAAACTGGCCTAACGAGACGCTCGTAATTGACATTGTAAATATGCCAAGAAGTCAGGTGACGAATAGGTCACTGGTGCTTACGTGTGTTGACAAATTGTCAGGGTTTCTGTCTTGCTACCCGCTTGACACAGGTAACGCAGAAGAAGTCGTCGAAGTGTTAAGCGCCCACTTTTTGACCTATGGTGCCCCAGAAAACCTCGAGGGCGATGCGAGCTCAAACCTCGTGAAAAATGCCCAGGTCACGGCGCTTTGCGAGCATTTCGGTGTTCAGACGCGGGCGAGCGTGGGGTATCACCACGAAGCCGTCGGCAAGGTCGAAAGAAAACACTTTGACATTAAACGCCGCCTACGGACGATGTCAGACTCCAGAGGCACTGACTGGGTGCAGAAGCTACCCGGTACAGTTTTCTCGCTGAACAATGAAGTATCCGATTCGACCGGTTTTTCTCCATTCTTCATTTATTTTCTCCGCTACCACCACACCCCATTGTCGAAACTAGCAGCTGCCCCCAGGAACCAATACTCACACGATTATGTTCACGAGAAGCTCCGTCTCCTGTCCAATGTGTTTCAACAGTCGCAGCAGCAGCGCGCCCAGAGCGCTGGCCGGTACAAACAGCAGTATGACAGGCGGCACAGAGTTGCAGAGCCAGCGATCAAAGTCGGTGACAGGTTGTTGTACAGGAACTTTTCCGCTCGATCCAAGTTGGATTATCCTTGGATAGGACCTTATGTTGTAGTCGCCCTACGAGGTCGACGGCACTTAGATTTTGTTGAAAAAGGTGGAAAACTTCGACGCACCCATGTGAAAAATGTAAAAGTTGTGCGCGATCGTGATGTGTAATTGTGTGACACGTTTCACGTTTTCAGTGCAAGGTGCGAGTATTGTTGCGCATTGCGGCCGCGGGTATCACTTGTTCAGTGCCAGACTTGACGTTTGTACAGAAGATACATGGTACTTACTTGGTACGGCGACATAGGTGAGGTCAGGGTAGCCGTTCAGCGTTATTTGCTTCAAACGCGGTGTATATACTGAGCTGAAATCCGTTTTTTTTTTGTTCAATTGCGATTACCCTCGCAATTTGGATGAGAGGGGAAAGTGTCAGACTTTGGTGTCTGTTGTTGGGCCGCCGCCGGGCTGCCTCGGCACGTGCGCTAATGCGCCGGGCCACGTGACCGGGTCACGTGACCGGGTCACGTGACCCGGGCCGCCGGGGGTGGCTCGGCGGCGTGTCGTGTCATGCGGGAGGGTGAATACAGGATTCGAGGGTGAAGGTCTGTGACACAAGCGTGTTTTATGGGACGGCAAATGCGACGTTGAATTGTTTAAGGTGGAAATTCGAATTACCGCAGTCCATGTAAACTACGTAGGTGACCTGACCCTGACGAGATAATAACTTCAAACTCGGTACGCTAATAAGAAATATAATCCATCAGCACACATATTCTGTGTGTTCAAAAATATTGAATAGCGGTACAGTAGTGCGCAAGGAAACATTTTTCTAATTTAACCCTTCATTTGACGTAGGGTCTGACCTGAGGTCACACCTTGCAGCTTTACATTTTTGTTTCATCATTTTAAATACACGTGTGAATCACGTTTGACTAACTTACATGGTTTGCTTACGAACAATGTATCAGCGCATGTGTAAAAGCAGTATTGAGACGAGATCGTGACCTGCCTGTTATCCGCAATGGCTGCGATATTGCGAGAGCTTAGAACACAATTTGCACATGATGTGCGCAAGTGAGGAATCTGATGGCATGTCAAAAATAAAGCGATAGCATGAGCGGATCACGAGATAGCTTTGAAATATCAGGTGAGGGGGATTCAACTTGACCCCACTCCGCACTGTAAGGGTTAACTGAAAAGTTTCTGGCTTACTGGACATTTCACCGCAATCACAGGCTCTAGTGGGGAAGAAAAGTAACGACCCTGAGTTCCGAGACCGTGCGGACGATTGCGGACCAGGTTCGCCAGGAGCCAAATATTTCGGTTTGGCGTCTTGGGCGGGGCGAGGTCGTCAGCAAATGCACAGTCCACCGAATCCTGAAAAAGGATTTCCTGACCTGACTCCCAACAGGATTTCCATTTGTCATGTTCTGAAAGCAGCTGACCAGGAGGGGCGAGTCCAGTTTTGCAACTGGCTGAAGATGAGGTGTGCCTTCTCGGAGCACTTCATCGACAACATCTGGTTCTCGGACGAGGCACACTTTCATCTGCATGGTCAGGTGAATTGGCAGAATGGAATTATATTTTGGGGTAAAGCCGCGCAGGACGAGTTCTTGCATACCCGATGCACTCGTCTGAGCTCACTGCTTGATGTGATCTAAGCTGATGAGGGATTCTCATCTCGTTCGGCTTCGAAGACCGCAGCTGTGAAAAAAAAAGTTTCTCTGGCGCAGTACATCTCTGTCTTTCAGCGATCCTGGACGGCCTCGAGTAGCAAGTGTGCGGACAACATGCACCAGTAGTGGCTGCACCAAGGGGAGGCGAAGCCCGCACACTACAGGAATGCCCCTGAAGTGGCTTCAGGAACATTTCGATCGCCGCATAATCTACAAGAAGATCCGTATCAACAAGCCTGCCCACTCACCCGACATTCTTTCTATGGGGTCATCTGCACAGCATAGTGCGCCAGATACCAGTCTCTCTCCTGAAACTGAAGAACATCAGGATATGCAGAGCGTCGTATATCAAGCACGATATTTTCTGTCGAATCGCTCAAGAAACGTCCAAATGAACGAAGGTATGCGCTGCGCGGAAAGGGGCGCACCTTGACCACGTGCTTGAAGAGTGTTCATATTCAACAGCATGCTGCAGTTTCTATCACGTAAAATAGAACGAGGTACTGTGCATTTTGATGCCAATTGCGATTGGTTGTTCTGTGCAATTGTTCCAAAGTTATAGGCATTTAAAATGTAGTACGTTACTAAGAGAGACACCGGTACGGCTTTCCTTGTCATTTGGTGAGCGGAAGATCGTCCACAATACCACACACTTTAGCTAACAAGGACTCTTGGGATATAGAAGCGGTGTCTGGAGAACTGCATGTTTTGCTGGAGGTGATTGCTATAAATTGCATAGTTGAGAATTACCTTGAAATATTTACAAATAGACGTGGTACCCGAATTTACGCGGTTAACTATTTGGATGTCGATTTTCGTTAGGTAAGTGTTCTGAAATTTTGACCTCAAGCTGCATACCGTTTTCTTTTTTTCCACCCGCACTTGTTTTCTATATTCCGATATTTTACCCTGGGATCGAACACATCAGCTTTGAGGATCGGACACGCCTTACATCGGTTGGATTCAATTTGCGCCATCTGCTCCCACAGGACCACACTTTCGTTTTCAATTATGTCACTCATAAGAATGGTGAGCTCCTGCTGTTCGAGAACGCTGTACTCTACGGCCTCGGTCTCCCTCTCAGACGAACTGAGTTTGTCGTCTATGAAGCGAATTTCTTGCACGTTGCGTGCTTTTATCAGCTCTTTGATTGGACCTAATGCAACAGCGTCCAAATCAGCCTTCCGAGTCCTGGTGTCTTCTAGTCTCCTCTTGCGAGGGCTGTTTTTCTTATGTACCTTTCATCATCTCTGACACTGACAGTATCGCTTCCTGGTATCTAACTCGTGCACACAGGACACTTTCATTTGTTTTGTCTTTAGCAGTGGCAAAGTGCCATCCGCTAGAGATGTGCTAAGTTAATGAAACGGTGACGTTAAATCGGCTTATGTGATATCGGGTGATAACAAACAAGCAAGAGAGGAAATATGAGAGCCGCCGGCAAACAAGGAACATGGCGTATAGGACCGGTACTTACATGGCATACAGGTACACATCCAGACATGCATACATACATATTAGACAGTAGAACACTTGGAAGGTGGACAGCTTCATAGCCTCAGAACAGGCTCCGCTGGCCACCTGCGACCTGAAACGAATATGAGGCCCGGCGCCCAGGGAGGGCAGTGGGCGTTAGGCCCGACATTTAAAAGTGTAGGTATACGTTTATGTTGAAGCTTGGGAAAACCTCAGAAGGGAAAAAACCAAGCTGCTTGGAAACTCGAAGGGAAAAAACCAAGCGCAATATATATGGAAAACGGTGCGCTTTTGCCAAATTTGACCGGTTCCTGCCTACCTAGTGCGAAATAACCTACATGTTTGTGGCTTACAACGGCGGAGAGGATGATAGCGTTTGGCTTCAAATGGCTTGTTTTATTTTGGTGCTATCTAAAATGGTGAAAAGTGGATTAAGGAGCTCCGCAAGTGTGGAGCTCAGCAAAAGTGGAAGGCGATGTTTGGCAATGTAAAAGAGAAGGGACCGACGCTGCAAATCATATGTGGGATAGGTAAGCAGAAAATGGTGGACGGAGTTACACGTGTTACACACTTGGCAAAGTGGAGCACGGCGAAGTCGGTGGAGGAGGTGATGATAGGTGAGTTTGGAGTGTCCGAGTCGGAGCCGGGCAAGAAGCACCTCGTGTGCGTGTGTATGTTGTTGGGAAGACGGTCATTTGGAGAAAAAGTGATTAAGGTGATGTAAGTGTGTGGTGTTATTATTGCAGCATACCTGGGGATACTGTGTATGTAGCCTATTGGTGAGGGATAAGAGGTCAGTGGAGGTACTAGGACGGATTTCGCGGCGGAGACGTAATGCCGAGGGCAGTATTCTGTAGCAATATGTAACGGTACTGTCGCATATAGGTAATCTCGAGAGCAGCAATATCCGTAGCAATAGTGTGGAGTTTGGAATTCTGGGCATGTCAGCTGTCTCGGCTAGATTTCCCTGGCTATATTACGCCCAGCGTAACAGTGATGTCGCGTAGGAAGTGTTGGGGCGGTTGTGTTGCTGACAGTAAATACGGCAGCAGTATTTGCGGTATACAGCTAACAATCAAAAGCTGTGGTATCTCATTGCCTACTGGTTTGTCTAAATGTCAGTGACGAGTTGCTACCGCTAGTGCATGGGATGTTGTTAACGCTCGGACCTCCGTCCTCGTCAGGTGTCGTGATGGAACGCTTCGACTGGTTGCTTCCCTGTTCGTTGTCAGGTGCCTAAAGCAGGAACCGAAAATCAGGGTGGAGGAACATAGCACAGCGAGCACCCGAGGCGACCCTGAACGAGCGGGCGCTACCGATCAGTAAGTAGTGCATGACCCATGACCTCTGTTGCCTGCTGGCCACACGGCAGCCATCTTCCGCCACGGGACAATTGGAACATCCTGGAGACAGAACCCCACCGGAGACAACGCAAGATCAAAGAAGAGGCACACGGCTGCGATTCCCATCAGGAAGCCAAGTGCAGGCATCAGCTCAATGGGAGCGCCGCAGGGAAGCATCAGAGAAACTGAATAGCATACATTGCAGCTGATTGTCGTCCTAATTGGGCACTTGGTAGGACGTCGGCTGTCCAGAGACTCCGAGTTGAATCCAATCAGCGTCACGAGATATTCAATGTATGCAACTGAACAGGAATGCTCACCAGTTCGTGCCCTTGGAAGGCAAACTACCTCATGACAACTGGACAAGCAGCTGGTCCAAGTGGTGGTTTCATTCCACCCATCACGCTTCTCACCGAGGCGCATAGCCCGAATATGACCAATATTGCTTGTTGACTGAATTCTTCACTTCACTGTACCGGTGTACTACTCGTCTGCCTGTGACCAGTCATGAGTGACACCGCACTTACCCATGTGCACCAGAATTTCTTGGGAATATCGAACGTAGAGTGATATGCGTACATTGCAGTCCTATTGGTACACAGGATTAGTATCTGCTAATTTACGATATTTCGCCACATCTTCAATGCTGCAAGTCTTTTTGCCTACAAGAAATTGACAATTAGCTAATGTGGAATTCACCACCAGCAGATTCAGGAGTGCACTGCGCGTTTCAGTAAAGTGCAAGCGCTATAGCCCAATGCATCTTATACCTGTACCGCTTGATCGCCCTGCCGTAGGTAAATAATGTTTGTTTTATTTCCAAACATTTGAATGCAATGTTTTCTCTTTTTGGCCAATCTCCCTAGCCTACAACGCTACAGAACACTACAACTCGTCAGATACCACTTCAGGACAACTACACAGCTAAATCACCCCTCCAATGTCGCATGGTCTAAACCCCCGGTTCGGCGCTCCAAAAACAAAAATAAATACAGCATTGATATTCACTTGAAGCAGGTTCTTAAATCCACACTGAACTTTCCCGATGTTACCCCTGACCGAGTTCCCCATTTATCCCATTCTGGCACATCAAACACACCAAACTTGAGTATCTATTTAGGCACAATAAAATCCTACTCACCCCCATCGACGTTCAAGTCAATTTTTCTTTTTATAGCAAGAGGCCCACCCACAACATAATTCATTTTACACTAACGGCTCCCGTACTTGCGCAATGGTACGGGCGCCGCCTGGTGCAGTGGGCCCAACACTGGCCAAACCAAACTAACACGTCATCATTCGGTATACACAGCAGAATTAGTCGCCATACTCACCTTCCTCCAACATATCATTGCACAACACATCACTGCCCCTACTACAATCTGCACTGACTCACGATCCTCCGTGGACGCCCTCGCGGCCATACACAACACCACGCACCCCACACTCCACGCCATCCGACATCTCTACAATGACAACCACGCACACCTTCAGCTCACTCTCCTCTGGATTCCCGGACCTAGGGGTATCCCGGGGAACGATCGAGCGGATGGTTTGGCCCGAACGGCGATCGACCTCCCCGAATGAGGGAGTTCCGGTACCACCCGGGGATCTTCTAGCCCTGACCAATAGTGTATTTAAGAAATATATCCAGGACTGCTGGTCACACAACGCCACACACCTACACGCTATTAAGCCCACACACTCTCCAACTGGCCCTGTTGCAAGAACACTCCCGTTTGAACGAGGTGATGCTCGCCAGACTTCGCCTCGGACACACCAGACTGACACACAATTATGTTTTTTTTAATCTACCACACCGCCTTCCATTTTGTACCACATGTCATGTCACATTACTGTCGCCCATGTCTTACCTATCTGTCCAGCATACGCTCCACATCGTCGCGCTATCATCCAGCATTTCACCAACATCCATAAGCAAATTTCGCTTCGGGGTCTCCTCGGGGATGAGCACCCGGCGCTCCTCCGGTTACTTTTCCGCTTTCTACATGACACCCAACTTTCCGAACGGATATGATTTCTCTGTTGTACGTTACCTGTCCAAACTGAATTGATGCGAAGTCGAAAGCTATGACACGTGCCGCACTCCTCGTTCGCTGTATGACTGCGCTCCACACATCTTCCTCTCCGACGCTGTAAAACACATACATATAGGTTATCTCACAAAGGTAGGCAGGTACCGATCCAATTTGGCCAAAACGGACGGTTTCCCTTGCGCTTGTTTTTTACCTACGGGTTTTCCAAGCAGCATGGTGTTTCCCTTTCTCAGGTTTTTGTCAAGCTTTAACTTAAACATACACCTACACATACAAGGCTGGGCCTGACGCCCACGACTCGTCCTGAACGTCGGGCCTCCGCTTCGCCATTTCAGGTTGCAGGTGGGCAGTGGAGCCTCTTCTCAGGCAACGAAGCTGCCCACCCTCCAAGTGTCCTTTTAATTGTCGTGTATGTTTGTATGTATGCCCGTATGTTTCACCTGTGTATGTATGTATCGGCCCTTTACGCCACGTTCCTTGCTTGACGGCGTATCATCTTTTCTCTCTTTTTTATTTGATATAACCGGATGCCACATAAGCTGGATTAACGTAACCCCTTCTTTAACGTAACAAATCTCTAGCGAATGGAACTTTGCCTCTGTTAAAGATGATAAATATGTTCTCTCTTTTTCTGGTTCCGTGTTTAATCACCATACACAACCGACTAGTATCTATCCGCTCAGTACCCTTTATTCCGTTTGCATTTCCTCATATAACTTCTGGCATATTTGACATTAACCTCTTCTTCAAGACCATAACGTCATCGCGACAAACCATTTCCGGAAGTGGAGCAGCATGAATGGTCTTATTAGTGTTCCACCACAAAAGCGGCAGCAAAGTCTTTCTGTAGACGTCGATACTGTGGTGATTTGGCATTGAATCTATTTGGTGAAGCTCCATTCAATTACACTCTGTATTGAAGTTCTTTGGAGTGTAATGTGATAGCCGTTTGCTCTACGGGACATCTTAGAATACTCCGTAACAAGTGTATTACATGTGAGAATATTTTAAAATGTGGCGCAGGTACCAGGTTGTTCACATAAGTTTGGTTCATCTGTCTCCGTAGTGGAGGTAACCCAGTCAAAGTCGCGGTCGAGCCAAAAAGCGGACGACGGAAAATAACTCCATTGACTTTACCTGTCAGTCACTAGCGCGTTTCCCCGAAATGGTTATTATTATTTTTGGTTATTACCGCGTTATTTTTATCTTCAAACGAGAGAAAATATTTCTTGTTTACCTGGAGGTCACTAGTGAGGTCACAGGTCATGTCAAGCAAGAAAATTCACTGTTTTCGAGAGATCACATTTCCAACGCAAACAAGGCCATTAGGGTAATATATAATCTCAGCCGTGGTTGAATATACGCAGTGTGCACCTAAAATTGTCCATGCAGTCAATATCTCGCCTCGGGTCAAGTAAGGTCACTTGAGGGGAGGTCAAATTAACGCTTTGATTCATCATACATTGCGATTCATTTTCTAAAACATATAACATATGTTCTCGGGTCACGTGAGCTCCTCTGGGGTGAAGATGCCAAATTGCCGTTTTGGTTCAGTGTGCAATGCATTACATGTTTATAGGCTACATTTTTAGTAGCTCGAAAAACGGAGGTACACTTCAGTACATACCTCAGAATGCTGTATTGTGTTCTGTCGAACCCAATATGCTCTACGTGAGGTCATGTGGTAGACACTGACCTCTTTTTTATTTTTTTTTCTTTAACAGCGGCAGAGTGCCATCCGCTAGAGAACTGCTACGTTAAAGAAGGGGTTACGTTAATCCGGTTTATGTGGCATCCGGTTATATCAAAGAAGCATGAAAGGAAAGATGAGACCCCGGCAAACAAAGAACGTGGCGTAAAGGGCCCATGCATATATAGCATACAGGTTCATATACGGACATACATGCATAACAATCAGAAGGACATTTGAAGGGTGAGCAGCTTCACAGCCTACGAAGAGGCTCCACCGCCCACCTGCGACCTGAAACGAAGCGGAGGCCCGACGTCCAGGGCGAGTCGTGGGCGTCAGGCCCGGCATTGTATATGTAGGTGTATGTTTTAGCTCAAGTCAAAGCTTGGAACAACGTAAGGAGGGGAAAAAACCGTCCGTTTTGGCCAAATTGGATCGGTCCCTGCCTACCTAGTTTGAAGTAACCTATACGTATGTGTTTTACGACGACGGAGAGGATGATAGCGTTTGACTTCGAATTACTTGCTCAAGTTTGGTTCTGTGCAGAAAGGCAAAAAGTAGCTCAGGAGCTCCGGGTGCCTGTCACCGAGAAGACTTTGCAGTGAAAGTGGAATCCGATGTTGGGCAATGTAAGAAAGGAGAGGGCGACGGTGTAATTGGTATATAGGCCAGATAAGCAAAAAATGTTCAACAGGGTTAGGGACGTCGTCACACGTTTGGCAAGACGGAGCGCGGTGAAGTTGGCGGAGGAGGGAATCGTGGGTGAGTGTTGTATGTCCGGGTCAGAGCCGAGCGAGAAGGATTTCGTGTGCGTGTATGTGTTGTCGAGAGGAGGGCAATTTGGCGAGAAAGGGTTTAATGTAGTGCAAATGTGTGGTGTTGTGGCTCCAGCATGCCTGGAGATATTATATATCTCCAGGCATATATAATGCCTATTATATTCTATATAACTGATTTGTGATGGACAAAAGGTCACCGGGGGGCACCGGGAGGTTGAGGGCGGGTGGGAGGGCAATCGCTCGACGAGCGAGGTCATCCGCCCGCTCGTTTCCCGAAATCCCCATGTGGCCAGGGACCCAGAGCAGTGTGAGTTGGAGGTGAGCATGATGGGTGTGATAGAGTTGTCGGATATCGTGGAGTGTGGGATGTGAGAGGTTGTGTATGGCTGCGAGAGAGTTAATGGATGAACGTGAGTCAGTGCAGATGATGGTGGGTGTGGTGATGTTGTGTTCAACAATGTGTTGTAGACAGGCTGTGATTGCCACTAACTCTGCCGTGCAAACCGAGTGGAGTGTCGTTTGGCCAAAGTTGGGTCCACCGCACCAGGCGGCTCCCGTACTGTTTATTGTACTGGAGCCGTCAGTGTAGAAGTATGTGTGCTGGTGTTGGACTGCTTGATGCTCGAAAAATGTTAGTTGAGTTTCGATTTGGGAAAGTAATTTTTTGTTTTACCGGAAGAGATATTCAAGCTTGGGTGTTTTATGTGGCAAAACTGGAGTAGGGGAAGAAATTTTCCGGGGGTTGCCTCGGGGAATTTGAGGGTGAATGTAAGGACATGGTTAAAATGTATGGCAATATTGTGCTTGTTTCTATTATATGAACGCCGAACGAGAGGGTTAGAGTGTGCCAGCCTGACAGGGTGGATGTGCTGTGTTGTGGTTCGAAAGTGATATCTAACTAGTTGGAGTGCTCCTGCGCTCACCCCAGTCGCGACCGGAGACAGCGCAGGAGATTTAGGCGTGTTAGGCAACGTTGCTTTACATAAGCAATATGGAGGCCGAAACGAAGGCTCTTGTCTAGTACGATGCCAAGACAGGTGGAGGTGGTTTTTTAGGGATAATTTGGTCGCGACAGCGGAGCGGTGTAATAGGTGGGATGTACGAGTTAAGCTGGGTGAAAAGCATTGTGAAAAGCAGTGTCCGAGTCGGAGCCGGGCAAGAAGCACCTCGTGTGCGCGTGTATGTTGTTGGGAAGATGGCCATTTGGAGAAAAAGTGATTAAGGTGATGTAAGTGTGTGGTGTTATGATTGCAGCATGCCTGGAGATACTGTGTATGTAGCCTATTGGTGAGGAATAAGACGTCAGTGAAGGTACTGGAACGGATTTAGCGGGGGAGATTTGCAGTCCCCAGAGGGAGCACCAGGAATCAATTTGATCCATGGCGCGCTGCATGAAATAATTTGCTCTGTCTGCCGATGGGTGTGTGCACCAGATGGGCAAATCATCGGCGTCAGTGGAGTATTGTAGACAGGGGAAGTTTTGTAGAGGTCAGCGAGAGCGTCATTGATCATAATAAGGAAAAGGATGTCGGATAAAACGCTGCCTTGTGGGACGCCTTGGTCAAGTGTGTGGGGCCGAAAGTGGATGTTGCCGCAGTGGACAGTGAATGTCTTGTTAGGGAGAAAGTTCGTGAGACATGTGGCCGTTCTGCCCTTGATACCATTTCGGGGTAATTTGATTCGGAGGGTAGAGCTGTGAATTTTATTAAATGCGGATTGTAAATCGAGAAAGAGTGCGACGGATGGGCGCTAAATGACCAATGCAGTCGATGCGCCCTAAAGCCCAAATAACTAACTAAAGAGTGCGACCGTTTCACGTTTTTTTTCATGACACCGCGCTGCATAGAGTCAACAACTTGGATCAGGCTGTCAAAGGTGCTGCGACTGGATCGAATGCGTTTTGAAAGGGGCAGATAATTTTGTTGTTTCGAGGTAGACTCATCGAGGTAGATCGTCCATTAACCATGCGCTCGAAGATTTTAGAGGCACAACTAATGAGGGAGATGGAACGATAGCTCGAGGGCAGGTGTCAAGTGTTGCGAGGTTTAGCGATATGAGTGATGGTATAAGTGGACCAAGAAGACCAAGGTGCTGTCGGCCAATAGCTGGTTTAGTGCCGAAAGGAGATTGTCTTTTCCTAAGTCGGATGGATTTTGAAAAGAGGAGTATGCCAACTGGTCGGGACCAGTCGCAGTGTTGGTTACTTTGGAGAGGGATAAATTTAGTTCATAGAGAGTAAAAAGAGCATTATATGGTTCAGTATTGTCGGAGATAAGGTTACAGGTGGCGAGAGTGTTGTGTATGAAAGTGATGGTGTGTTGCGAGTATTGTGTAGTTGAGAAAATGTCAACGTAGTGGGTGGCGAAGTGTTCCATGACGGCTGCGAGTTCTGTTATGTGGCGTTGGTTAATTGTCAGTTGTGGGAATGTGCGGTGTGGGGATCTGGCACTGGAGAAGGAGCGAATATGGGTCCACATTTTGGAGATGGGGGTGAAATGACTGAATGAGTTGGAATAGTTGCTTGGTGCGTTTTTTTTTGGCCGCAAGGATAATGTGCTGACGTGTTTAGCCTCGCGAACTTCTAACATGTTTTGTGTGGTGAGATTTTCGCGAAATTTCCGGTCAGCCTGCCGCCGCAGGGCGACGGCTCGTGGACACTCGTCGTTCCACCACGGCACGTGGTTACGGCCGGGGGAGTGACGAGTGTGGGGGATGTGTTTTCTGCCGATAGTAATATGGTATTGAGGAATGCTGAAATGGGGGGGGGTAAGACAGCATCTCATCGTTCGCATCTGTATTCTGTCTTCCGACTGCATGTCGGCAGCTGGCGGGTCGCGCTACACCAAAAATCACCTCCGCAAACCAAAACGTCGCCACACAATCACCGCCGTCAGGGACTTTTGGATATTAATGCAGCCAGGCTTCGCTTCGATGCTACCATTGAGTCCTGCAGCCGCGCTGGCATCGCTCTCGACCACTCGCAGCAACCCCCCGCGCTAGACTCCCCTGACACAGCGAGGTCCATCCGCTCCGGACGAGGTACAAGCTCCACTCTATTCTGTCATATCAACGCCCTTGCGATGCAATGCCTGCACCATGGTCCTGATCAAACATGACCTCGACGTGGGATGACCTCGACATTAAAGGTATAAAAAATATGTTTTGCTTTTGTAAGCATTATACAGCATTGCGGGTAATCCGCTCGAATGCAATTCGTACACATTGAGACCTTATATTTAAGACCCATCCACGCTTTCCATTGGTGTATTTTGCATTAGTATCGACACTAAGCAGAACCTCCATGGACCCTAACCAAACCAACCCAATCGCGCAACTCCAGTTCAACGGCTATTTTCCATCCAACGTTTAGCGTTCCGTCAATATCTCGAAATGGTCGGTAGGCGGAGCATGGCCCTCCTTGGCCGATGGCGAGCCAGCCCTCACCGGGTTAAATGATAAGCGCCGGATGCGTATAATAGGAGCCGATCGATCTTTACCAGGGCGGCTGGATCCTGTGAATAGCGCCCTCTCGAGTGGGCTGGTCGGTCGGTTGAGAATATGAATGTATAACAAACACATTCATTGGGTGGTGAATTAGTCAGAACAGCTGCATTGCTAGTGGTTGCGAAGCTGTTGCCTGTGAAAAGCGGTACAAAGGCGAGGAATCCTGTCAAACAGCATCGGACCCAGAGCTCTAAAAATTACCGGTTCCGCTACACAAATGTATGGAAAGAAGTAATTGCTACATGAAGAGCGAAAACTTCTTAAATAACTACGAGTAATCGAAGAACATGTGCCAAGTCGTCCATTTATGTGTTAAAAAACATCTCTGTGTACCAGATATTTAAGGTATTTCGAGGCTTATCCTCAGGTCATTCATTTTGTGTTTCTTGTCAAAACATCAAATACATGGAATGAAATGATGTTAATGCGATCAAACCAGCGCTTTAATGTCGGATTCTCGCTTCATAACTTGTTCACATTTGTTCCGGTTATGCCATGTTATGGTTACCTCAGGTATCCTTTCCTATGTATGATTTAATGTGATATTTCCGCCACGCATTTCTTCAACATTCCTTATTGATATCAGTTTCATCACATGTACAGCATAGTATATTTAGGGTATGGAGTTCAAATAGCCGACGTCACCAGGCGCAGAATCAGGCATGCAACATGCATGGTGGTCAAGCATGCAGTTGATGGCTGCAAATGGGCTAGAGGGGCAGCATTTCAGCAAATTGGGGATTGCAAGAGGGCTGGAGGGATGGCATTTCAGGAAAATTAAATAGAGTTTCAGCCAAACAGCTCTAGAATTCAGAGCCATTGTCTTTTCCATGGAAGATTGCATCTGTGAATGATTAATCACTCACCTTGTAGGGTGTGTGCCAAGCTTAAAGATGAGGGGGATATGATCATGAAGTTAAGTATCTTTGGTATTATTGTCTTAAAAGGTGTTTTTTTTTCTTTTGAAATTTTTCTTCAGAATACCATGTTTATGAAAGTAACTCAGATGATGGGACCACTTATTTTCTGTGCAAGTGGATTTTTTTAAACATTTGTTTTCGATTTTTTTTAAAGCAAAAATTTTCAACCTTAAAAAACCTAAACTAACCTAACCTAACCAAACCTAAACCATTTATTTGCTGCATGGAGGCAAATGCATATAAAACACTTTTCTTGTTACCACCTTACAGCACGATAATATCAGTTTCCCCCCAAAAATCACAATTTTTCCCCACAAAATTGAATATTTTTCTGCAAAAGCAGCTTGGGCTAGGTTAGTTTAGGTTAGGTTTCTTTTTTAAATTTTGATGATTTTCAGAAAATATATTGCTTCATATTTTTTCTAATTTTGCAAAACTTCTACTTTTTTTCTATTTTTTTTTACTTTTTTATCCAAAGGTAGGTTAGGCTATGATTGGTTAGTTAATGTTGCATTTTTATTTTTATTTTTAAACATTTCTTTTTATGCTGTCACCTAACTCAAAGCCCCCTTTTGACATTATTTTGCTCACAATCTGAAAAGTAAGCATTTGCACAGAAAGTAAGTGGTCCCATCATCTCAGTCACCTTCATAAACATGGTATTCCAAAGAAAAAAAAACACCTTTTAAGACAAATTTACCGTATCTTTTACATAGCAAAGGCAAGTGCTCAGGACTCATAGAACTGTTCGGAAACATCGCCCCTTCCCCTTACCTAGGTGGGTACTTACCACATACACTGGGTACCAGATCGCAAACTTCTCCCCGGTTGCAATTCATGTGCATTTGATCCGAATATCTTTCTCAGACAATTCCTTGTGCTTACTTACCACGTGACGTTTAAGGGAATACTGGTAGCTATACCAACTACAAATTGTTACGCCACAATGCACGAATTACCTTGATGCCCAGGCATCCGACTTCTTGAGACTTCTGATCTTGTTCAACTTCCGCTCCTTGGGTACTGTGGCAAGCAATCACGGGACCACTCGAGAAGGAAGAACCCATGCACGTCAACTGCGTAAAAACTGGTACGTTTGAAAGGAACTGCACAGACGCAAGCTCAGCTGTCGCTCTGTCAACTTCATTTATTGGAGTCGTTGGAGGCTCGTGAGTCTCTCCATTCTGACGTCATGGTTTAATATCCTATTAACATTTTCCTGGCATAGACTACATTATCTACCTACGGTAGTTAATCTCCAGTTCAAAAATATCACGAAAATTCAGCATTGCTTAGCTCAATATCAGTATTTATAGGAAAATGTTTCTTTAAATATTACATGACGCCGAAGGGGGGCTCCGAACGGGGTTTGCCAGCGGTGCCAGCGGTGCAAGGCAGCGGTGCCAGCGGTGCGGCAACGATCGGCGTGCTGCCAGCGGTGCCAGCGGTGCGGCAACGATCGGCGTGCTGCCAGCGGTGCCAGCGGTGCGGCAACGATCGGCGTGCTGCCAGCGGTGCCAGCGGTGCGGCAACGATCGGCGTGCTGCCAGCGGTGCCAGCGGTGCGGCAACGATCGGCGTGCTGCCAGCGGTGCCAGCGGTGCGGCAACGATCGCAATAAATTCAATTGATAGAGCGACCAAATAAATGTGACGTCTGTGGCGTCTGGCATGCAGAAGCTGGCAGTTTTACACGAATATCACGGATTTTAATAAATAGGCGCATTGACTTGTGAAAATATGCTTGTTCCATATATTACTAAAATGAGACAACTGCTTGCTAGTTTTCTAATCATAAATAAATATTTTCTGTTTTTATCCAGCAGGGAATAATATGAAATAATTAAATATTGGGCAAATAGGAAGTTTGTACGCTTCATTAAAAGTGTATACACTGCGCTACGCATCCCGAAGGAGGGAGACAATCACCTGAGAATTCCGTATCACAATACAAATATATATATATATATATATATATATATATATATATATATAGATGACAAATACATGACTATGTACCAAACAATGTTCATCATTTTTGCCTTCAGCTGGCGAGTTTTGCTTGTGATACGTCGCGCTACATCGGCAATCCAGCATACAGAATACAACATTCACCGTAGAATCTGGGTCGTGGCATAATTGCCATTCAGATTCAATGATATGGATGTGGAGTGTGAATTGTGGAGTCGATGTTTAATGTGCTCAAAGCATCACCGAAGACCGAACCTCTGGAAAGCTACGGAGTGTGGGTTGGTGGGGTGGGGTCTAAGACCAGTTTTTTGTAGCTGCACCAGCTGGCGCTGACCCCCTCCCCTTGCCCCCCCATACACTTCTGGTTCAAGACTGCTTCAAATAATTCCAAGATACGTCGGCTTAGATGCCATAAATAACGCAAATGTTTATTATCCCACTGATGAATATCATTTTGTGTTGTTTTTGCCATACTCTGTTGCATTCATGTTGTTCACGATCTGATGCTGATGGGATTGATGCGACGAATTCAGTTTTCATATTTTCTGTCGCTCGCCGACACATAGGTATACGAAGTATTAAAACACATTCTCTAAATTCGCTACATCTGCAAAAAAATGCCATAGTGGCTAAGTAGCCACGTTTCTAGACCTCTGATCGGACCACTGAACTCGGGAAGGATTATACTGTTCCGGCTTACCTCGATCTTCGGTTTCCGTCTTTCTCAAAGCACACCCGATGGGGGCCAAAGGAAGTAATTGACTGCATGATCAAATGTCATACAATTTCGTCTCACTGCTGTGCATCGATTTTCAATTGTCTTCGAAGCTTTCCTGGTTGTGAACGAATGTTAATGCTCTCTCGTTCTGATTAACCAACACACATCTGCATATTCTGATATAATTGGACCTGGATGTGTCCTTTATCGCCGAATCCAGAATTGACCTCGATTAAACGTCTTGGAAAACGAGACATCGATTTAAAAAACCCAACATGTAAAATTAGTGTAGAGTAGCATAACAAACATGTAACGGTGCATCAAGCTGCATTGATGCAGCATGCATGTGATGGATGCACATGCAAAGTATCCACGCGTTACTGTGCGTCGTTCACCTGCCATTTGCGGACAGCGGAGGGACTGTCATCAGCTCACTACAGGTCTGCGAGTGAATCAGACTGAGAGAACATTAACATTCGTATACAGCTTTCGGACGTTTCGAAGACAAATGGAAAACGACGCATGGAATTGGGATGGAATTTTGCATGCCGCTTAGTCTAATTGAGTAAATCGCCTCTCATGCTCCCAGTATTCGTATAAGCTTCCGATAAGAGGAAAGCTGAACGCCGAGGTGAACTGGAGCAGGGAAAACTTTCCCAAGTTGAGTGGTCCGATATGGCCTGACAAGGCCGTAGTAGCGCTTTTCATTGGCTACAACTTCGCAAGCACTAGATAGAGAACAGTGCAGCGTTTATGCGATGATGTCACCATCTAATTCATGTGTGTGTTGCACCTTCGTATCCTCAACGCTCGACTAGCTGAGTCGAGAGGGCACCCTGCATGGTAGTCGGTAGTCGCTTTACGTTCTGCTAAATTTTAAGGCAAGTCGACTTACCAGTATATACGTCTGGCGGCACCTCTCGGCAGCCAGTTATTTCAAATGGAAAAGCGAATCGGCTCATTTACGTCCAATGCCATTCATGGATGGCTATTTACGTTATTGTTATTATGTGTGTGCGCGCACATGCATTGCGTGTTGAAGTGCGCTTTGGTGGTGTGGTGACTACAATGCCATGCCAGTTTGGTTGCGTACATATAGCCAAATAGACATTGGAGGAGTTTTTGCAGAAGGCCCTCAATGGTTGTCTTTGCGTGTCAACGCTCCTACAGTCCAGCAGGATGCGGCATATGCTTCATGTAGCATTACAGATGTCGCAGTGAGATGTCCTCTTGTTCAGGCTGTGCTTGCTTTGTGCAACCAGTTCTAAATCTAGTGATGAGGACTATATTTTGGTGGTGTAATTGGTTTCCAAGCGTCCCAGGTACGTTTAGTTGGGTTATGTTGTGGGTATGGTTGGAGCGGTGAGGTGTAGAAAATTGTTCGTTTTCATGTATATTGATGATGTTTACGTATGTGGCGTTATAGGAGTGCTTGCAATCCTGTACCGAATATTCCATGTTGGGATAATTGCGGATGCTAAGGCTTGCTTTACTCGGCTCCGACAACTCTGAACCCTACAACGCCCCCTTTTCCTCCATGAACTAAATGTATCCCTATCAAAGGTATCCAATAGGTCTGTTGGACCTGATGAATTGACATACCTCTTTTTCAAAATATCTGTGACCCGGTAAAGACAGCCTCCTCTCGGCACTAAATCAACTATGGACTGACGGCACTTTCCCACCCTCTTGGCCTACCAGCACTATCATCCCTACCCCTAAGCCTTTTAAACCACGACACCTCCCCTTCAGCTATCGCCCTATCTCTCTCACGAGTTGTACTTGCAAAATCATTGAGCGCATGGTCAATGGACGAATCAGAGTCTATCTTGAAAACAACAAAATTATTTCTCAATTTCAGAGCGGCTTCCGACCAAGGCGAAGCACCACTGACAACCTAATCGAAATTGTTGATTCAATCCAGCGTGCTTTCGCGAGAAAAAATCCGAAGCTATCGCCCTTTTTAGACCTAAAATCCGCGTTTAACAAAGTACACAGTTCTGCCTTCTAATTAAATTACACCGAAATGGTATCAAGGGCAGAATGGCCATCTTTATTGCCAACTTTCTAGAAAATCGCTCCTTCGTCGTCCGCTGCGGCAACATCTATTCCCGACCCCATACTCTGGATCAATGCGTCCCGCAAGACAGCGTCCGATCTCCAAACCTCTTTCTCATTATGATCAACAACGCATTAGAGCAACTTCCCCTGATTTGTTCCTCCTAAGATATTCTCTCTATGCCGACGATTTGGCTATTTGGTGTACCCACCCCTCGGCAGATTCAGCTAATCATGTTGTTTAACTCGTCATGAATCACATTGATTAATTGTGGTCCCTCTGGGGGCCACATATCTCCACCACCAAATAGGCCACTATGCTCTCTTACCGACTTCCCAGACATATCCCACCTAGTACACCGCTCCGCTATCCCGATCAAATTATCCCACTTTAAACCTCCTTCACATATCTCGGAATTATCCTCGACAAAGGACTTTATTTTGGCCACCACATTACCCATATTAAACAGGCGCTGCGCTGTGCGTCCTAATCTCCTGCGCTGCATCTCCGGTAGCGACTGGGGTGCAGACAGGACTACTCTTAACACAATTTACATTTCCTTGATTCGTTCAATCCTGGAATACAATGCGTTTATCTTCGATCATATATCCCCTCGCTCACCAAATCACTAGAATGTACACAAAAGCACGCACTCCGCCTCAACACCGGAGCACACTGCACCACACCTACCACCAGTCTCCGGGGTGGAGGCCAATCTCCCTAGCCGACAACACCGCAGAACACTACAACTCGTTAGATACTACTTCAGGACAACAACACTGCTAAATCACCCTCCAATGTCGCTTGGTCTAAACCCCCGGTTCGGCGCTCCAAAAACAAAAATATATACAGCATTGCTACTCACTTGAAACAGGTTCTCACATTCACACTAGAATGTTCCGTTGTTATAACTGACCGAGTCACCCCCCCTTCTTCTCCCATTCTGGTACATGAAACATCCCAAACTTGAGTATCTCTTTAGGCACAATAAATCCTACTCACCCCCATCGACGTGCAAGTCAAATCTGTTTTCTTCAATATCAAGAGGCCCACCCACAACACACTCCTTTTACACGGACGGCTCCAGTACCAGCCAGCAATGGTACGGGCGCCGCTTGGTGCGGTGGGCCTGACACTGGTCAAACCAAATTAACACTTCATTATTTGGTATACACAGCATAATTAGTCGCCATACTCACTTTGCTTTCGACACATCATTGAGGAACACATCACTGCCCCTATTACAATCTGCACTGACTCACGATCCTCCATTGACGTCCTCGCAGCCATACACAACACCACACACCCCACACTCCACGCCATCAGACACCTCACAATGACAACCACACACACCTTCAGCTCACCCTCCTCTATTTCCCGGGGAACGATCGAGCGGATGGTCTGGCCGAGCGGCAATCGACCTCCCCCGAGCGAGGAAGTTCCGGTGCTCCCGGGATCTTTCTATCCCTTAACGAATAATGTATTTAAGAAATATATCCAGGCCTGCTGGGTCACACATCACACACCTACACACTATCAAGCACACACTCTCCAACTGGCCCTCCTCCAACCAGCACTCCTGTTTGAACGAGGTGGTCCTCGCGAGACTCTTCGCCCTCGGGAAACACCAGATTGACACACAATTATATTTGTATCGACCACACCGCCTTCCACTTTGTAACACATGTCGAGTTCGCATTACTGTCACCCATATCGTACTCTACCTGTGCAACATAGGATCCTCATCGTCGCGCTATGATACAGTATTTCACCAACATCTATACACAAATTCCCGCTTCGGGCCTCTCCTAGGAATGGAGCACCCGGCACCTCGGGTTACTTTTCCGCTTGTTACATGACACCAAACGTTCCGAACCGATCTGATTTCTCTGTCGCACGTTACCCGGTACAAGCTGTTTTCGATCGATGTAGTTGCGTTATATGACAAGCGTTACACCCTCGTTAACTGTATGACTTCGTTGCACACATCTTCCTCCGACGTTGTAAAACACGTACATATAACTTAATTCACACTAGGTAGGTAGGGACCGATCGAATTTTTGGCAAAAACGGACGGTTTTCTTGATAGATTGCTCTTCGTTTTTACCTACGG
>JAOTOM010003988.1:2500-10000 GCA_034440615.1 Ashinkailepas kermadecensis
ATATATATATATATATATATATATATATATATATATATATATATATATATTGGCATTGAAGAATTGAATGGTAATCTGCAGAACGAAGGTCCTCACAATGAACATAAATTATACATAATATATCGGGGACGAGTGGTCTAGGGGTAAGATGCTCATCTCACAATCGAAAGGTTGTGGGTTCGAGTCTCACCTGTCGCTACTCTTCGCCCGCGACCAATCGGCGTGAGAGATTGGCGACGCTACATGACTCAACGGTCGACGTGTCGTAAAACCAATAACCAACCATACATAATATATTAACCCTCATTTTCCTCCTTGTTGAGGATGAAGAATGCATCAGTTGGTCTAGGATATAGCTGACTTCTCTCTGAAAACATTGTGGGGGAAGGAGCAGATTGTGGTATTCGGACGGGGAGTATACATTGGGGAGGGGGCACAGCTCCCTCAAAAGTACACAAAACAGCACCAATGCTAGACTATTGGGCTTCCAATCCTCCCCAAAAACAGAGTGGACGTCATAAGAGGCGGCGAACCGCGGCCAGCGTCGTCGATGCGCCGTCAGCCCACTAGCCCCGCCCACACGCACCGTGGACGAGCCACGCAATTTTTCCAATTACGTCTCATTGTGTGGGTGGGTTGAAGTGTTCGGCGGCCGCGCTGGCAGCGACTGTCTGAGCTGACGTGGCCGCCGCCGGGGACACTGGCAGCTGCCGGCGCGGCCGGATACGCGCGGTGGTGGCGGTGACGGTGACGGCGGTGGCGGCGGCGGCGGCGGCGGCCCTTGACTGGTGCTGCCGACATGTGAGGCAGGGAGCCGACTAGTCGCACACCGGCCCCTCCATCTGGTGCACCCGCGGATGGGAGGGGTGGGCGGGCCCCACACTGCTGCACCCGGGGTGGGGATGGCTGGTCTGGCCCCGCACTACTACACCCAGGGGCGGGTGGGATGAGATGAGGATGGTTGGCCTTGGTCTGCACTGCTGGTCCGGGGGGCTACTCCCTCGTTACTGCTGAACCGGTGTCGGAGGGATGTCCGCTCGGGGCAGGAGCTCATCTACTCCCTCGCCATTGCTACTTCGGTGTCGGAGGAATGTCCGCTATGGACAGGAGCTGACTGACACGTCACTGCCTTCCAGTGCCGCCGTACGTTATGAACCACGGGAGGAGCTGACTAGCATTGCTTTGGACCGCCAAGTCACGACACTCCTACCTACAGCTGTCACCGTGGTGTGTGGCAGCAAGTGAAGGTGGGGGATGAGACAGACCAGCTCGACTCCAAGCCACCAGCATTAACCAGCACCCTTCACCTCCGGCCCGGGGGCTCAGGGCGACTGGCCCGAAGGTGGCTGTATGTATAATTGGCGTCCCAAATGGCTTGGCAGTCATGCTGAGCGTCCTGACCCCTGAATAGCCAGCATAGGTATACTGCTTTCCACCACACCACACCTAGGTACCTTCATCATCAGCTTCAACACTTGACATGCTGAGTACGTCGGCAGCTGGGACCGGCGCGAGCGCCGAGGGCAGGAGGGGGGCTAAAATTGGCCGCGATGCCTGCTCGATCCCGATAAAAAGCTGTCCTAATCCCACCGCCGCATCATCAAGTGAAGCTCACCGACGCGCATGGTGGTCGGTCGTGTCTAGTAGGTCGTGAATCACACCGAATGGCAGGTGTGTCGTCTCACGGATGCACTTTTTGTTCCATATAAGTACTGAATCTCCGAGGGGATTAGTTCTTCAGACGAGTGTTTCACGGGAATAAGCACAAACATCGCACAAGCTTACCCATAGCGGCAAATCCATAGCGAGCCGGTACACGTGGCGCAGTTCCCAACTGAAAAGACAGAGCGATAGCGACAGACCCAGAGCGAGCCGGTAATCGTGGCGCAGTTCCCGACTGAAAACATGCCTCCTGCAAGCAATAAACATGATGACATAACGTGATAGTCACACTAGTGCAAAGCTCAGGGAGCGAAATTTTTCGTCACATCCTAAAATATTAACAAAAAAGCGTGACAAAACACCACTGGCATCCATTATCAAAGAAGAACAGTACCAGAATAAAACTATGCAAATTATCACTTCACGGTGTTTAAATAGTCATATCAGCGACCATCCGGAGTCCTTTGGTTTGCCAGCACGCAGACGCGAGGACTTCTTTGCGAGGCTTCCTTGCCGTGACTATATACAATAGGACTCAATATTGACATTATATATCCCGTGGCGGCTGACATCTACCGGCTCAAGCAATGGGAGAGGCGTATTCAGGAGATCTCTTCAAAGTGGTCGATTTATCAGGAAAATTTGCATAAATCAGCAATTTCTCAAATCTGGACATATTGCATTCAGAGGATACTGTTGACAGGGCCCTCAAACCCTGAGCTATTCAGCTCAGAGTTAACTTGGGGATTATTGTTGGCACCCGTTGAAAACGAGGTTCTGGGCCCGCCGACGCTAATACCTGGTCACTGTCACCAAAAATGCAAATAATATTCCTTTTCAAGCATGAAAATAGCTTACATTGGTATATTAACATTTCACTACAAAGAATGTCATGGAAAAACTGGATTCACATTGCCACATGCATATCAGTCGCGTATAACATAAACATCTCTACAACACGAGCTTCCCTCAAGGCAATGTCAAGTTTCTGTTCATTTACATCATTTTCATGCCTGGCAACATCAACAAGCTCTTATTTGACAAGGTAGGATGCTCCTTGCAGCATTGACGTTGTTGTTCATCTTCATCTGCCCAATTCACATACAAACCAGTTCCTCTGGTCGCATATCGTATATTGCATATGTCATATATTTTGTGCATCCTATGTACACGCATGTACAACATATGCATACAATGGATACATTATGGATTAGGTATTAAATTGCACAATATTTAAGTTGTTTATATGCCTTGTATTTTATCTTCTATGCCGCGTTTTAAGTGATTAGAACAACCACTGTTTTAAATTATTCCCGTGTGAACGTTGTGCCAAATTAGCCAATGCATAATGCTAATTAAGTTATGTAAATAGGTGTTCTTAATCATGACTGATTTGGGTGGTGTTAATTGTGCCCCACACTTGTTTTTGCGGGAATGCGCTAGAGCCACTGCCGCTCTGCGAGGACCCTCTTCAGTGCCATCATATGAGCACCAGAGGAGCCTTGCGACGAAACATCAGGTCGCAGGACTCAAAACCCGACAGATGTGACAATGGCGGTGACGGTGACGCAATGACGGTGACTTTTACAATCATTGACGGTGATTTTCGCATGACGGATGTCTGATGCTGACTGCAGGTGATGCAGGTGATATACAAGAAGTCCTTAAAATGTGACGCTGGCACATCAGATGACAATCCACGATATCTGCGTAACATCCACGACGTGCAATTAAATAACAAAAATTTCATTTATACAAGATACAATTACCTGATTTTATATCTTCTTGTTATCCTATGATTTTGTACTAGCAATTTTAACCCGCATGCATTTTAACCCCCAGCAATGCAACCCGCATTATTGCCATGGTTGGTTTATGAACCACGGTCATATGCTAAGCAGAACTTGTGCCCCACCACCTGATTCGTGAGTTGCAGTTCAACGGCAGAATGTTGGCCGGGACTTTAGCCTGCCGGGACTGCACAGCCACGGCCGCCCGGGTGCCGCGTCACCAGGCTTATCGGGCCATCTGCCAACTGACCCTCCCCGCCGGAGGCCGTGCTGTCTCGGGAAGCGACTAGAACCCTGTCTCGCCAGGACAGAGGAGACCAATGCAGGCCAGCGCTCTCACCATCTGAGGAATCGTTGCGGTTTGTCGGTAATGTAATGTAATGAATAATGTCGAGTTTGCAAAGTTCTCGTCCACCTGTTCGCGTAACTTGAACCCGGAATATGTATTTATCATCCTGATTGACCAACATACATGACACTGACCTCAACTGACTCGAACCTGATACGAATTGACATATCTACCCGAGTGTGGTTTTGGCTAATCCTAAAGTATTGTATCTGATGGTTAAATGTCCCAGTGGGTAGCGGATCAGGCTGGAAATACCATACACCTGGCCAGTAGCTTATATATGACACATTCAAGCTAGAAGTGAATATCGCCTATCATTTAACGAATCTTTGCAGTGACCTTTGCCACATTTTCTACGGAAATATCATCACTATGGAGACAACAACTAGTCTGACATGACCAGCCCGCCAAAATCACAATTAATGAAATCATCTCATCAGTTGTACTTCTGGCGGTTGGCAGTCACAATCGTGGTTAGTAACTACGCCCGCTATACGTATTCAATATCATTCACCGCAACATTCCTCATACCTTCCAAAGGGTACAGCCGTTCCCCTTGACGTCTGCGATAAATGAACGTTGTGTCGCCGAGATAGAAGCTCTGCTTTGGCACGATCTGACACTTCCATTCAGACCCGGCGCACCCGACCCCGCTCACAGTTTTTGTCCGAGGCGTGGGCAATTTGCACTGCAGTGAATGCCTTCTAATGCCGACTACACAGAGCGCATAATTAATCACACAAATGAGCTGACCAAACAAACACACCATAAAACGCACCGCCTGAACTGACATGCCAAGGACTCGCACTTCAATGGCACGATCGTGTCGTGAAACCGGCCCCGTGGCAGTTCAGCACGTGGTGGTCGGCCAGGCAGATGGTGGCAGAAGAACGGCCGGCCGCCGTCCGTCGGTCTACCCATGGTGGAACCCGGTCTACCCAGGCCCAGGTCAGAAACGGCAAAGTGTGAGTCCGCCTTCTCAGGAGACCGAAAGCGCAGTGGGGTTATTTGAGCGTTAGCTGCCAGTGTAGAGTACCAATCTGTGAAATGATGTCTGCTCACCACATCACATCACACCACATCACATCACATCACAAGCTCACGGTCAGCCGTGGACACGGAGATCAGCGCACGTGGCGAGCGCCATCGCACGTGATTTAGTCAAGCTTGGCGTGCGACTATCAGGCTCACACCCGATGAGCCAGTTGAGACTTCTGGCTGGAACAATGTTTGCCGGGTGTCGCCAAGTTGAGACTTCTGGTCACAACCAGGTGTAGCCAGGCTGTCACTTTAGGAAGCCATGATGAACCGCAGTTCGCTGTCATTGATGGGGACTAGGGTTGCTGGTGGATGCAGGGTGGTGGGGTTCCTCCCTCTTGGGCCTCGAAGAGCCTCAAGCGGGCCGTTCAACACGTGTTTCAGCATAGGCCATGACGCAGCACACAAGAGATTGAGAGCTCCAGGGTGTCTCCGGACGATCGGCGAGAACTCCTGTCGACATGAATGGCCTCTGGGCCGACGGAAGGAGACCCGGGCTGATAGAGAGGGTCCCGATCCGATGGAGATGGTCCTCAGGTCGACGGAGTGCTTGCGGACACAGGCTAACCACCGCGAATCGGGTCAACGTTTACTGCCTCTAGGTGGACAGAGGGGCCTCGGGTCATTAGAAGAGCCCGGGCTAACGGAGAGGCCTCGGCCAGTAAGGAGGGCCCCTGAATCAACAGAAAGGGCCCTTGAGTCGACGGAGAGGGCCCTAAGCCGGTGAAGAGGGCCACGAGCTGATAAAAAGGGCTCCTTGGTCTATGGAGGGGCCCAAACAGCGGTAAGGGTCACTTGGCTGACTGAGGGAGCCCAGGCTCTGGAACAGGGGCCTCCGTCCTGACTGGATGGGGTGCTGACTAAATGCATGCCACTAGGTGCTTAATAAGCTTTAGCACAGAACATAAATTATCATGCTGAAGAGTAGCAGTTGCTGTCTCCGAGCTATGACGACACAGCACTATGCTGCACATCACAAAACGTCTACTACAAATATGCTAACGTGTGATTACTAAGGAATTGGACAAACTTCATAAGTGAATAACTTCTCTGCATTTCATAATATCGACATGAATATTGGCAGAGATATAAATTGACATGCGCCGAACAGTGCGCATTAGTTGATCAGTTTATCTACACCCAGTCGGTCTGCCAGGCACACGCGCTTTGAGACCTGCAGCACCATTTTGCCGCGGCACCTCCTCTTCCCTCCGACTGGTCACACGTCTGACGCGGGGACCTAGCTGGACATCTGGCCGCGCAGACCAACCTCCTATGTAAACCTCTTGCTCTATAATTTCCCAAACATCTTTATCGGCGGCCGCTGGGGCACATTTGGAGGATTGGTGTCACGTGGCAGCACCGCAATGCCTTTTTCATTAAACAGAGCTTTTACTGTATTTTACCGTCTCGACGTTACCGTGTCATTCGCGCAGTGAGTCGCTGTGAGGGCAGGCCAAAAGACAATAGTTCACTGTTGGATAGTTGTTCTTGAGGAGCGACAGTACGGCCTTCTTCAAGCATCTCTATGTGCAAGACTTGCCATCAATGCTAGCGGCACTCGGGAAGATGGCCGGACGAGTCACAGCTCTAGGTGAGATGGCCACTCAGGGCAGTAGCAGGAGGGGAATTTCCCCATCTGCCGGATTTTTATGGCCGGAATTGTACGCGACTGGATGCACAATCTCCCGCACATCCGTAGTAACTCTGGTTTGTCGGCATTTCCCTTCCGGAAAAGGTGAAAAAGACTCATTGTTTATGACAATCTTTGAGGAAAGTCCGGCAGGCATCCCAACACTTGATAAATAAGCATAAGCATGTATAAGCCGCTCCTTTTGGGTTTGTTGTTGCTTTGCTCTCTGGGGCGCTTTTAGACGTCTTCTATAATGGACACGTTCCTATCGGAGAGTATTGTTCACGTTAGACTGGGAAATCGCATTGATTTGGCACCCCAATCATACCGAAACTTAACCTTTGAACCTATGGAGGCGCCCTTCCAGAACACTCGAGTGCACCCCGTCTCATTAAAAGTGACCGCTTGTCGGGCATTTTAATGAGCCGTATATATATATATATATATATATATATATATATATATATATATATATATATATATATATATATTCGTGTATCGTATATCCTTTAATAATCACCAACAGGAAATGTCCAAATATAAGTGAAGTCTTATACAAGTAAAACCTATTATAACACATGAGTGACACGAGTGATATGAGTGATAATGCGAGCATGCGAAGCGCACGCAATCTCAGAGCTTGTCGCTCAAGGTCGCCGTATAGGCGGCGCCTTGTCGCTTCACTCGGCCTATTGGGTCACAGAAAAGATTGGTCGTTGGTGAGAAGGACACGAAGATATTTACAGTGCGAGGGGTGCAGACAAAGATGCCAGCTGTAACACTATTTGCTCTGCCAAGCGGCACATGGAGAAGTGTTGCCTAAGCATTCCTGGTGGTTCTCGATGGCTCATCAAGAAAAAAGGCTTTAAGAGGTGAGATAAAGCGATGAACCCTTTGAACACTTTGCATACAAAGAACACATCGCACTGCACGCCTCTTGCATGTGGAGGCTGGAGATGATAAAATCCCAGCAGGTGCTCATACTCCAGAGAGTGGTAGCCTGGTTCCGTGTGGTGAGCGAGCCACGT
>JAOTOM010003988.1:15000-142500 GCA_034440615.1 Ashinkailepas kermadecensis
CCATTTATCAGAAAAAATGCGAAAATTGTTAGTGATTGTGTCACAACACACGCACACGCACACGCATATTCATATATATATGTATATATATATATATATATATATATATATATATATATATATATATATATATATATATATATATATATATCACTTGCAGGTAATAGCGCGTTAATGCCACACATAATAGGACCAGGCTTTGGACCATGTAATGAGTTGCTCGACTGCTCCGCATGTAATAATTAATCAGATCTATCGTGAGGGAAATGACCGTGAATTTCTTCGCTGCTTATCGTGGTTTATCGTGAAGTAGTTAGTTGTGTATTGCGTAAAAACTCGATCGGGATCATTGTTGCAATCAATATTGAAATTATGTAGTTCCCGCATTTCGAGGAAAAAACGACGTTAAAAAACTCAGACATCACACAGCAAACAAAAAGTAGTGGATCATGAAGGTCGTATTGGATATTCAGCACTGGACGAAATTTCCGCAATGCAACATACCTCTATGTGATGGTGCTGATTAGTGCCATCAGCCATTACGCTGATGCTCTATGTGATGGTGCCATTACGATTAGTAGCTTCTCATGGTGACCTGCATGTTACAGTCTGCGGGTCACCAGATCACAGACGAGTACGATGTCATGACTGAGATGACATCATGACAACATTACATCACGGAGATGGGTGCCAGGACACACTCTACGTCGGTTGGCTCGAGTCTTGCGAAGCAGCTCGACCCCGGCTGGGATGTTGACGTTCGCAGATGTCTGTCGAAACCCACCAAGGGTGTAACATGTAGTAAAGTAAGTTATATGTGTATAAGGTGTTTCTGATGGACGGGCATAGTGAGTCGTAGTAAGTTGGTTATTGGAGCTTAGAGGCGCATTGACTATACAGGTTATGCATGCCGCTGTGCTTGGGCTGGCCACGGCAACGAAGCACACTTGGTGTGCTCCCCACTGGAGAGGACGAAATGCCTTGGCGCTGAGGCCTTGCGTGCCTCCTTGACTCGCCGGCCGGCAGACAGCGGGACAATGGACTCCCGACCTCGTGGCACGCACCGTCAGCATGCCGGCTGGACGTGCCGCCTTGCACCGGCGCCGGTGTTATGTGCGCGGCTGACTAACGCAGAGGCGACGGACGTGCGGGGCTGGCAGCACGCCGGCGCTGGTCCGGCGGCCGACGGACGTGCGAGGCTGACAGCACGCCGGCGCTGACAGGCTGACGTGCGGGGCTGACGGCACGCCGGCGCTGGTCCGGCGGCCGACGGACGTGCGGGGCTGGCAGCACGCCGGCGCTGACAGGCTGACGTGCGGGGCTGACGGCACGCCGGCGCTGGTCCGGCGGCCGACGGACGTGCGGGGCTGGCAGCACGCCGGCGCTGACAGGCTGACGTGCGGGGCTGACAGCAAGCCGGCGCTGGTCCGACGACTGATGGACGTGCAGGGCTGACAGCACGTCGGCGCTGGTCCGGCGGCCGCGGCCCGCCGCGCCCCGGCACTGCATCGGCCCGACGACGGCGCAGCTGACACGGTCACGGAGAGGCGACATGGCAGCGGCGCTGGCCGCGCCGGCCGGCGCTCCATCCTGGCGACCCGCACCTGCCACACACACGCCGGCCGGCGCTCCATCCTGGCGACCCGCACCTGCCACACACACGGCGGCGCCGAGAAGCGCCATCAGTACCCGTCCGCTGTCGCCGGCTTCACTCGGCAGTCGGCGCGGCCGCCACCGTGCCGCGCCGGGCAGCCGTCCAGCGGCGGCCGCGACCTGGGGACGGCGGTTACACTGTCGCGGCGGCTGTAGCCTGGCATCAGGGCAGTCTGCCTGTGGCCTGCTGTATGGCCGCAGAGGCCGCAATTGCTGTAGCCTCCACTGGGGCCATCCAGGTCTATCTGTGGCCTGCTGCCGCACTGCCGAAGGCCGTGACCGCTGTAGCATCCACTGGGACTATCCTGGTCCGTCCGTGACCTGCTATTGTGGTGTCACAGGCCGCGGATACTGTAGCATCCACTATCACATATCGTGGTCCGTCCGTGACCTGCTATTGTGGTATCGCAGGCCGCGGGTGCTGTAGCATCCACTATCACATATCGTGGTCCGTCCGTGACCTGCTATTGTGGTGTCACAGGCCGCGGATACTGTAGCATCCACTATCACATATCGTGGTCCGTCCGTGACCTGCTATTGTGGTATCGCAGGCCGCGGGTGCTGTAGCATCCACTATCACATATCGTGGTCCGTCCGTGACCTGCTATTGTGGTATCGCAGGCCGCGGGTGCTGTAGCATCCACTATCACATATCGTGGTCCGTCCGTGACCTGCTATTGTGGTGTCGCAGGCCGCGGGTGCTGTAGCATCCACTATCCACATATCGTGGTCCGTCCGTGACCTGCTATTGTGGTGCCGATGAATCTAGGACTTTTGCGATCTGAACCAGGACCATCACAATATGACACAGCGTGAAGTTGCACTGTTCGGGAGCCCGAGAGTGACACAGCCTTGACTGGGACAACCGTGGCCTGCAACCATGTAGCCTGTCGCAAAGCCGGGGAGATCTAGGCTTCCGTAGCTGTGACCGGCACAATCACGGTCTGCCCGTGGCCTGTCGCTGCGTTGCTGGAGAGGAGGATTTCTGCATTCTCCACCGCGACCTCAGAAGTCCCGATTTTCGCGCTCTGGGAACATCACGAGGTATCGGAATATTGGCACTTAAGAAATGTAGCATGTCTGAAATTATCACTGCAACGCACCAGAGTCCAGCTTACGTCGTTGGTTTGGTTTCGTATGGCGGCTACGTTGATTTGTGTTGGCACACCAAGACAGCGTAGCGAACTTTCCCGCCTTCCCCAGCCGCAATTGGTGCGACTGCGGAGTTGGTGCCCTAGAAGGAGATCAAGTCGCGAGTTGGAAGCCAACTGCCAACCCTGCACGGCGCTGACAATTGAGTCTGGCCCACTCGGCAGCTTCGCTGACCATCAGCCCGCGCCACAAACGAAGTAACGACCCATCAAGTGCCGGCGGAGATAACACCAGTTGCGGAGACACGAGCGTTTGTCTAATCATGCGCCCCTTTCCGGCGCACCCAGACGTGCAGACTGCCCTGTCAACTGCGCTGGCACGCGCTCTGCAGGGCAGCCGAGCCCCACACCCAGCCGCGCAGCCGACCGACCATGTGGTCGGTGTCGCGCATTGTTCCGCTCTGCTGCACACTGCGACGCCCGCGGCTGTCGAGGCGGCCGGTGTTTGGTGGATTTATGTGGCTCTCTGGGACATCGGCGGTGGGGGAAGCTAGAAATCTGTGCGTGTGCTTCAACTGCCGTCGCCCACTTGGGCGGAAACATTCATATGCATGTGCATAAGTATATATATATATATATATATATATATGCAATGTGCTTATATCTACATTCTACAGGCATATATACATAATGCATACATAAGATACGTACGGGATGCATAACATGTATGCATGGCGTACGGCCGAAGGCTCCCAACCATACTGTCCTGTAGTGGAATACTAGTGTCCGGTAAACATAAAACTGTTATGGACCTCTAGCGTTGCAGTGCAAGTAAACGTGGAGCACGGAAGGTTCGATATCTTATAAATTAATTGTGTTTTTGTAGCTTAAGGTGTCCGAGTGTGAAGTCACTTTGGAATATTTCTACATACTCCAATGTGTGTATGACAGCAATGTGTATGTCATGTATGTATGACAGTAATACATTGCTCTTGTAGAGTGGAGAATATGAGAGAAGGCGTCAAACCCGCGATAATGTTGATGGAAATCGGCAGCATGACAAGCATGCTGCCGCTGACGTGTGACAAATGGTGGCTGTTGGTAAGATTGTTATGGCAGGGGACAGCATGCAGATGCAACTGGTAGCTGCTAACTGGTAGCTTGCTAAAGTTAAATGCCGTGAGGTTTCCATGGACTCAGTTCAAGGAGTTAAAACTATATTTCGAGGAGGTGGAAGCAAGTTTCTGTGATGCACTGAATTCAAAGTAAATTGGAGAATTTCTGCACAGTGCAGCACAATGAAACCAATTATCCGGCTGTGACACCACATACATACGCTATTTACTACATACTTATGCACAGAGACGTAGAAACCATGTAGGAGGACAAATGGGCATCAGCGGCACCACAGACTTTTGATGCCCCCCATGCGAAGTCATGTCAAGTCAAGCAAAGAACCCAAAGCCTTGCTGATGGCTACGAATCTATGATGAACGTAAATGAACATGACAATCACGGTGAATGGAGTATGAAGTCAAACAGAAACACAAGAAAGTAAAGGACGTCTCAATCTGCTTCAAAGATGGCACCAGTTGGCAGGGGCGGATCCAGAATGACCGATGCAAGGTGTGTAATTAAAAAATGTTCTCCGATGTTGAATAGTAGTTTGTTTATTTATTTATTTGTTTATTGCCCACAATCTCCAACAGCATACTGTGCCCTTTACAGGAGAAGTCATTAGCTAAAAAAAACGTAAACAGAACAGGTGAACAGGTGAAGTTGAATAGTATAGTAGAATAGTAGTTGAATAGAATGGCCAGTGTCGCCCGTGCAGATGAGCTGTCGTCCCTGGAGCGGTGACCACAGAGCCGGTCGGGACATCCCTTGGTGCTATGACCACCGCTGACTAAGGCGATTCAGACGCAGTAGTAGCGACCGGACAGCCAGGATTCAGCTAGCCCCGAGAGCAAACGCATATATTGCTTACCGAGTCTTAAAATACAACCATATTACGGATTATTTTTGAATTGTAAGCTGCGAATTAGAGGATTAGAAATTGGGGTGGATTAATGCTGGTCTTAGATCATGAATATCAATGGGGAATTTTGTTAGTTCCAGATGTACCTAACAATGGATTCAATAACTTTCTTTGGTATGTGATGCTGATGAGACTAGCCATGGTAACACAACGGGCTTGATAGTTTCTCTATAACTAGGTGGATACATTAATTAGTTCCAATAATCGTATTCTTGAATTCCAAGGTGTGCAGCAGGGAGATAAGAATTGGGGCTATTGGGATGGAATCGATGTTAGTAGGTGTCATATATCACGCTTATAGATGGATAATTATACTAGTGATAGGTGTACCTGGCGGTGGATCCAGAACCGGCCTTCGGACACGTGATACTGAAGAGATTGGCACAATGGAGTAAATAGTTTCTTTAGAGCTCAGGTTATAAGATTAATTAGAGGGCTTCACATTTTTTTTTTCTCATAATATCTTACTTTTATGGGCTTAACCTAGATGGCCCCTGTGGTTCTCACTAAGCCTAACGACTTTATGACTATGATTGCTGCTACGCACCACTTCCCAGCCATATATACATCGTATAATGTACGCACGAATGCACCACTCATGAGTCGTTGACCTCGTTTGACCCTCGAAGCTGGCTTTTTCATTGTTACCTGCTGGCTTGTGGACTACAATTCTACATTGATTTCCCTCCTTGGCCAGGCCTGTATCTTGGCCAGATACTTATACCCGTTTTGAGAGGGGCTGGGGGGACCTTAGCCAGCTGAAGCTTTAAAATATTTTCGAAGGGTTTCCTGATCGTGTCGTATTCGCAAGTTTCGCTGATCATGTAGACGGGTTGAGTGTCCGCAACCTCCTAGGGTGTTCAAGGTGTCCGCCTGTTATCACCAGGGTTCCGACCATCAGATCGGCTCATTTGATCTCGCGCTGGGGCACCTCTATGGCGGCCCTGTCCCGGCTGCTGGCCTCCTGTCAGCAGCAGCGTTGTCCTGACCCGTGTACGTTTGTGTGCTCCGTTTTGTTGTGAGGGGAATGTCCGAGCAGATAGTAAGTACACCGTCCGAAAGCTAAACATGAACCAAGAATATCGGAAACACCGATTTTTCATATCATGAGAGAACCGAATGGAGGCAAAAATGATATCAGGTGCCTTTAATCGGTGTATTTTCAGGACAGCGGGCGGAGGAGGGTGGAGGAGGAAAGGCAATGTGCGTAACTCCTTCGCACCTCTCCCCGGTATTTTCTGATGACAAACTGATAACTTGCTTTTCGACTGATAGCTAGGTACACAAATATTTCTTTTGAGCGGCACTTGTCCGGAGATACCGGCGGGGTGGTATCTATTAAGAAGTCATCAGATAATTCAACACTTATTTTTCTTCACATTTATGCATCTTAAGGCTCGAATCAACCATGCTTTTAACCGGTGCATTCTCACCCCCTTGATCTATCGCATTGCCACAGTAACGATTGTATCATCCCTGAAGCCAGGGCGAAGCTGAAGAACAAGTACAAACATAACCGCAGGTGCCAGGTTCGGAAGAGTCCGAGCCGAAGCGTCCGCACTTCCAGAGCAAACCAAGCTACGTTCTGCCGCCGCGGGGCAAGGTACACCCCGGTGGCGGGAGAGCGGTGCGACGTCTCAAGGACGGTGAGGCTTGGAACGACCTCATGGAGACCACTTCCTTGGCTGCCGCTGTACACTTCGATCGCTCATTGTTATTGTGCGTCTGGATGTATTGATTTATGATGGCACTTCACTAGCAATTCACATGCCTCTGACAACTAACATCGAACGTACTTACTATGCTTACTTTGGGACCTTCCTTCCCCGTTCCTGTACCCGCTTTTGGGCGCGAATGATCAATTCTGGTCGAAGCGCCCTAAAGCCAAAATAACTAACTAACTGTACCCGCTTGGTTCGTATCTTCTTCATCCCTGTAACCGCTTGGTTCGTACCTTTTAACCATGCATTCTTTGATCAAAATGCTTAATTATTTGGACTCACTGCGGGTAAAGCGAAAAATATTTCAGCCAGTACATCGACCTTTATTGACAGGTCTTCTAAAGGGCTATGAACTAAATGAGAAAGCAAAAATCCAGCTAGCAAATCAATCACGTGATAAAGCCTAAAGGTGGACCGCTGTGAGAAGAACAAGAAACAACAGAATAAGAAGAAGAAACAGCAGAAGAAGCAGTGGGGAAAAAGAAGAGACAGCAGAAGAAACAGCAACACAGACCAAATGAGAGAAAACACAGACAATAATACCCTAATCACGCACAACGGCACATGACGCCGTTGTGTGTGGTGAGGGTATTATTGAATTTCATTGGTCGGTTTAACATAAGTACCATACTACCAGGGAGATGCCATCGTTATGCCTGTAATACTAGAGCCAAATGCTGCCAAATGCTGCCAAGTGTTACCGTTATGACGTTACCGGTCGCCGCTCTGCAACCAATTCATAGCGCCAAATGCTACCTCCACCTGCAGTTGGTGCGTTCCACGACAGATCGACCAAAGCACTTCACCCCATACATTTTGATGGAGACCCAAATTTGTTCACAGGGTAGTCTTTGGCTCCAAACACGGCTGTGCAATTTTCAGCCCGATTCGGCCAACGGTTTTTGAGCTATAACCTCCGGCACCATTTTGGGGTCAAATAGCATGGGTTGGTCTGACGACGAATATCTCATGAATAAGAAGCAGAAAGGGTAGCAAATGATATATATTGTATGAGAAAAAGGATAAACTGAAGCAATCCCGAAATAAAATATCAATATTTCTTACATTTCAACTCGCGACCACATGACCTCGTGACCTCCTGTGACCCCTATCCCATCGAAATTGATAAGTTTAACGGCGGAAATAAAAGGGGTCATGATTTCGCTGCACAAATAAATATAAAAATGTATTCTTCTTATAAATATCTGATATAGCCATCCGTTATTCATGACTTGCGATTTTGCGTTTTCCGGGTAGGAAAGACATCGTGTAAGCTTTATTCCATTGGAGAGCTACATTAAGTAGAACAATGGCATAAAGTCACGTGATAGGAAAACGTTTTCCGAAGAAAAAACATTCATAGCTTTTTAATGTAGCGCTTATAGTTTTCCTAAGAAACCTTCATGAATTTCAAGGTCACCAATTACCGATAGGCAACCAATGGTTTTATTTACGCTTAGCGATGCAATTGTACAATTGCAATTGAACAACTGACAGGTATTGAATGACATCAAGCATGGAAACAACGCAACCCGACCCTATTAAATCAGGTTCCATTACATACATATTAAATCTGGCGCGGTAGGGAGGTACCTATAACGAACATGAGGATGCCTTCATGTCAGCGATCAAATGTTAGGAGTGTCTATCTGTTGTGCCAAAGAAGAAAGCATTGCTCCTCTGTGGACTGCTGGGGAACATTCATAACGTCCAAGATCCACTTAGTACCAAAGTTCATAACGTCCAAAGCTCACAACGTTCAAGGATCATGACGTCCAAAATGCAAAATAAAGTTTTTAAAAAGTTCAACATGTCTCGGATAGGGTGCGTTCATAACGTTCAGAGTTTATAACGTTTAAGGATCACAACATCCAAAACTGGCTTCAGAGGGAGCGTTCATAACGTCCAAGGTTCATTTAGTACCAAAGTTCATAACGCCAAAAATAGTTCCTTAGTTGTCCGCTAGAGGACCCAGCGGAACCCTGGCGGTGAAGTCGTGCGGCTGTGTCTCCGCTTGCTGTCAACAGGTGGCAGGAGTGTGCGGTTATTGTCGCATGGCACCTAGCAAATGTGCTGTCAAATGTGGTCTGGTGGTTTCTTCAGGTGTGCATTCTGAAATCTTCTCCAGTTCCTCCAGGGGACGAATACATTTCCTTAGAGGGTCGCCTTCGGTGGGAAAATTCGTTGAGCAGGGGCTGCGCTCGAGAATACTGACGTGGCACCTTTTCCTAAGAAAAGAGGGCCTTTGGCTGGGAAATATCGCCCAAAGGGGTGATGGGGGTCTTTCCCGGTCGGAGCGGCGCCACTTTACTCTGGGGTGCGGGGGTAAAGACTGCCGTGGGATGCTGGGGAATGTATCGGGACGTCGCTGCTCATCAGCTATCAGCTACCTGGACGGTCCCCCAATGCCGGAACTCTGGACTTTGACCATGAGGGGTGCGGCTCACCGACACGCCGGGCCGGGCATCGAAACAAGCGGTGGGGCATAAGTTTGAATGCATTCAGTTCAGTTTAGTGAACACAGCAAAATGGAATGGGCGATACTTTGCATTCGAATCCAGGGATATATTATTGAGGCATAAAAGCTAGGAAATCCATTTTCTTCGCGTATTCTTATTTTCCTCAAGTTATTCACAATAGATAACCTCACGGCTTAGGAGAAAATATATATAAATTGTCATGTGCGTTGCAAGGAACATGAAAATACGGGAGCTAACACACAAATAAGGAAAGCAAAACTGGACTCATTTCTGCCGGATATGGTGAATACACGACTAAAAACTGCTTGAAATGGTTCTTGTTCACTCTGGTAGAGCATTATTGCTACGTGCGGATCCAGGCTGCAGGGTGGGACGCATATGTTGCAAAAGATGCCTTTTATCTGATCGTATTTGCAAGAAACAGCTGTGCATCTATGTCGACCCCTCGTCGTTATGTCGTATTTCCGCCATTTAGCGGGGAAAAAATGCTGATTACATGAAATGCATACATGCAACAACTGCTTAACGGTTATTTGAGGTACTTTTATACTCATTTTAAGAACATGGCATCCCTTATTTGTTGGTCTAGAACCGCTCCTGCCCTCTCCGTGAAGTGGAAAAAAAATATCCCGAGGTGTCTCCAAGAAACCTGCTGGCCCATTCAACGCCAAATCGACAAGTGAAAGGGCCAAAATAACACCAAATATTTTATACTTTGATGAAAGTAATTGTGTGGGATTATCTGATGCGCCGAATCCAGCTGTGCCATTCTTAGAAAGAACAGATCAATGGTCAAGGAGTTACAGCCTGATGCATTTGTGAAATGTCATCTAACAAGGGTGTTTTTTTAGGGTGTTTAACTTAATAAAGAACAATCCGAATTGTGCAAACGTATATATCGGTGAACTAACAATAATCCACTGTATCTTTTGGCCATTTCGGAATTTTCCTTTACGGGCAATTTGAAACGTGACATCGTGACCTAGGGTCACGCGATGCTTTAACTTTCGGAACAGTCACAATGCGATCTTTAAAAAGGGCAAAATTGAAGTTCCATATTTTATCTTTCGAAGCAAGTTATAAAAAAAACAGGGGTTTGCCTCTAAAACTCTACATATTCGCTATAAATTAGGCATTCATGGTTATTTTTGCGCTGGTGTATCATGGCCTGTTTTAATATATTTCTAAAACGGAGCATCACTGAAATATAAGCCTTTTCACGTTCAAAACACGTGCTGGGGTGAGAATGTTGGTTATCTGAACCTGAGTGTTGTGTTGCAGAAGTATTCGAACACGTGATGTCAAAGGCTAAACAGAAATGACAAACATTCTACCAATTGTAGTAGTAGACGATTTATAAGCTATACCTTGCGATGAATTACAAGGAGAGAGAAGCATCCACAACACAGCAATCACATTATGATCACCGAGAAACCATTCGTACAATCATTTATTGCATCTCGAAAATTAAAAAATCTGCGAATGTAGTGAAATATCAGAAAGGGCACAAACATCAGGTGGCGCCGTATTCGGGTGCCCAGTGCTCACTGCTCACTCTGACTCACCGTGCTGCCTGTGAAGCAAGGCAATTTCTGACGGCGTCGGACGCAGACAAGGTGAAAGCAAAGCTATGTTATGAGTCTGACCAGATCAGCCACATGTGTCTCGGCAAGACCGACTGTGTCACGGTGCGACAGGCTGATGGAACCAAAAGTAGAGTTCAGAAAAGGCTTGTTTTGGGGAACTTGTGCGATATATATTATCTATACGAGGAGAACCCTGAAAACCCTCGCACCGGGTTCTGAACCTTTGTTGCCCCTCGTCCGAAGCATTGAGTCCTGGCAGGCAGCAGTGGGACGCACTCGGTGTTGGTGTGCACTTCATCAGCAAAACCCGAAACTGCTCATATCCGCTCTCGGCCTTCCCGGTCTCAAAGGCCGTGACCTCCTCAATCACGCTGTATGTGGCAGGGAAAACCGTGATTGTATGATGCACAACTTTGAGGACTGCCCTGGTGAAAAAAAAAGTTCATCACCCCGATGAACTTTCTAAGAATTATCCTCACGGACAAATCAGGATAAGATAGTGAAGGTGATTCAGCCCCAGATGATGACATGGATAATGAGATTAGGTACAGACAGTGGATGAGCATGCATCAATGTGCACTCGTAGAAATAGTCTAGACCAAAGAGGAAAGCATGAGATATTTGAGCCAGCAAACCGTGAAGCTGACCAGACACCACTTTGTGGCTAACAAACAAGGTCAGTACTTCACCTACGCAAAGGCTACTGGCAAGGAGGGTGAAGCGATTGTCCAGTGCGACTTCGCTGAAAATTATTCATTTGTGGTGCAGGATGTAGCTCAAGGCTTCCACTGGGATTCGTCCCTGTGTACGGGGCACCCGTTTGTAGTGTACTGGCGTGAGGACGAGGTACTGTGCCATCAAAGCTACTGCTGTATCTCTGACGGCACAAAGCACAACACCGACATGGTGCATGCGTTCCTGCAACGGCTTATCCCAGAAATTCGGACCGCAGTATCTGACTTACAAAAATATTTATTTCAGAGACGGCAGTGCTGCACAGAATACGAATAAGCATAACTGCATCAATGTGTGTTACCGTCACACAGATTTTTGGGTACCCTATGAGATGCATTTTTGTGTCGCATCTCATGGCAAGAGCGCTTACGACTGTATCGGGGACATAGCCAAGCGTACCGCCGCTCAAGAGAGCCTCAAGCGCCCGCTTAACAACCAGGTACTGACGGAGGAGGACATGTTTGAGTATCTGTCGCACAAGCTAGTCAACGGCATCAAGTTCATAGTTGTATCAAAACAGGAGGGAATGAACGTCAAGGCCCACCTCATCGAGCGCTTCTCGAAAGCCATCACGGTGAAGGGAACACAGGGGTACCACAAGTTCGCACCAGTGACCCACCGAACCGAAATAGTTCATTAACTGTCTACCGATGCGGGGCGTGTGGTAATGGTAGCTGGGTGAAGTGAGACGAGTTAGTGTGCGCTCTGATACAGATTTTGTTGATTGATATTATCGCAGTGACAGATCATCCGTCTGAACTGGGATTCTGACAAGGTATGGGATGATCTGCAGATATGTAGATCATCACATTGCATTACATAATAACACTGTACTGCAACACCTTATTGTATTGCATCGCATTGTGTAATTATGCTACTTTATTCTATCACACCGATGTAGACAGCTCACGATCCAATTCCATTCATTTCAGGCTCAACATTTCTCAATGAATGCGTCCGCGCCAAATTTGTTCTCAAACAGTTCACGATGAATGCGCTTACTCAGTCAATGACGTTCATCTTTTCGTTTCCAGAATGTGGGGTTTGAAACACCAGAAAGTTGATATTACAGTAGTTGGCGGACTTATAATCCATTCAGTGTTGTCGGTGAAATATGTTCGTACATTTTTGCTATGCTGGCATTGGTGCAGAAATATATTGCATAAGGTGAAAACATCGATGTTTCTTTTCTCCCTACAAGTGACGATCTAGGATTTCACAATCACCTTTCGCCGCTTCTGCATTTCCAAAATAGTATTGTGACTATCTAGAAGGACAAACTAGGTCACGTTATCTTGGGTCACAAGTTCACGGTTTCAAAAAAGCGTGAACAGAAATTTCGAAATTAACACAAGATGCAGTGGACCATGACGAGTTCAGCGATGTGTAGCTTTGTGCAATTCGTGTTACTTTTAATTGAGTTCCAGGCCTCCAAAGAGTTCGGTGACCACTCAAATATGTCGGAGGCTGTAACTCCTTAACCGTTGCTCCGATCTTTCTCAAAATTGCATAGCAGCTGGATTATAGTGACAAACTTACCCTATATAAGTATTTTCCTTGAAACATGAAGTTTAGGCTGTATTTTGGCCCTTTTACTTGTCGATTTGTCGTGGAATGGGCCACTTACTACAATTGCGAGGAAATTCTGCCATTTCCGTTTAGCCCTTGACCTCACAACGAGTTAGTACACTTGTGCAACACAACACTCAATATCAGATGACTCATCCTCTTACGTGCCTCGAACGTCAAAAGGTTTGTATTTCAGTAACATGCCGTTCTAAACACATATCATAACAGGCCACGATAAACTAGCACAAAAACAATCATGCATGTCTAATTTAGAACGGATATGTAGAGTGTTAGGGGCAAAACACTATTTTTATGTTTTACTTCAAACGATAACATATCGAACTTCATTTCTGCACTTTTCAAATCGCAATGTGACTGTCCCGAAAGTTAAATTAGGTCATGTGACTTTAGGTCACGATGTTACGATTTCAAAGAACCCGTAAGCGAAAATTCAGCGATAACCAAAATATGCAGTGGATTGTTGTGAGTTCACCGATATATGCTTTTGCATAATTCGGATTGTTCTTCATTGTGTTAAGGACCTTTGAGGTCCTGGTTGGCACCATTGCTAGGTGGCATCTCAAAAATTCCAGAGGCTCTAGCTCCTTGACCATTGACCTGATCTTTCTAAAAATGGCACAGCTGAATTCAGTGCATCAGATAACCCCACACAGAGATTTTAATCAAAACATAAAATATTGGGTGCTATGCTCTTGTCGATTTGTTGTGGATGGGTCTGCTGTAGATTCAGCCATGTCGAAACAAAAAGTTGACATTATGACACCATATGTACATGAAAGCTATGAACAGCCACCAAGTTTCGTAGAGCTACTCCTAATAGCAATTGAGATTGAAAATCATGAAGAGGGGAGTGGGACTGAAGCAGCATCATAAATAATCAGGGTAAGCCCTTGCAAAGGATATACTTTCGTTAGCACGGGAGAAATATGGAAAACATTGACATAGGTACAAACTCGAAGACGGGTGTTTTGAGCTGCAATGACATCTTGCGCACCGTGCATGCGATGCATGGGATCCCCAGGAATGAAACGGAATAGCGCAGTGGAACACCATCAAGTTAATTGTCACGTACCTGTAAATCTTACCATGTCCATCCTTGTACAGAAAACTAGTGAAACATACCATCCATTATAGGTGAATGAGGCTAGTTTCTTATAACATTGCCCGCTCTTTCTGAACAGCACTGGTTTTGGTGTTGCAAGTGGGAACGGCTTGCAATATTGGTGAAATACTTTTGTACGATTTCTTGTGTTATTGCTGTTGATATTGTATATGTCTCGTGCTCACACTTTAATTCATAAATGCTCTCTCATACAGTGCATAGGTACTAAAGGTGTTCTGGTCCGAAGATTTTCAGATTAATAAGTGTAAATGAGACATTAGTATTAGCAGGCACCAACCAGGGGGTCTGAACCATCACAACCCATCCCGGATCTGCAGCCATATGCAGTGGACATCAGATTGTCTGCATTTTCTCTCTAGGCACATTCTACGACAAATCGACAGCACCCATTATTTTATTTTTTGATGAAAATATTTGTTTCGGGTTATCTGATGCGTCGAATCCAGCTGTGCTATTTTTAGAAAGATCAGGTGAACAGTCGAGGAGTTATAGCCTCGGGCATTTCTGAGATGTCACCAAACAAGGGTGTCTTGTGAGGTCCTTAATACAGTGAAGAACAATCCGAATTGTGCAAAAGTATATATCGTTGAACTCACAATAATCCACTGCATCTTTTGGCTCTTTCGGAATTTTCGTTTACGGGCCATTTGAAATCGTGATATCGTGACCTTTAGGCAACGTGACCTACTTTAAATATCGGGACAGTCACAATGCGATTTGAAAAAGTGTAGAAATGTAGTCCGATATATTATCTTTCGAAGCAAAAAATATAACATAGGGTTTTGCCCATACAAATCTACATATCCGTTCAAAATTAGGCATGCATGGTTGTTTTGCGCTAGTTTATCGTGGCCTGTTTTAATATTGGTTTGGAACAGTATATTACTGAAATACAAGCCTTTTGATGTTCGTGGCACGTGATGGGATGAGTAATCCCATTCATCTTGAACTGCTTGAGAACAAATCTGGCGCGGACGCATCAATTGACACATGCTGAACCTGAAATGAATCGCATTGGGTCATGAGCCGTCTGCATCAGTGTAATAATATAAAGCAACAGAATTACACAATGCAATGCAGTACAATAAATTGTTACAGCACAGCATTATAATGCAATGCAATACAATGATCTACAGATGTGCAGATCATCCCATACCTTGTCAAAATTCCAGTTCAGACTGACGATCTGTCACTGCGATAATGTCAATCAACAAATCTGTATCAGCGCGCACACCAACACGTCTCACTTCACCCAACTTCCATAAACACACGCCCCGCATCGGTAGGCAGTTCATAAACTATTACGGTGCTGTGGGTCACTGGTGCGAACTTGTGGTACCCCTGTCTTCCTTTCACCGTGATGGCTTTCGGGAAGCGCTCGGTGAGGTGGGTCGTGACGTCCATTGCCCCCTGCTTTGATACAAATATGAATTTGATGCAACTGGCTAGCTTGTGCGACAGGTACTCAAACATGTCCTCCGCCGTCAGTATCTGGTTGTTAAGCGGGCGCTCGAGGCTCTCTTGAGCCGCGGCACGCTTGGCTGTGCCTCCGATGCCGTCGCAAGCGTCGATGCCATGAAATGTGACAAAAAAGCCACTCACAGGGCACTGTTGTGCTTTGTGACGTCAGAGATACATCAATAGTTCTGATGGCACAGTACCTCGTCCTCACGCCAGTACACTACAAACTGGTGCCCCGTACACAAGGACCAATCCCAGTGGAAGCCTTGAGCTACATCCTGCACCACAAATGAATAATGTTCGCCGAAATCGTACTAGGCAATCACTTTGCCCTACTTGGAATAGGTGAAGTGTTGGCCTTGTTTGTCAGCCACAAAGTGGTGTCTGATCAGCTTCACGGTTTGCTGGCTGTAATATCGCATGCTTCCCTCTTTGGTCAAAGTTATTTCTGCGTGTGTACAGCGATGCGTGCTCACCCTTTGTTTGTACCAAATATAATTATCCATGTCATCATCTGGGGCTATATCACCTTCACTCTCATCTCCTGATTTGTTGGCGAAGAGAATCCTTAGAAAGTTCATCACCCGGTCTTCACCAGGGCAGTCCTCACAGTTGTGCATCATGCAATCACGGTTTTCAATGTGTCACATACACATACATGCCAAATACAGCGTGATCGAGGAGGTTACGGTATTTGAGACCGGGAAGGCCGAGAGCGGATATGAGCAGTTTAGGGTTTTGATAAGTGCACATGCACACCGAGTGCGTCCTACTGCTGCCTGCCAGGACGCAATGCTTCGGATGAAGGGCAGCAAAGATTAATAAGCCGGTGCAAGGGTTTCAGAGTTTTGCTTGCATAGATCATATATCTCACAAATTTTCCAAAGCAAGCATTTTCTGAACTCTACTTTTGGTTCCATCAACCTGTCGCACCGTGACACGGTCGGTCTTGCCGAAAGACATCCGGCTGATCTGATCCGACTCATAAAATAGCTTTGCGTTCACCTTGACTGCGTCCGACACCCTCAGAAATTTCCTCGCTTCACAGGCAGCATGTTCAGCGAGAGTGAGCAGTGAGCACAGAGCACCCAGACACGGTGCCACCCCTGGTTTGTGCCCTTCCTGATATTTCACTACATTTGTAGATTTCTATTTTCGCGATGTAATAAATGGTTGTGCAAATGGTTTCTCGGTTATCGGAATGTGATTGATATATTGTGGATGCTTCTCTCTCCTTGTAATTCATGGTAATGTTTAACTCATAAATCATCTACTACCACAATTTGGAGACATTTCTGCCATTTTGATTAACCTTCGACCTCACGAGTTAGAACACTTGTGCAACACAATATTCAAGAGCAGATGACTAACATTATCATCCCATCACGTGCGTTGAAGGCCAAAAACCTTGTATTTTTAGCAATATACCGTTCTAAATACATATTCATACAGGGGACGATAAACTAGCGCAAAAACAACCATGCACGCCCAATTTTGAACGGATTGTAGAGTTTTAAGAGCAAAACCCTAATTTTTTTTATTTGAAAGATTTTATCGAACTTCATTTCTGCACTTCTTTAAATCGCATTGTGACTGTCCCGAAAGGTAAAATAGATCACGTGACCTTAGGTCAGGATGTGACGATTTCAAATATCCCGTAAGCGAAAACTTTGAAATAGCCAAAAGATACAGTGGGTCATTGTGAGTTCATCGATATATACTTCCGCACAATTCAGAATGTTCTTCATTGAGTTTAAGACCTGAAAAACCCTCGTTAGGCAACATCTAAAAAATTACCGAGGCTATAACTCCTTGACCGTTGACCTGATCTATCTAAAAATGGCACCGCTTGATTCGGCGCATCAGATAATCCCACACAAATATTTTCATCAAAATATAAAATATTGAGTGATATTTTGGCCCTTTCAATTGTCGATTTGTCGTGGAATGGCCCATTCCATATGGTGGTCTTGGCCAACATCATTCGATTTGGTTTAAAAAGCACACTCAAGAAAAGCTTGAGTGGATTTCTCATGGAGGTATTATGACATACTGGTGCAAAACACTATTTCTCCCTTCGTTCCTGTTGTGATATCAATTCGGGTTGGTTGTATTAAGTACGTTCCGTCGTGATCCCTCTTTCTGCCTTCCCCGCCGATCCTCGATTCCTCTGGCAGCGATATTGACATGCAGATCCCAAGACCTTCGCCTCCGGTTTACAGTTATGTGTCATTGCGGTTGGTTCGAGGTCAGGAACCACCATAGGTACCAGTCCAATATATCCACCAATGGATTCACCAACAGTCGTTCAGGAAATCATGTGACATAGTCCTTCTCAATACAATGCCATAAATATCCGCGTTTCGTGCCTATTAAACCACTCGTTATAAAGACATAAAGACATAAAAGATCAGTGCAACTATGAGCCACAAGGGCCCTTCTTGGTTGCACTCTGTACACTGAACCAGTGTTATATCCGGCTATGCCTAGCCGTCACAGTCGGAACGCAGACATGACTACATGAAATACATAGCCAATCGACATCTAGCGGATCGGCCCTGGAAATCGATTAATCAATCTCCGTGTTTATCTAATTATGCAGTTCCTAGTGGTTAAAACAGTTATCATCGTAGTTTTCATCGTTTTTCAACCCCATAGAACTATACATGCAGGTTTCTAAACGGAGTCTCCTACTTCATTCATCAGCAGCAAGGGACATATGGAAATGTTATTGGCTGGATCGAAACATTGCTAAAGGGAAGGAAACAAAAGCATGAAATGGATATCAATCTGAATGGATAATTCTGATTGGTGTGCCACAGGGCTCCGTTCTAGATCCTCTTCTATATATAATCTTCGTGAACAATATTGAGGTTAGGCTGAGGAACAGGCTGCTCAAATTTGCTCATCATGTCCAACTGGTCACAATCGCTACGCGGCAGGTCCTCTGCATGGACCCGGCCGGTCGGCCGGTCGGCCAGTTCACAGCCTTTTTGCGGCCAGCCGGCCGGCCGACTGGAGACGCTTCCCCGATGCGCTTATCGGTGGGGTGTGGGTTATCAGTGATAGATAACACACATGCCAAATCTTCTCCAACCATGGAGAAAGCAGGCTTCAGCAGGGGAAGGGGTGGACGGAACGATAATGTGTACCTCACGCCACGTTTGCCACTGCCACCTGTTGACAGAAAACGGAGACACAGCCGCACGATTTCACCGCCAGTTCTTCGCTGGCTCCTCTAGCGGACAACTGAGGAACTATTTTTGGACGTTATGAACTTCGGTACTAAATGAACCTTGGACGTTATGAACGCTCCCTCTGAAGCCAGTTTTAGTGGTTGTGATCGTTGGACGTTATGAACTCTGGACGTTGTGAACGCACCCTACCCGATACATTTTGGACTTTTTGGACTTTATTTCGCATTTTGGACGTTATGATCCTTGGACGTTGTGAGCTTTGAACGTTATGAACTTTGGTACTAAATGAACCCTGGATGTTATGATAACCCTGTAAGCAAATTTTGGTCCGAATATAAATTTAGTGGGTGTAAATTTGTAAAATGTTTGGTCGATCTGTCGTGGAACGCACCACCTGACAACATGAGGATCGTAGCACGGCATGATGTCACACGTACATTAGGGTGTTGCGCTAGTTGCAGATCCAAAATGCCATACCGAGATTTTATGGGTGAGGCCCTAGGAACAAATAAAATCACATTTTTATCCCACGTTATGCAACCTCCATCCAGCCGGCGGCTTCCAAAGTTTCAGTGGAGGCAGCACTAGCGATCCTAGTGGCAGTTTTGTAAGTTGAGTTGAGACATTGCTTTCCACCCCCCCACCCCACCAGGATCGGAACGGCGCCCTCTCGGATCCGCCCGGCGCCCTCGCCAGACATCGCTTCCCACCCCCACCCCCCAGGATCGGAACGGCGCCCTCTCGGATCCGCCCGGCGCCATCGCCAGACATCGCTTCACACCCCCACCTTTCGGCGTCGGTATTGCGTCAACAGGCTGTGCCTTTGACAGTCAGTCTTCCGACCAAAATGTTCCTTCATCCCGCAAGAAACTGGCGGATACAGTGGGGGGGTAAATGGGGCTTTACCCTCCTGATGAGCTTCGAAAGCGGGCACAAAAATGGTTGTTTTCTTCAAATTTAGGCAAACAGTGAACTAAACCCGCTCACGGGATCACAGAAACCCGTTCCACATCCAACGGGTGCCCCAAACAGCGGGTCTAGATCCGACTCTGCTTTGACCCTTGACCTGTGAGACATTCAAATTATATGACACGATGGATTATGACCTTCAGTACCATTGAAAAGGCACATAACCATGTTCATTAAAAGGTTTTGACGGTTGACCCACGGTTTATATCCATTACGTTTATTGGGTAAAATAAGGAACTTGACCTGACCTGGAAGGTGGCTTAATTAACCTGAGGTCATCAAAATGGGCATTATCTGAAAGCTCTCATTGCGAGCAATCCACTGGTCTCTGATTCGTAGCCGTACGACGTCTACGAGTTGAGTTTGGAAAAATGGGCATACATTATGACGTCATCACCATAGTAAGTGAATGGGGAAACTTTAGGTCGAGCCGGCTGGATGGGGGTCGCATCAAACCCGGGTTTTTGCTACCATGAATGTTTTCATGACCACCCACATAAAAATATACTATGGCATTTTGTCTCCGAGAGGAAAAGTCCTCCAGCGCAACACCCTAACGTACATCGAACCCTTCACATGCAGTTGTCTCGTCGACTGACCTTCGTGCATATGCCATTGTTTGACTGACGATGATATGGGCGCTGCATGATCGACGCAGTCGATGTACCCATAAACTCCAATACCCAACCTATCGGTAATGGGTGACCTTGAGCTTTGTGAAGTTTATGAAAGCAAACTATAAGACTTCATCAATACGCTTTTAATATTTTTGTGTCAAGCAAACGTTTTTATATCACCACTGTTTGTTTCATTGTTCGATCCCTCGTAGTTTTCGAATGGGAGACAACTTACTCGAAATCCGTCCGTTCCGAAAATCGGAAAATCATAGAAACCATGGAGAACGAACGCCTATATAAGATATTTAAAAGCAAAACACGTTTTTTACATGGCAGCCAAAGCATGCCCGCTTGTATTTCTGCCATCAAATTTATCAATTTCAATGGGCTAGGGGTCACAAAAGGTCACGAGGTCACGAGTTCATGCAGTCACGAGGCCAAACGTGAGAAATGTTGATATTTTATCACGAATGTGTTTTCTTTCATCATTTTTCTTCTCAAAGATGCATAATATGTCGCATTTTCTCTTCATTATCGATGAGATATCTACCACCAAAGATACCCTTGTTGTGTGACCTCAAAATACGGCAGGAGGCTATAACTCCGAAACCGTTAGTAGGATCGGGCTAAAACTTGTTCAGGCGTGTTCAGAGCACAAGACTACCCTGTACAGCAATTTTGGTCCAAATACAAATTTATGGGGTGTAAAATGTAAAAATATTTGGTCAGTCTGTCGTGGAACGCACCAGTTGTTTCATGCCTTGCATCTGGGTTGGTTGGTGGATTTCAGGGTTCACTGTTTTGTTGTTGAATTGTATTGGTAGGTACGTACGTGTGCGCATAAATATGGAGGGATTCATACTGTTTTATGCTGCTTTATTGGCAATGTGCTCCATTCATAGTTGACATAGAAATATGTTGCAGTGCAGTCAAGTTAGGTTCCATAACGGCTGCACGCACACACTGTTACGGCTTGAGGCAGGGGCGTGGGAAGTTCTCACAAGTGCATGGGCTAGTCCATGGATGGATATCCCGGGTTTGTCGGGAGGTTCCGACCGTCCCCCTCGCTTGGCTTGGTACCTTGCTAATGTTAATTTGTCATTTCCCCTAGTCAATCTGAAACTTTTTTGACCCGGACCCTACACCCTGGTCTTGTGAGAGATATCCAGTGTTGGACCACCCACTAACTAAGTCTATTCTTTTCATGCGTTTGGTTGCTCAGTTGTTCACGATGTGGTTAATTCTGAAACCCGGCGAAAAGGATATAAACTATTGTCTACCCTGTCAAGCTACATTCGCATGCTGTTATGGCTTGAAATGCGGTCGTAGGAAGCTTGCAAGAAGTGTGTGTACCTGAACAGCTCTTCAAGTTAATTCGTCCCATTCAGTGCCAATAGAGTTAATGTTAAAACTCAGGAAAACGCGGGCGAGTCATGGCCCACTGTAGTGCAGTCGGCAATGTATGGCAATTGCGGCAAGGTTTTTCCTTTGTTGGTGCACAAGCCGAAACAAATTAGCAGCCCTGATGTGTTTTGAGTGCTGGCCTGTATTCTTCAGCTCCATTTTGCTGATTGCCAATAATTTTATCTGTGCAAATGTATTAGGTGACATTATTGTCATGCATGATATTGATCAGATATACGTACTGTTGCATGCCATTCTAAACACGTCTGCCCTGGTCCGCCTTCTCCCGGACCGTAGCGTGTCACACCCGACGGCCGGCTGTTCCTAGACACGTCTGTCTGCCCTCCCGGTCCGCCTTCTCCCGGACCGTAGCGTGTCACACCCGACGGCCGGCTGTTCCTAGACACGTCTGTCTGCCCTCCCGGTCCGCCTTCTCCCGGGCGGCAGCGGGTTGCGCCTGGTGGCCGGCTGTTCTAAACACGTCTGCCATGCCTGGTCCGCCTTCTCCCGGACCGTAGCGTGTCACACCCGGTGGCCGGCTGTTCTAGACACGTCTGTCTGCCCTCCCGGTCCGCCTTCTCCCGGGCGGCAGCGGGTTGCGCCTGGTGGCCGGCTGTTCTAAACACGTCTGCCATGCCTGGTCCGCCTTCTCCCGGACCGTAGCGTGTCACACCCGGTGGCCGGCTGTTCTAGACACGTCTGTCTGCCCTCCCGGTCCGCCTTCTCCCGGGCGGCAGCGGGTTGCGCCTGGTGGCCGGCTGTTCTAAACACGTCTGCCATGCCTGGTCCGCCTTCTCCCGGACCGTAGCGTGTCACACCCGGTGGCCGGCTGTTCTAGACACGTCTGTCTGCCCTGCCTGGTCCGCCTTCTCCCGGGCCACAGCGGATCACATCTGGTGGCCGGCATTTCTGGACACGTTTGCTCTGTCTGGTCCGCCTTCTTCGTTCCGGTGCTCCGGATATGGGAGAGGAGGGAGTTATGAGGGAGTTATAATATGAACGTCCGGGCGCCGTTCAACTGCAGGCCCAGAGAGCTGGGGTTGGCTTCTTGGGTCAGTCGCTGGTAGTTGAGGGCAAAGTGCGGGGCGACTTTTCCGCCCGCTTCGCAAGGGTCGAGGGAAAACGCGATGGCGGTACCCTGCGTGACAGACGGCATTACCTATCACTGGTCGTGTCACGCAGATACGCTGAACAGGACGGCCTGGATTGCCAGCTGGCATGGATCTGTATTATCTGCGTGGGGCATGATATCACGTCGTTAGCGTATATGGAGACTTGGATATCGGACTGAGGGTTTGAAGGCACACTGAGTCTCGTGCTGTTGACCCAGCACCTGATCGTCTGGGCGGTCGGACCGTTAGATCCCTGGCTGACCATGACCATCCACCGCCTGACCATTCCTCAGCATCAGTCAACACCACTGTGAGTTGATCACTGGTGTCCTCGGCATCAGTCAACACCACTGTGAGTTGATCACTGGTGTCCTCGGCATCAGGCAACAACAGTCCGAGTTGATCACCGGTGTCCGTTTTGGTACCAGACACTGCCGGTGACATGCCGTGTTATCTAGACAACGGAACAGACTGAATGTGGGATGGTATGGGACTGGGCTGAATCACGACCAACATCATCTGTTGCTACATTGGCCTTATTGGTTTCGAATAATATTGGCGGGCACACGTGAATCGCCTGTATAATACAGGTTTTGTGGCTGGTGGCCATTGTGTTGGCATAGTTCGAAAAGGGTATATTCGTGATTGCTTCAATTTACCTGACATGTCTGGCTCTACATTGTTTGTGGCTGGTGGTTTTGTGGCTGGTGACCATTGTGTTTGCATAGTTTCGAAAAGGGTATATTCGTGATTGCTTTAATTTACCTGACATGCCTGGCTCTACATTGTTTGGTCACGGTACGGGCTGGGATTCTTGGAACACTGAAAAGGTTACTAAGTATGCAAGCTATACCATCCTGCATTCCGCGCACCAAGGGTGTAGGAACGCCGTCAGACGGGTGGGCCAACTGGCCATCCTGCACCTCGTGCACCAGGGGCGTAGGAACGCCGTCAGACGGGTGGGGCCAACTGGCCATCCTGCACCTCGTGCACCAGGGGCGTAGGAACTCCGTCAGACGGGTGGGGCCAACTGGCCATCCTGCACCTCGTGCACCAAGGGCGTAGGAACGCCGTCAGACAGGAGGGAGAAGTCATGCCATTCCGCATCCCGTGCACATGTTGAAGTGGCATATTGAAGTGGTTTTAGGTTGGTTATTGGTTTTTACGACACGTCGACCGTTGAGTCATGTAGCGTCGCCAATCTCTCATGCCGATTGGTCACGGGCGAAGAGTAGCGACAGGTGAGACTCGAACCCACAACCTTTCGATTGTGAGACGAGCATCTTACCCCTAGATCACTCGTCCCCTTTGAAGTGGTTTTTCTTCCATGTAACGCCATGGGGATAATTATTCGTAGTTGGGAACGGGTGCATCCCCAAGGGGAGGTGGCATCAAATTCCTCCGCTGGCCAGAGCGAGTTGTTAAGCGCAGACATTCATAGTAGTACCAGAGTACTAACACACGTATGTGGAACAACACCCCTGTAACGAAGCTTTTTGAACTATCAATGTGCACGAGGTCGAATGTGACACCTGCATGCTACAATAGTCACGGATGGCCCCACCGGCCACCTCGGAGAGGGGTCGTTACTGCTTAGTGCTTACTAAAGCCGTCTTGGTAAAGTTCGCATAATCTACCAAGTTATTTGTTCCTTAGCCTTTGCGTAGGAAATGAGTTTAAAATGCCTTTAACTTTAACCAAAATATTCGCGATCTGACGGTACAATAGTCAAAAGTATTGCCGTGGCGGAAAACTGTTGGCGTATGGACAGCCTGTCCGGACCAATCAGGGAGGCCACGGCCGGTGACGTCACCAGCGGTAGTATGTAGAAGCAAGCAAATCGCTTGGTGACTTCACCTCCTGTGTGTGGAGTGTTGAACACTACTTCGTAGCATAGACATTGGTGAATCGAGCCAGTTCAAACACACATCTTGCGCGTCTCAAGTACACAGGGGGAGCATCGTACCACGCTGGAAGAGCTCCTCTCGTATTCAGTCGAGTCACCATTCCCAGCGTCTCCTTTACGATGCGAGCTTGGCGTGGCCGTGGCTTCCGAGCTGGGGTGTTGTTTTATATACTTTGCCCCCCCCCAATAATTTCAACTTTCAACATGGAACCCCATGAATTCCCCCCCCCCCCCCAATCCATTTGAACCCGCCCATAGCCGTCATGAATTGTGCCCCCCAATAATTTTCAGAAATCAGCGCCTGTGCCTCCCAATCAGGACCGTATCCTCCTCTGCCTCTCCTCATAGTTAGTGATCTTTCCTCATTGCTTTTGCATAACTGAGGGAAGAGGCGGAGTCTCGTTGGTTCAGATGGTGATCCCGCTATCACTAATGGTTTCTCCCTCCATAGTGAAAACTCCTTAGTACAGGCCTTGCCCAACCCCAACCCTCTTCACCCTTCCTCTGAATCAGCTCAAATTGTAACAGAAACATATAAGTGCAAGCATATCCAATGAGCGCGTTCATTTCGTCAGTCCCGACATGTTTGGGGCTTCACATAATTTCCTTAGACCTTCCTGTCTGGTCATGTTCCACTCAGGACGTACGATCCACGCTCTAGGACTACAGCGTGGAATAAAAAACGGACCTATTCGCCGTTTTTTTCACGATCAGCTCTGGTTCTCGGAAGCCACCAAAGATGCCTAGCGTTGGGTTTGCTTTGAGTCGAGCACTTCATGTCAGAAAGAGATATCGCTCCTTCCTTACGAAAGGTGCGCTGATAACTCCTCCACTGCCCCGTGACACCCAGCAGCTTCTTCGAAGGTGGAAGGGAGAAGAACACATGCGCAGTAGATCTGGATGCGACGCCATGCATCGGCATAACCGTCATAATGTCGCACAACAAAAAACGGTTCTGCGGAAAACAGCGACGTTTTTATTGCGCGCATGTTTCAATCTTGGATTGATTTGTACGATTGTGCGTTGGCTATCTTTAGGCTATAGCCTAGTTGCTGGCTACTTATGCCTAGTGCTACCTATCTATGCTATCAATGCGGCATCAAGGTGGTCCCAAGTCTGTATATTGCATTTGTAGTTATCTTGTATTGACATGCGTGAGAGCAGACTAGTCCAATTGTAAACATTCTGCAGGCTGCACGACTCTAAAAATAACTTCAAGCCAGATGTGCGCCCAGAGCCAGAACCAGATCCATTATACCGGCTCCCGAATAAGGAGCAGAGTTATGCAATCGCACCCAACATGGACGGACTCTCATGGATCCATTCGACGAACATGTGCTACCTTCGGTCAGAAAGAAGTCAGACAGTAGCCTTGTTTCCATGGCAGGTTTGAATTGGGATTGGATTTCCACAATTAATCGAATCCGGATTACAAGGAGCGTTTCCATGACCATTCGCGAGGAAATCAGGATTACATGTAGGATTTCCGAATCCGGATTTGTTGGGAAATCCCGGATTTGCTGACAGTTGCGGCGCACGTGCGACATTTCCATTCAATACCCAAAAACGTATACCACATCGGCGTGGGCTGCGTCGTTGCATGAGAGACTGCTAACAAATCTGTTGAGCATAGGGTAAATAAATTTGTCATTATGTACAAATAAATTTGTAATTTTGTATTATAAATATAAAAATAAATTTGGATTATGATCGGAAAATTCCATAGAAATCTAAAAACGAACTTTCGTCATGAAATGAAACATTTCTGTACGAGACATATTCCATTCATTAAAGTGTTCGGGAAACTAGACACCTGGTGTTCGTAATCATACACAACCACATTTTCGCGTTCGGAATACGGCACCCCACTACGAAATAGTTATCTGTTTTAAAGTTGCTCTTTGTGAGTGGTTAGAGGATTTTAATCGAAAGGAACTGTATAAAAAAGGAACCCTTTTTCTTTTCCCCTTTCGTAAACCCCCTAAAAATACTTGTTTCGCCCAACAAAAAAAAAAAAATAAATATTTTTTTTATAATTTTTTTATTGTTCGCCCCCCCCCCCCCCCCCCCCCCCCCCCCCCCAAAAAAAAAAAAAAAAAAAAAAAACTTCCCCCCAAAAAAAAAATAATTTTCCCCCCCCCCCCCCCCCCCCCCCCCCCTTTTTTTTTTTCCCCCCCAAAAAAGGGGGTGTTTTTTTTTTTAAAAAAAAAAAATTTTATAAAAAAAAAAAAATTTTTTTTTAAAAAAAAAAAAGAGCACCCATGGTTTTGGCCTTGTTCTTTCTTTTTGGTGTGGGGGGGGGGGGTTTAAAAAAAAGTTTTTGATCTTAAAACCAACCTTTTTAAAAAAAAAAAAAAAAAAAAAATTTTTTAAAAGGGTTGTCCCCCCCCCCCCAACAAAATCCCAAAAAACAAAAAAAAAAAAAAAATTTATTAAAAATTATTTGTCTAAAACCCCCCCCCCCCCCACCAAAAAAAACCCACAAACCCCCCCCCCGGGGGGGGGGGGGGGGGAGGGAAGGGGAGAAAAGGGAAACAAAACCTCCCCACCCCAACCACAAAAAAAAAAAAAACCCCATAAAAAATCTAAAAAAAAAACCAAAAAAAAAAACCAAAAAAAGAAAAAGAAATGAGTAATAAAAACGGAAAGGAAAAAAAGAATAAATAGAGAAGTTAGGGAAAGGGGGGTAATAAGAGGGTAGCAACCCCCCCCGCCCACCCCACCAAACCACCACAACCAACCCCCCAACCACCCCTACCACACCCCCCCCCAAACCCCACCCCAACCCCCCCCCCACCCCGCCGCGGGCGGCCCCCCCCGCCCCCCGCCCCCCCCCCCCCCGGGCCCCCCCCCCCCCCCCCCCCCCCCCCCCCCCCCCAACCACCCCAAAAAAAAAAACAGGGCCTAATTTAAGAGAATTTCACTGGGGTGGAACATATGTGGTCCGCCACAAGTCTGAGGTTGGGGGACGCACTTGCGGCCCCAGCTGAACCCAACCTACCCCCATTTTCAATTTTCTCCACGGATTTAGGCCACTTTATTTTCGATCTACCAAAATTTGATATTTATTTTTATTTTGATATTTTATAATACATTTTTTTTTAAACGGCTCTGGGGCTGACCGGAAGGGAGACGACTCGGGAGGACTGTCCGGGAGGGGGAGGCGAGGGCCCACTGAAAAGTATATGAATCGACACAATGCCGATCGGATGCCGAACAGCAAGCCGATCGGAGCGGTGGCAAGCACACATCTCTGCAGCTCTACTTCACACGGCCCCAGAGCGATAGAAGCCCTTTGCGAACTCCTGCTTCATGTACACTTCAGGCGTCGGGTTTCCCCAACGGCGTTCTTTCTTCTGCAGGAAGTGAGCGACGGCAGGTCTCGGGTCATAGCGGCCAACTCCTGTTCCATTCATTGACACAAGCATACGGCCGAGAACTGTGTCCATCATAGTGTTGAGACGATGACTTGACTTTATCTGGTTATAGTGTGATACGGCTCGTTCAGTTCCCATGCTGTGAGGGGTGAGACACATGAATGCAGCCAGGAGTTTCTGGCAGACACCGGAGCTGGTAGCCACCATAGCTTGCAGCTTTGCCCCGTTCGACACACAGCCATCACGAGCGCCACACATGCGTCGCCAGTTGTCAGCCACAGCGACTGCGAATTCGGCCACAGCTTCTTCTCCGAACAGCATCGACACCAGGCCTCGACCTTCCTTTATAAACTCCGTCACGGACTCGGCTGTGAGGAGCGTCATCAGCACTTTTACTTGTTCCTCTTGGTCAATGTTGAGTCGCTCACACAGGAAGTTTTTGGTTGCTGCCACGATCTCTGTGCGAACTGCTGCTATCGATCGGTTCGAGGTTGTCACGTACTTGTTTTTTACGTTCCGATGACCTTTGTCTTCCCCGTCGGTCTGGCTGGTCCCGGCTTCTCCCGCGGTAGACGCCAAGAGAGCCTCCTCTTTGCCACCTGGCACGGGAGCGGCCTCCATCAGCTCCAGATAGTTTTTCGTTCCATCACGTGCTTCCAAGACGTCGGGGATTGTCAGGCTGTCCTGCTGAAGGCGCTTCTGCAGATGGCGGACTGACGTCATCGCGTCCGCCATGACCGCAGTCAGGTAGTGGGATCTCCCTCCGTCCTCCCACTTCGCCAGGTACCCTCGTGCCTCCGACTTGGCTTTCTTCTCTTGCGAGGCAGCGATTTCTCTCCAAACTTCTCGACACGCTGGAAGGTTTGCCAGCACGGCGTTGACCAGACTGAGAAGATGCTCAGCGAACCGCACCTCGAAGTATGCTGGAAATGCATACTTTGCTCCCGCTTTCTTTAGCATCTTCGTCCTGGACTTCGATGAGCGAAAGTATGTGGCCACGCTCAGCAAGTCAGACTTCCACAGCCGAAGCTCCGGGACAGAGTTTTCAGTGCTCTCAACAGCCAGATCGGAGCGGTGGCAGACACACCACATCACCAGCAGCTTGTGCTTGACATGGTCTTCCAGGCGTTTCCAGAGGCCACTGGACCGGCCAGTGTTGGCGGCTTCCCCATCTGTCGTTATGCCGACCAGCTTTTCGGTGTCCGCCTTGGCATGGTTCAGGGCGAGCGTAGTGGCTTCCAGCAAGCCCTCTGCACCCCCGCTCTCAGACTCGACTACGCCTAGAAAGAGAGAGGTGAGCCTGCCGCTCTCTGAGACTGTGCGGGCCGTGACGAACTTGGTGTCCAGCTGCATCCGATCCACGCTTCCATCCACCTGGATACTGAAACAGATGCCTGCGTTGATGGTGTCTGCTAGCTTTTCTGCCTCCACAGCTGCAACTGACTCTAGCATATCCCGGTACACGGCTGGATAGAGGTAGTGTAGCTCTGTTCCAGAGGGAGTTGTGGGTGTGAACTCCCACTCCCACCCATGGTCTGACATGGCGGACAGGAGCCGACTACTGTGCATTGTGGCCAGCGAACGACACGGCCATGACCACGCCGACGGAGTCTCGATCATGGAATCGCTGTACACGTCTACAGCCAGCTTAATGAGGGTCTCTATGGTGGTTGACTTGTGCCGCTTGATGATGCTGAGCCACGGGTGTTTGTCGGTTTGTCTGTTCCACATCTCTTCCAGCTTCTGAGCCTCAGCAGCTGCGTGGTGAGGACGACCAAGAAGGTGGTCCACAACACGGCGGAGTTTCTCCACACCTTCTGCAAGCATGCCTGAGGCCGCACCGACGACTCCGTTGGCAGACGCTTTGTTTGCCGCATCCTGCTGGCTCTGACAAACCTCACAAACGATGTAGGCCCTGTTTTTACCGCCGTTTGGTCCCCTTCTGCTCTCCCTTCGCAGTGACTTGCAGTTGGATATCAGCCATTGCAGGTCGAGTTTGTACCCTTTGTACCAGTTCGATCCTGCAGGAGATAGATCAATGACAGTTTTTGCGGAACTAGCCAAACTCTTAATTTATGGAGGATAATTTACGTTATAAATAGGTATGTTGGGCATTTTTGTGCTATAAGTAGGTAGGTACCTAAGATACGAAAACCATTGACCTTATATGTCGCACCTACAATCAGCAGGTCAGCACAAGTCCGCAATTAATTATTTTCGTATTTTGAATACTTTGAAGAAAAAAAATATGTAGGTGCCCATGTCAGGCTATCAGGCGGCAAACAGCATCCCCTCACATTAAACATTTATCTTAGTGTTACTTATTGTTATGATATGGAACCGACTACCGATAACATTGTTGTATGTATGGGCGTAGCCACAGCCCCCCGGCCCCTCCCAGGTTTTCGGATTTTAAGCATTACGCCTATGGGCGTTGCATAGAAAGAATTGACTTCAAAAGTCCTTCACCTCCCCCTCACCTGTTTCCGCCTCGTGGCGACACCCTTGCTTATGATGATTATGCTTTTGGTTTAAGAGCGCCGCAACGGTACAGTTATATGGTATATAGGTGTGTACTTACCAGTACAGTGACTGAGAGCGGGCGTGGAGCCGTCACCAGCAGGACGGGCAGAGGCTGACGGCTGCTGGGAGCCGTCACCAGCAGGACGGGCAGAGGCTGACGGCTGCTGGGAGCCGTCACCAGCAGGACGGGCAGAGGCTGACGGCTGCTGGGAGCCGGCACCAGCAGGACGGACAGAGGCTGACGGCTGCTGGGAGCCGTCACCAGCAGGACGGGCAGAGGCTGACGGCTGCTGGGAACCGTCACCAGCAGGACGGGCAGAGGCTGACGGCTGCTGGGAGCCGGCACCAGCAGGACGTACAGAGGCTGACGGCTGCTGGGAGCCGTCACCAGCAGGACGGGCAGAGGCTGACGGCTGCTGGGAGCCGGAGGATGCAGGCCTACAAACGAGTCAATTAGCGATCAACGAAATGTGAGAGATCCATGACATTTGCTTTGTATTTCAGTGCAGTGAAGGAAATGATTTTAATTTTGTGTCAGTATCGTCATTTCATGAACGAAATACTTAGGTACTTGCCCAATGTTACCGGTAGCTTTCAGGCGCCACAGGGTGAATTTGTCCCGAATGTTGAGAATTCTCTTGGATCCCCTCCCCCGCAGAACTGGACTGTGAACTTATTTGCTAGACCCAGGGCATCGTCGACTGGTACTTACTTGACAAATTGAAGGATTGATGGAGTAGAACAAGACCGGGCTGCCGACTCCCACTGTTTTTGGACCTGCGCCCCTGACGTCTTACGTTTCTTTTTAACGGGCCCCGATCCTTCCATTGTTAGTACTTGTATATGCAGTCTTTATGTAACTTGTAAGTGAAATAATTTCAATGGAAACTTCCACACACTACTTTCGCTGCTGTATTTGATTCCACAGCAAACGTAGCAACTAGCAGCCACCGACACCTCTCTGGCGGCACCGGCAACACAAATGAATAAGCATAGATCATTCATTGTGACCATTCGGGCGCGCAGATAATTCACTCGCAGCATCACAGCGGCACGCCGCACGGATGAATTTGAGAGGCATGCGCTTGTTTTTATTACGCACCTCCTCGCGAAGGATTTTGTAAGAAAATACCATGTTCGGCGAGGCTCGGCGTGGTACCGTGCAAAACTTACGGGTATCTACAGCGTTGCGAGTGTAAGTGCATACACAATGGTGTAGGTATTGTGCTTTAATACATCAAAGTGATAAAAAATATCACAGTGAGCGTTGGATGGTTCATTGATTGTACGGATCAAGTACAATAAATAATGTAGGTTTCTGATGGTTCCAACGACTTCTGAGGCAGCCAGGTTCTCAGAAAGATCCTTCAGCATGGGCCCTCACTGGGGTGGAAAGTCCTCGACGACTGGGGTGGAAATCTGGGCGACTAGGGTGGAAGCTTCCACCCCAGTTAACATGTTAAAATAGGCCCTGCAAGAGACCCATCGCAACACGCGGTGCTGAATGGCAAGGTCGCAACGCTCAGAAATATCTCCCTTAGACTTAGAATCTCTCCTCAGATTCTCTCCGTTATTTTCACACTTTCTCACTCGCTGTGCCTTTCTCCCTCCCCTCTCTTATAGTGCTGCATCCACTAAACGTGATGCATAATGGTAGTTTAATGAGTCACTAATAACAAAGCATGGTTTAATTCACTACTGGGACCATGTAACTTGTGAAATACGTTTTGCAGGAGTGGTGATCTCCACGAACCCAATGCCATTTATTAATTAATTTCGATAGTAGCAGGTGTCGCCGGATCTGTGAACGTCTTGTGTACATCCAACTCATTCGATACTCAGCTCCGGCTTCAACAGTTGGATTTCCGTTCCGTTCCCACGGAAACCGGAGCTCAAACATGACATCACCATCCGACATGTGACATTGTCTGTTGGACGATGTCATATACACCATCATAAGCATCGATGATGGTCTGGTAACATCAGCGTCACGCCCGATGCATCGAGAGCATTTGACGGCTTCGGGTGTTCTCCCGGACAAGCAGGGGTGCTACGGAGTTGACAGCATTGGCATGGATCCATGGATCCATGATTCCATACTTAATCGCGGGCGCACAAAGTTCGTCCGAGACGGCTCCAACGAGCTGTCGGTGACCGGAGTGTACTGGGGCTCCATTTTTGGGCTGATGTTGTTTTCCTGTCTCCAGGCATGTTGCAGCGCCTCGATGACATTCAGTTTCCGGATGCGGATGACGCCCACGCCCCGAGGCGCGGGGTGGGGGGGGAGGGAGCCTCCCTCCTTGGGAGACCCTGGCTGCGCCACTGCCCACTCCCAATAAGCTGAAACGGCTTCAAATAAACTAGCTCTTTATGGAGTGAAACCTGCACATGATGTTTGAGCTGCTACATGCCACAAACGACCTTGGACCGATCTGATAGCGTGTCATCAGTGACGCCACGGTGTTGCAATGCACTGCAATGGCCAACAATCCACCGCTGCATGTAGAAAACCTATGCTTTTGCATGAAGCTTGCGAGGCTTTCTTTTCCGAGCTGAGCGGTTCGAACAGTCTGACCAGCTGATGTGCGAAACCCACCTGGTTCATATGCGTTCGCAAGGTCACTGACAGTGCATATGCGGTCGGTGGGTATGTCAAGTCAGCAATAAACCTTCCCCAAGGATTGGGAACTTTCTATCGCCTGTCTACTGCCATACCTCATCAATAATGCACACACTATGTATTTCGAATGGGAAATTACCCCTCTGATAAAAGCCACAAACTGCATGGTGCGGAAGAGTTGACAGCATGTGATTTGAGAGCAGTTTGGAGGCAGCATTCATCACGCAAACAGTGATGGTAGTCTTTGAAGATGTTTCACTCAGATATGGCGGTCAGTCTTCCAGAGTGCTACCTTTCGGTCGCACCACTTCATTGCTTAGCCCACCCGATACAGCCAATTGTTGGTTTGTACCAGTAGCAGCATGAGTCATTCTAACACTATCCTAAAGCTCGACCCACTACGAACTGCCCAGGCAAAGCAGTTCGTGACTCGTGTGAACTCAGTCATGTCGCTGTTCTGATGGACCCAGGATCCAGGATGTCTCCCGCCCTGCGCAGATCAGACGACCATATGGATCTCCCCCGGCCTCCGCACGCCCAGACCCACCCGCCTTCTCAGCCTGCACAGGCCCAGACGTTTCCCGACCTCCACAGGCCCAGACATGGATCCCGACCCCCACAGGCCCAGACGTGTCAACCCCCCCCCCCCCCCACCTCCGCAAGGCCAGACCCGTCTTCCTAGCCTCCACAGGCCCCAGACGTGTATCCAGACCCTACAGGTCCAGACGCAGGGCCTCCTCTAGCATGTTAACTAGGTGGGATGTGTCCATCTAGTGCCGTGAAATCCCACCTAGTCACAGGGAGATACTTTGGAGAAAGCAACCAAAAAAGCCTTCGTATAGTTCGGGTAGCGGAAATGATTTTTTCCTTGGAAAGGTGAATTTCAATCAAGAATAAAAATGGTAGTAAGTTGGCAGCACTTATACTGAGGTGAAAGAGACGAGGAAGACCCAGATGTGAAATGTTTCTATAAAAAGCATTTCATGCTACAAAGGCAGCAATTGGGTCCATTAGCGGTGGTATTACAAAAGCATGACTTTTACGCACACCACAGAAGAGCGGGGCAACAGGAGCCAGGCTGCATGACATGAGTGACGAGAGCTAGATATTAATTTGTGGTCTTTTCTAAATGTTGCTAAAATGAAGAGACAGACGAAGTTAGATGCCTTTGTAAAAAGATAAGGTGTATAACATGGTGTAATGTTGACAGGCTACCCCACCAGGCGACACTATCCCCTTTCCCTCGGGAAAAGGGGGGCAGTTCTCCCCCTGAGAGGTTGTGGGGCTCCAAGAACCGCACCGTGGTTCGGAAAGAATGCGCCTGATCCCCTAAAAATCCCGTCTAGGGCCCGAAAATGCACACCGGGGCGCCCGAAAAGCACATCGAGGACACCAAAAAGTCACACGGAGGCCCCTGTAAATATCGCCGGGGACCCGAAATCGCAATGAGGTCCCTGAAAATCACATTGGGGGCCCCAGAAAATCATTCAGTGACCTCTAGGAATGACACTGAATGATATGATGACACTGAATGACACTGAATAGGCTCCGAAATGTGGGACCAAGAAGTCGCGCGACACCAAGAAGTCGCGCAGGGACTCCTGAAAATCACACAAAGGCTATACAGGTGTCACCGGAACCCAAAAGTATCATTGGGACCACAAACAAATGAAGCCAGGGCAACGAGAAAAAAAATGGACATGAAAAATCACTCTGTGGCTCAAACAATCACGCCAAAATCCAACAAGACGGATTGGACCCAAAAAAACGTGTTGAAGCCGCTAAACCTCGCACTATGGATCCCAAACAATTACACCGGGGCCCCCAAAATTCGCACCGAGACCCAAAAAAGTCGCGTTGCAGCCCTTGAAAATCATATTTGGGGCCCAGAAGGTCACGCATAGACACCAATAATCGCACCTGCCCCACAGAAATCAATTCTTACCCGGAATACACTCTGCGGTGTCATAAATCGTGCCAATTGCCCCTCCCCTCCCACACAAAAAAAACACACACACGAAACAAAAACCGTCGGTCCCTGGAAAAGAAACGTGCCGAACCACACAAAAAATCGCACCGGTAGCTCGAAGAATCGGACCGGGGCCCAAGAAAATCGCACAGGGGCGTTGAAAAAAATTGAACTCTACCCCCCCTCCCCAAAAAAAAATCACACTGCGACTCGATCGAATTGCCCCGAGCACCGGAAAATTAAGACCAGGTGGGGAAAGAAAATTATCCGAAGGGTCTCTTTACTCTGAAGGGTGCCATCGGCTGAACAAAAAAAAAGTCGATGAGCCATCACAACACGCGTACTAAATACACAATACGTAGTGGCGTACTAAAGGGGGAAAATGCCCCCTCTATGCTGAGTGGGATGGTCTTCCAAGAATTGTGCCGGAGTTCCGAAAAAAATCACACTGGGGTTCCACAAATTTGCATCGAGACCCCGAATTCGCATAGAGGCTTTGAACAAATAAAGGTGGCCCAAGAAAACTCGCGCCAGGGCAGGAAAATTTGTACCGGAACCTACCTAAATCGCGTTATGGGGCCCAGCTAAGCGCAACGCGCCCCGTGAACTTCTGGCGGTCCCCCAAAATATCGCGTTCGGGATCCAAAATTCCCGTCGGTGGTCCCAACAATTTGTGTCGTGGCTTCAAAAACTCCCGTCGGGGCTCCCAAAAATTGGCGTCGAGGGCCCAAATCAGCACAGCATAACCCGAACTATCGCATCGGAACCCGCCGAATCAAGCCGGAGCCTTCCAAAATAAGGAGTGATAAAAAAACATGTCTGAGCCAGGAAAGTCGCTCTGGCTGCCCAAACATATCACCAGATGCCTTCAAGAATCGTCTATGGCTCAAATAAAACGCACCGGAGCTTGACAAATCGCGGCGGGACACAAAAATATGGCGTTGGGGGTCCAAAAAAACAGGCCGAGATTCTGGCAATAAATAAGATAAGAAAATGTCTCCGAAAATCGCGTCGAGCGCAGAGCACTGGCGTCGGGTCCCTAGAACCACGCGCCTGGGACCGAAAAATCGCTACGGAACCCCAAAGTCGTGCTGGGGTCCCACAAATGTGCGTTGGGAGCCCCAAATAAACACAGCAGGACCCTAAGAGCACAACGGCAGACGGAAGAGGCGCCGGACCCTGAAAACGCACCGAGTCTCACAAAAAGAAGGTATCTCGCAGGGCCTTCAAACATGCGTTGCATCTCTCAATAAACACACCGGGAGCTCTAAAAACACACCGGAGGCCCTCAAAGCACACCGGGGCCACAAAACCGCGTGAGGGCTTCAAGAACAGACTGGGCTCGCAAAAAGCGACATGAACCAAAAAAGGAACAAAAGGACGTGCACAAAATTAACACGTCGGGGCGTTCGAAAACGCCCCAGTACCTAACACAATTTATCGGTGCACAAAACAAACAACAAAACCATAACAAGAGCCGGGGTCTTAAAATGTGCCGGGCCCCGAACAAAAATTGGCTCGAGCCCTCAAACACATCCGTAGCCGAAGAAAAACACAACGGATCCAAGAAAGAACACCTAGCCAAGGCCTCGGTTCGGTAGCCAATTTGAGAGGATATTTAACTTAAGAGATGTAATGCATCAAAGCTTAGCGAGTATCCGTATTTCTTAACCGTCGGAACATGTGGGTAGAAGAGAAGTAATCATTGAATTGTATTTATTGAATTTTCCCATTAAATCATGGAACGAAGCATTCCACCGCGTAAAATATGGCGCAAGACTATAATGTGGTAGCAATGAGGAAATCGTAGGAGGCCTTGCAGAAACCGTAGACTCGCACGAAGTGTGGCGAATATGCCGAATTCGTAAGGCGGGCGTACACGTTCACGAACGTTGGCGTGGTGGCGATCGGGCGTTATGAATTGGAATACCTGGAATTGGCAAATTGTGCATTTTAAAGTGATTTTCACAGGTGTAACTTCAGCAGCCTGAGGTGACCCATCAAAGGATACCAAAAGAAACACCATCGAACAGGGTGGGGGAGTTAGGGTTGAAATCTGATGACTCAGAAACGATGGTGATAGATCGTACTCCCTCCACAGGATAATGAAGTTGGTCACGGATCATTTTATTGAAAAAAATAAAACGCAACTTTGAAACATTGTGATCAAAATCCGGTGCCTTTAAACCAAAAATAGGCTTGGTTGAGTACCCTCCAAATCCATTTTCCACATTACATGGCGCAAACCTTGGTTACGCCACTGGGGGAGGGTGGTAGGGCTGGGTCCGCGAAAGTTGGTCTCCCCAAACGGGTGGGCTAGATCCGCCAGTGACGACATATTATACTGATTAGGTATGAACAAGAAATCCCACCTAGTGAAAATGCCTCAGAGGAGGCCCTACCCAGACATGTATCCTGATCCCCACAGGCCCAGATGTGTCCCCCCCCCCCCATCCGCACGGCCAGACGAGGCCCGTCACGGCCCACTTGTCCAGCTGTTTAGTTTGGCCGAGCCTTGTTTGCCCGGCGTGTGCGAACGCCTACGGTGATGATCGGTTGAATGCACCGGTCAATCGGGCTCCGGGTGAGCCGACTGCCAGACGAGATAACTGGGCAGCCTCTCATCTGGGCACCTGACACTCTAGCCACCCGAACTTCGGGGATGAGGCCTTCATGAGGTAGATCTTTCCATCGTCAGTTCATTATCCTGGCGTGAAGTTATCGGTTATATGTAAATATATTCACTAGCCTAGCCAGAAACCAGTTTTTCATTCGCTTCGAACGGGAAGATGTTCTATAACATAACTCGACATTCACCAAGGAATATGATTCGGACACCTATAGATGCAATTGTTATTTTATAGTGTTATGTTACCAGTAAAGCGTGATTGTAGTCCAAGAAGTGTGTTGCTTGAAGTAGCATGTCCTTTAGAATAGGCCACTTTCGAGGGATGGCGTTGTCTGCAAAGTCCGGCGGCTTCCTGAATCCGCTGATGAATATATTGCCAATGTAGAAGTCGGTGCTCATTTACAAACGTCATCGTATATAATCTCGCAAAGGAAAACGCCTACCATTTAGCTGCATACACAGAACCCAGCATTCAATTCGCCCGAAGTCGCAATAGGCACTGGAACAATTGCTAGCAATGCCAACGTCATGAAATATGTGCCTTGCCACCCGCGGAGTTTACAGGCGGCCGTCAGCGCGCCAATTGGGAACGAGGGGCGGCGGCGAGTTATGCCACTGGAACGCTGCCGGAGATCACGCACGCCGGCCCCACAGACGCAAACAGCACGCTCTTTACCGCCGGCACAATAGCCGACAAAGCTGGCGGACGGCCGCCAGCAGCTAGCATCACACGCCGCGGCTGCTGGAGTGGTGCCCCACGGGGTACGCCGCAGCTGCTCAGATATAGCTACTTACTGCTGTGGTCACACGAGATCCGCCGCACCCGTTCAGGGGCCGTGTCTCACTGTTCGATCGTCACGAGGTATGCCGCAGCTGTTTGGATGTAGTTCTTCACTGATGGGGTCACATGAGATCCGCCGCAGCCGCTAAGGGGTGATACCCCACTGCTGGGGCCTCACAAGGTCAGGTTGGGGCAGCTGCCGATGGGTGGTGTCTGACAAGGCATCCGCTACTTCACGAGGCCAACCGCGGCTGATCAGGAATGATACTACATTGTTGGGGTCTGACAGGGTACACTGCAGCTGCCGATGGGTGGTGTCTGACAAGGCATCCGCTACTTCACGAGGCCAACCGCGGCAGCCAAGCGATGGTGTACGGTTGTTGCTCCACGTATAGTCCAGTGAAGCCCGACTTCTCTCTGGTGTTTCCCGTGTGATGGTAGCCCGATAGTATGCGATGGGGCTACTGTTAGTGGTCAGACTGATGCTATCAGCAGGTCTGATGGGGCTACTGTTAGTGGTCCGACTGATGCTGTCAGTAGGTCCGATGGGGCTACTGTTAGTGGTCGACTGATGCTATCAGCAGGTCCGATGGGGCTGCTGTTAGTGGTCTGACTGATGCTGTCAGTAGGTCTGATGGGGCTACTGTTAGTGGTCCGACTGATGCTGTCAGTAGGTCCGATGGGGCTACTGTTAGTGGTCCGACTGATGCTATCAGCAGGTCCGATGGGGCTGCTGTTAGTGGTCTGACTGATGCTGTCAGTAGGTCTGATGGGGCTACTGTTAGTGGTCCGACTGATGCTGTCAGCAGGTCCGATGGGGCTACTGTTAGTGGTCCGACTGATGCTGTCAGTAGGTCCGATGGGGCTACTGTTAGTGGTCCGACTGATGCTATCAGCAGGTCCGATGGGGCTACTGTTAGTGGTCCGACTGATGCTATCAGCAGGTCCGATGGGGCTACTGTTAGTGGTCTGACTGATGCTATCAGCAGGTCCGATGGGGCTACTGTTAGTGGTCCGACTGATGCTGTCAGTAGGTCCGATGAGGCTACTGTTAGTGGTCCGACTGATGCTATCAGCAGGTCTGATGGGGCTACTGTTAGTGGTCTGACTGATGCTGTCAGCAGGTCCGATGAGGCTACTGTTAGTGGTCCGACTGATGCTATCAGCAGGTCTGATGGGGCTACTGTTAGTGGTCCGACTGATGCTGTCAGTAGGTCTGATGGGGCTACTGTTAGTGGTCTGACTGATGCTATAAGGTCTAAGGGAGTAGTGGTCTGACTGCGGTCCGCTGAGGCTATTGTTAGTGGTCTGACTGATGCTGTCAGCAGGTCCGATGGGGCTACTGTTAGTGGTCCGACTGATGCTGTCAGCAGGTCCGATGAGGCTACTGTTAGTGGTCCGACTGATGCTATCAGCAGGTCCGATGGGGCTACTGTTAGTGGTCTGACTGATGCTGTCAGTATGTCTGATGGGGCTGCTGTTAGTGGTCCGACTGATGCTGTCAGTATGTCTGATGGGGCTACTGTTAGTGGTCCGACTGATGCTATCAGCAGGTCTGATGGGGCTACTGTTAGTGGTCTGACTGATGCTGTCAGCAGGTCCGATGGGGCTACTGTTAGTGGTCCGACTGATGCTGTCAGCAGGTCTGATGGGGCTACTGTTAGTGGTCAGACTGATGCTGTCAGTAGGTCCGATGGGGCTACTGTTAGTGGTCTGACTGATGCTGTCAGTAGGTCCGATGGGGCTACTGTTAGTGGTCCGACTGATGCTATCAGCAGGTCCGATGGGGCTACTGTTAGTGGTCTGACTGATGCTGTCAGTATGTCTGATGGGGCTGCTGTTAGTGGTCTGACTGATGCTGTCAGTATGTCTGATGGGGCTGCTGTTAGTGGTCCGACTGATGCTGTCAGTAGGTCCGATGGAGATGACGCAGTGAACGGTGATCGGATGCTGTGCTCTGATGGCGAAGCTGTCGTATGAACCCCACCCACCATCACACGATAAATAGAACGGTAGCATGACAATCTGACACCCTACTGTCTTATATGTGAACGAAGATGAGCTAATAGGCTTGCCATGGGCTCGGAATCCAGCTGTGAACGTTTGAACCCCATCAGAGCAACGATTTAGGATTTATGTCCTGGTAACTTTTGTGAGGCTACTCTGCAAGGGTATCTGAATGCTCATATATCCATTACAAAACATTTCACCTGCAATAATCCGTGCAATTTTGAATTCGGAAATGTCACAGTAACCTATCGTTGCCGATATGGGCCGAGTTTCATTTCATTTCATTTTGACCAAATAACCTTGTGACCTGCCGTGGCTTAGTACATTGAAAGTTGATCGAAATTGTTGATCGCAAATGAAGATACACAATTTATATACTGGAATAAAAATAGTAATAACGTTCTGATTAAAAATGTTTTTCTTTTCTTTTCAACTTACAAGTCGATTTAGCTATTGTTGGTACTATGGCTGACAGTCTTCGGGAGTCATCGTACCTGTTCGGGGTCAGATAACCACAGTCTGTTCATCAAATAGACGCACTATTGTTGTCCAAAGAAGATTCACCGTAACACAGATTCGTCCTCACGTTAATTCAGATCATAATAAGCGCTTGCCCGCATTTCACCTCTGGAGCATAAATATTGTAGGAAGTACATAACTGTTAGAAACTGAATGCTAGCATAGCTGTCATTAAACCATGCATTTGTACGCATATTTACGCCCCGCCCCGCTCCATTAACTTCATATCTACGTCAGATAGGATAGAATGCAGGACACCGTTAGAGACCTGTCGTCATGCAGAGCCCGAGGCATACCGCACAGCGACATTTTAGCTCATAATTGGGCCACTATAGGTTATATTATGCCACTATATGGACCTCGCCTAAAATCCCTGGAGTTGGTTATAAAAAATACAGAGTTTAATTTCGTTCGGCACTGTTTTGCACGTAACATAGACGAGTGTATTTATATTGCTCATATAAATATTTGTGGGAAGTACATAGCTGTTGGTTAGAAACTGAATGCTGGCAGAGATATCAGTAAACCACGCATGTGTGCGGATATTTAGCCATTAAAACAGCCACCTTGTCGAAATTATTATTACCAGATTTATTACTACAGAAATTAGGGTTAAGACAGAATTGGTCAGATCGGGTCAGAATCAGATTTCCAAACCAGCATCCGAACTACGCATGTTAGAAATACATGGGAAATGTTATTGGCAAGCCAAAATAGTCTAGAGTTCATATCACAACTTCTTTCTTCATGTTTGCCATGCTAAGGTCCTTAAAGGTCATAATATGCTAGCCCAGTGACACGACCTATATCTTGAGGAATGACTTGGAAAATATGAATAGTTTTATCAAATATCGCTGGTCCATTCAACAGAACCACCCAAACGACATGTGCACGTCTGTTTAACATCCGAAAATGTTAAGGCTAAGTTAGGTTATGCCGTATGGTCAGGTCATGTACGTTCAAGGTTGAACACCCCTAGTACATCACTTTTGGAGCACGAAAATTTGTTCAAAAGATGAACTTATTTGATAATAAAACATTTTTTAAATAAACTCCTGATTCTCACCTTGTGACCTGACCTTAGGTCACATGGGAATGTATGTATATATATGTTATATATATATATTTTTTTTTTTTTATATATATATATATATATATATATATATATATATATATATATATATATATATATATATATATATATATATATATATATATATATATATATATATATATATATATATATATACATATATATATATATACATATATACATACATATATTGAAGGGAAAGCAACCAATTCAGCCATCGACTAAGTGTGCACTGCTTGAAAAGTAATTATATGAAATACTCAGTGGTGAATACAATGGTCAAATTCGACCAAATAGGGTCACATAACGTGATATTAAGTCATCTCAGGTCATTGGTTGCCCATCGAATGTCATGTCGCACGACTTAGGTCGATCTGAAACAGAATTCAGATCGTACGTATTCACGGGGAACAACATTCTGTATAAGACGACACCGTGTAGAATATACATGATGCTTTACTTCATCTTATGTCATTCATCTTTGGCACACATTTTGTACCAGAATGCTAATTGAATGCTCAAATGCAGAATGTTCATTACATGATCATCTTCGACGTGAAAAACATGAGTCTAAAATTAAACTTTTCCATTATATGCGGTAAAAATTTCCCATTCTAAGAGGGCTCTTAACCACTGATGTAGGTAGTGATATGACCTGGCCACATTGTTTCGGCGTGGTGTGGGCACCAGTGAGGGTTATTTCTCACCAGGCGATCTGCTGGCATACTGCCATTCGCTATGGGTTGCTGTGTTGTTGGTCGGCTTGACTGACAGCTCCTTGACAAATTGAGCAGTTGAGTGGTACCTGGTCCAGCCGAAGACAGACCCGACCTGTCGTTAGTCTCATTGTCTAATTGTCAGGCTAAGCTGACATTCGACTAATGATACGGCGCAGTCTCTCGCTTCTACCTAAAGCAGCATACGAAGAAACACTAACATGTTTGTATCGTTCGATCGAACATGATCAGCAAAGGACGTCATGGTGGCCAGCGGCATCGTGACGTCATGATGGCGGGCGTTATCGTGACGTCATGATGGCGGGCGGTATTGTGACGTCATCGCATGCGGTTCTTTAGCCAGTCACTCTGCTCCCAATAATTTTAGCGCCGTGTCTTTGTAAGTATTTTTATCACCTGCAAATGAATCAACGCTAACTAGGCATTCCAAATTACTGCTGACCTCTCCATGGGTGTCGATGTCGCACACATTGGGGGCCTTGGTTAACTCCATCCTGGCTTGACCTCCCCCATCCAATAATTTCAATTATTGACATGGGAGCCTCAAATCGGGCCCCCAATATATTTCGGCCCTCCAATTTCCTCCATGTTTCGGCCAACAAATGATTTTCAAAAATTGACGCCCCTTACATTGCTTCCATGTTCACGTTCCTCAACAACTACGCCTTTAACACACCAGACGTTGGTCCAGCTGTACAGTCGTCACACACGTATGCGGGGGTGCGTGCGTGCACTGGCGGATCTAGCCCACCGGTTTGGGGGGGGGCAACTTTCGGTTTTCGGCGTCAGCCCCTCCCCTCCCCCTCCCCCAGTGGCGTACCTAGGAATTACATCAGGGGAAGAGTCGAACGGATTTGGAGGGTGCCCCTTCTCCCGCTATTTTTGGTTAAAAGCACCGGATTTCGACCACTATTTGGCAAAGGGGCCCATCTGAAGAAAAAAATTGACAACATAGTTTCCTGTGTAGGGGCTCCAGCCTACCTCCACCGTTTCTATGTTACCGGATTTTTTTCCTTGCTTACCAAAACGTTCACGTTCTCGTTCAACGTCTTGTACCACGTCAACGTTCATGCACGTGTACACACTGGCGGATCCGATTTTGTCAACTCTTGCTGTAAGCAGAACTTAGAGCATGGAACCCTCGATGTGTGTTAGAATCTTCTATGCTACCACACTGGCTTCCAAACAATTTTGTTTTTTAATTTAAAATTGGAGATTCTTTCATCCAGACGCTACTTTTTAACCTCGGCAAAGGTTACTGCATTTTAATTTAGTTGACTTCTGTTGGTTTCGGGGGGGGGGGCCAAAAGGCACCATGGCCCCCCTTTTAAGCGCTTCGGGGGGGCCATGACCGGAATGGCCCCTCCGTGGATCCGCCAGTGTAAATACATACCTCCTGTTGCTATTCTTCTTGAAAAAATCAGTCAATGTAGCCTGTCTGTTCATCTTAGCAACCCCAACACCAACATACGAAACATGCTGCTCAACTGAGCTCAACTGGTCACTCGCACAAAACATCCTGTTCAAATTCCGCTTTCGAAATCTGGCTCACTGGGTCCACTTGCCCGTTACTGGCTAAACAAACTTCATGAACCTATCTGACGAAGGAATAATGAAACTGCTGATTTCGTCATCTCTTGCTGTAAGCAGAACTTCAACAGCATAGAACCCTCGATATGTCAGAATCTACTATGCTACCATATTGTGCTTCAAAAAATTATTAAAAAATACCTGTAAAATTGGAGATTATTTCACCCGAAACGCTATTTTTTTACCTCAGCAAAGATTACTGCATTTTAATTCAGATTACTTTCGCTGGTTTGGGGGGGGGAAAAAGATACTATGGCCCCCCCTTTGAAGCGCTTGGGGGGCCATGGCCGCAATGCCCCCCCCCCCTGGATCCGCCAGTGCGCGCGTGCGTGCTGCCTTGCGTGCGTTAGTGCGTGCGTGCGTGCACACGTGTGTGTGTGTGTGGCACTGTGGTGGTGGTGCTGGGGGTGCTTGCGTGTTTGTGTGACCGTCGACAGCCTTCATCACCGGCCGTCGGCCACTGACCGGATGACAAATGGTGTCATTCTCCAGCACATGGTGACAAATTTGGCCGGCCCATGTGACAAATTTGGCCGGCCCATGTGACGGCGCCGCCGGGGCACGGCACTAATGCGTCAATTGGTAGCCGCCGCCGCTTATCGCCGCCGACCACTCGGCCACGGGACGTACGTCTGTCCGCCCTAGCCTCTAAAGGCCATCGGCAGCCGCTATCGCCACCGTCTGACTGGCTATGTCGTGTTGTCTAATTACGCGGGCCCCTTAACTTACGGCGGCTATCGGCAGGAAAGTGATGAAGAAACCCGGCGGACGTTTTTGTCCCGCAATGCGATCGCCGTTTTCGGATGAGGCCCGTCGCACAGGCTCGCCTTGTCGTCGGATGTCACGCCCGCACAGCGCTCAAGACGAATTTACAAATAAAAAGACTGCATCTGCTATTGCCCTGAGCTTTTGACCGCCATGCGGCAACCGTTGACTGACCCAGTTTACGGTCGGGAGCTGCACGTGCCTGAACCACAGCAGGCCCAGCTGAGGTGGATGATGAGCACTGAGCGGTACCCCGCTCACCGCTCATCGTACCTCGCCTCTATTGTGGTAAGACAAGCAGCATACATCGCATTGACCCACACTCGGGCCTGCCGCCCACTGTTGTCCAGCTGATCGTCTATCCAGAGACAGCACCCTGCTCCCAGCCTCGGCCTTGAGCGTGCGACACTTCACGATAGCACGGGTTTCTTCTGCGCATCCCCCACTCACCAAGCCTGCAGGACGGCCGGGACTATCAATCGCTGTCACGAGACGTTTCCTCACGAGACGTGTGAGCGGTGTTGCCGCTCCGCCTTTCCAGTACGACCGCTGCAGACATCCTTCCAGTGAAGCCACTGGCGGTTCCGGCCGCATGATTGAGGGAGGGGGGTAAATGAAGCTCAATGTGTTCAAACCGGTTTCTGCGGAGTCAAATAGTCCCCGGGGAGTAAAAATGGAACATTTTTGTCAACTTTCTGTTATTAAAAAAATCGATGGAATTGAAGTATTCAAGACCTAGAAAGTACACAAGTCATCATTTCTTACCTTAAAATGCACTGAATTTTAGATCACATCGCATTCTTTTCCGTTCAGCATGGTCGGTTGATATCACAGTCCGAATTCCCCTCCCCCCCCCCCAAGTCACCGGTGACCATAGCAGCTTCAAACACCCTACTGGTGAGCCAGCTTCCTTAATTCGTGGATAGGGTGAAACCTACTTTGGGAACCTACGTCTCCATAATTTCTGCCCGTAAGCATTATGACTATGGGCGTATTCCCCAAGTTGTTTTTGTTAAATCAGAGATGAACTCTCTGATCTCGGATCCGCCTCCTCTCAAAACGAAAACAAGTAATACAATAATAATAACAATGGTGAAGCATCACCATCACCCATGGGCAATGCGTTGATTCTGGTAACGAAATGGCAACATGCCAGCTCTATTCTTACGGAGACAGAGACAGAGACAGAGACAGAGACAGAAGACAGAAGACAGAAGACAGAAGACAGAAGACAGAAGACAGAAGACAGAAGACAGAAGACAGAAGACAGAAGACAGAAGACAGAAGACAGAAGACAGAAGACAGAAGACAGAAGACAGAAGACAGAAGACAGAAGACAGAAGACAGAAGACAGAAGACAGAAGACAGAAGACAGAAGACAGAAGACAGAAGACAGAAGACAGAAGACAGAAGACAGAAGACAGAAGACAGAAGACAGAAGACAGAAGACAGTAGACAGTAGACAGTAGACAGTAGACAGTAGACAGGAGACAGGAGACAGGGACAGGAGATAGGAGACAGGAGACAGGAGACAGGAGACAGGAGACAGGAGACAGGAGACAGGAGACAGGAGACAGGAGACAGGAGACAGGGGACAGGAGACAGGAGACAGGAGACAGAAGACAGGAGACAGGAGACAGGAGACAGGGGACAGGAGACAGGAGACCAGAGACAGGAGACAGGAGGCAGGAGACAGGAGACAGGAGATAGGAGACAGGAGACAGGAGACAGGAGACAATAGACGGGTCCGAGAGACAATAGACGGGTCCGAGAAACAATAGACGGGTCCGAGAAACAATAGACGGGTCCGAGAGACGAGAGACCAGAGACGAGAGACGAGAGACAAGAGACGAGAGACGAGAGACGAGAGACGAGAGACGAGAGACGAGAGACGAGAGACCAGAGACCAGAGACCAGAGACCAGAGACCAGAGACCAGAGACCAGAGACCAGAGACCAGAGACCAGAGACCAGAGACCAGAGACCAGAGACCAGAGACCAGAGACCAAAGACCAGAGACGAGAGACGAGAGACGAGAGACGAGAGACGAGACAATAGACGAGAGACGAGAGACGAGAGACGAGAGACGAGAGACGAGAGACGAGAGACGAGACAACAGACAAGAGACAATAGACAAGAGACAATAGACAAGAGATAAGAAACAAGAGACAAGAGACAATAGACAAGATACAAGATACAAGAGACAAGAGACAAGAGACAAGATACAATATACAATATACAATATACAATATACAATATACAATATACAAGAGACAAGATACAAGATACAAGAGACAATATACGATAAACAATAAACAATAAACAATAAACAAGAGACAAGAGACAAGATACAATAGACAATGGACAATATACGAGAGACAAGAGACAAGAGACAAGATACAAATAGACGAGAGACGATAGACGAGACACGAGAGACGAGAGACGAGAGACGAGAGACGAGAGACGAGAGACGAGAGACGAGAGACGAGAGACGAGAGACGAGAGACGAGACAAGATACAAGATACAAGATACAAGAGATAAGATACAAGAGACAAGAGACAAGAGACAAGAGACAAGAGACAAGAGACAAGATACAAGATACAAGATACAAGAGACAAGATATAAGAGACAAGACACAATAGACAAGAGACAAGATGCAAGATACAAAATACAAGAGACAAGAGACAAGAGACAAGAGACAAGAGACAAGAGACAAGAGACAAGAGACAAGAGACAAGAGACAAGATACAAGCGACAACCTACAAGAGACAAGAGACAAGAGACAAGCGACAAGCGACAAGAGACAAGATACAATATACAAGAGACAAGAGACAAGATACAAGATACAAGATACAAGATACAAGAGACAAGATACAAGAGACGAGAGACGAGAGACGAGAGACGAGAGACGAGAGATGAGAGACGAGAGACGAGAGACGAGAGACGAGACAATAGACGAGAGACGAGAGACAAGACAATAGACGAGAGACGAGAGACGAGAGACGAGAGACGAGAGACGAGAGACGAGAGACGAGACAAGAGACAAGAGACAAGAAACAATAGACAAGATATAAGAAACAAGAGACAAGCGACAAGATACAAGATACAAGGGACAAGAGACAAGAGACAGGAGACAATACACAATAGACAATAGACAATAGACAAGAGACAAGAGACAAGATACAAGATACAAGATACAAGAGACAAGAGACAAGAGACAAGATACAGGGGACAGGAGATAGGAGACAGGAGACAGGAGACAGGAGACAGGAGACAGGAGACAGGAGACAGGAGGCAGGAGGCAGGAGGCAGGAGACAGGAGACAGGAGACAGGAGTCAGGAGACAGGAGACAGGAGACAGGAGACAGGATACAGGAGACAAGATACAAGAGACAAGATACAAGAGACAAGATACAAGAGACAAGATACAAGAGACAAGATACAAGAGACAAGATACAAGAGACAATAGACAAGAGACAAGCGACAAGCGACAAGAGACAAGAGACAAGATACAATATACAAGATACAATATACAAGAGACAAGATACAAGAGACAAGATACAATATACAAGATACAAGAGACAAGAGACAAGATACAAGAGACAAGAGACAAGATACAAGAGACAAGAGACAATATACAAGAGATAAGAGACAAGAGACAAGATACAATATACAATATACAAGAGACAATAGACAAGAGGCAAGATACAATATACAATAGACAAGAGACAATAGACAAGCGACAAGAGCCAATAAACAAGAGACAGGGGACAAGATACAAGAGACAAGAGACAAGATGCAATATATAAGAGACAAGAGACAATAGACAAGAGACAATAGACAATAGACAATAGACAATAGACAAGAGACAAGAGACACGAGACAAGAGACAAGACCACAGGAGAGAGAGAGAGATAGAGAGAGAGAGAGAGAGAGAGAGAGAGAGATAGAGAGAGAGAGAGAAGAGAGAGAGAGAGTATAGAGAGAGAGATAGATATAGAGAGAGAGAGAGAGAGAGAGAGAGAGAGAGAGAGAGAAGAGAGAAGAGAGAGAGAAGAGAGAGAGAGAGAGAGAGAGAGAGAGAGAGAGAGAGAGAGAGAGAGAGAGAAGAGAGAGATAGAGGGGTTTTCTCCTGTTGCTGTTGCCAGGCCTGCGGTGATGTCGACATCTGACTGACATTGGATGACCCATGCTGAGTTCAGTCAAAGTCTCCAAAGCTGCAAAATTCTGTCATGTTGACCAGGTTGATCCTGCGGAAGACCTTGTCTTGTGCGCTTGCCATTCCCACTTCAGTAAGCAGACGTGGCGCCACGTACCCCGGACATTTCGCATGGCCATCCCTCCTCATTTGCGAGATCTTAGAATGCGGGGCCGGACCTCCGCCGTTGCGCGTCACAAACCGAGTTCCCCTGCTGCACGTGCCGAGCAAATCCATTCCGCTTGGCCCCCTCCAAAAGCCGGCAGATTGTGTTGGCAAACACCAGCACGAACTGCAGCGGCCCTGATCTACATCTACATGTTCACACCACCAGACTGGATCACGACCGCGTCCGGTCGGGCCGTTCCAGGCCACGAGCCAAGACACCGGGCCGTAGGGTCCCTTACACCTATTTGAAAGGCGACTACTGAGGTCGCAAATGTCCGGAAGGCTAGCCGGACTGGTGAGGATGCTGGGCTCTCCTCGCGGCTTAACGCCGATGAAGCTGGGGGCTGAAAGACTAGGAGAGTTGGAAGGCTGGTTAAGAGTTGATTGGGGATTCAGCTTGATGCTTGTCCAGATGGTAAGTGGCAGGCTTTAATGAGTTTATAGGCTTGGTTGACTTAGCTAGGGGTAGAATTTGGAAGTTCGTGGAGTTTCTAAGTGAGGGGCTGCTGTAGCCGATTGGAGACAGGACTCAGAGCCTCGTTTAAGGGATTTGGACTGTGAGGGCTGCCCAGGAACAGTTTTGACTGAAAGTAGGTAACCAAAAAAACGTGGGCTGTCAGGCCACGTAAATTTGATGTAGACAGACGACAATAACTCGGCCGCAAGACGGCCATCCAGTCCAACAATGGGCATGTCCTGCCGGCAGAGCAGCTGCAGGCAGCAGTCACCAACCAAGGGTGCAGGTGTGGCGTGCATGCTTGGAAAGCCGCTCCTACACTTTTTAAAGGAAATATGAAGAACATGTCAGACGATGTAGGAGATGATTTACGAGCGACCAGCATCTCCGGTGAGATCATTGTTAAAGCTCCACCATACTCCTGTGCATTGGCCAACCCGCCCCCAACCCAGTGTCAATCACCACCTCTCCTCAGACCGGCGCCGTAGTCTCCACGTCATCCGTCAGCTCGCTGCCTATCACCGATTGAATCTGCGCAAATATTATTTTTCAATTAGCAGTCGGTGCCATCAAGCAGGCGGCGGTGGTGGTGGCGGCAGCGGCGGGCGAGGGTAGGGGGCGGGCCGGCAGGCGGCGGCGGCGGCGGCGGCGGCGGCGGCGGCGGCGGCGGCGGCGGTGGCGGCGGTGGCGGCGGCGGCAGCGGCCGAGGGTTGGGGGCGGGCCGGCGGGCGGCGTCCAGGGCCCGCGCGCCGTCCGCTACCAACCCGCTACCAGTCGACGTCGTCCGGCCGCCCTGACGGGGTCACCTGCGCGTCGCCGGTGACGTGTCCGCGGCGTGGTCCGTGGTGTGACGACCCCGGCTGCTCGGGCGCTGCCGCCGTCTCCAGTGGTGAAAGTGACGACGGGTCCGCGCGGACGCCACCCGACGACGACGCGACAGCCGGCCGGACCGACGCGATGCTGGCCGGCAACGGCAGCGGCGCCGGCTAGCTCGGCGGTCCCAGCTACGCCCGAGCACGGCCGCGGCGGGCCGCCGGCCGACCGGCCGCCGTGCTGCACCCGTCTTCATGTTCTGGTCGCGGTGAGTACGCCCGCGTCGGCGCGAGAGAAGGCAGATCTCCCGCGCAGATTTCCCGCCACAGCTCGCCTTCTCACTGTTCAAATCGTCGGCATTGTTTGCGCAAACGCCTCGGTATGCTCTAGTACCTCGCACCACGTCTCAGGTCGCCTGCGAAAGCTATCACACAGCTTCCACTCGCCGACTACGCCTCCGGAATCTCACGTACTCAGGACCTCAGGACTCGCACACTCCACGGTTCACCTGGACAGACCACCTCCACGGTTTACCCGCCCAAACCACCTTCATCACGCAATCTGTCTGGGGCGCGTGTCCCTGCAGGTCACCAGAACTGTCCGTGAGCTCGTCCCGGGAACTCGTCAGTTCGAATTGTGTCGTTGTGCAACGTTCCAATCTCGACACCTCCCCCTCCCGCTGGATCTCACATCAAGACATATTCCGAAATGATTGTCGTATAATCACCAAGGCCTATTTTAGCATGTTAACTGGGGGCAAATCTTCCAGTGATGCACACATTGCTCCAATTTGTTAGGGCACATTGGATGATCCATACCAAATTCTGCATGTTCGTGCATATTTTGTCGCCATCGTTCCCCCAATGAAAATGTCTTCAAATATGCCCTGCTAACCACCGCACTCAACTCCTACCTCCATTTCAGAGGTGTTGGCTATTCTAGCTATGTGGTAGTCAAGGTACCTGACTTTCGCTAGCCTGCCATTTCTGACTGTCGGTGACTCGCAACCTCGCATCCAGTTTACCCTTCACCCTGTTCCCACCCTTCCAATCTGAACAGGCCCACACCTCTCGAACTCCCCTTATCTCAGTTGCCCCAACTGATCTGGCCCCAGCTCCCCGAAACGCCTCCTGCTAGCGCTGATCTCTCAGATTCTCTGAATTTCTTCCTGGCCACCTTTTGACCAGCCTTCAACAAACTGTCTTACTGTGGCCTCTCAGACCCTTGCCACCAGATACAATTATACCTTCTATTTTCATCTTTGATACTGCTCGCTAAGACCGACAAGTCGTCTGAACTCCCAGTTTGTCTACATCGAGCCCCAATTTACGGACGGTACTCCCACAGCTGTGCCGGTCACTGGGAGAGTTCTTGTGCTCGCATGCCACTTCTGTTTGCTGGAGTACCACCTGTATTCTGAACTGTAGCACTACAAAAATGATAATGAACATACAAATTGGAAAGCACCACAACTGCAAATGTGCTACCTGGAATTGTCAAACAATTCTAGAAAACTCCACTCGTGATTGCAACTGCGTAATAATTTAGGTAACCACACTACTTATTGGCTCGGATTCCCAACCCATTTTCGGGTCCAGGCACCCAGAACTGCCTTTTGGTTCAGCTCTTCCAGACTGTTGGTAGGACGCTAAATCCTAGACTGTTGAAACCGACGCGGTCTCCCAGACTGTCCACTCTAACATGGATCTTCCAGACTGTGATACCGACGTGAATCTATTAGGCTGCGGATATTGACTCGGTTCTCCCAGACTGTCAACGTTAACGTGGACCTTCCAGACTGTGATACTGACGTGGATCAGTCAGACTACTGATACCGACGCGGTTCTCTCAGACTGTCCATACTAACGCGGATCTCTTAGACTATTGGCATTGCCGCGGATCTCCCAGACCGCACGAATACTGACCAATGTATCTCAGCTGTTTACTGGCCCAGATATTCTAGGCTGTTCACTGTGCAGGTATCTTCAAGAATGTCCGCTGCCCCAGATTTCTCCGACTGTCATTCGGCCTCCCAGACCCCAGACTGACCCTGATTCCCCAGACTGATTCTGACCGCCACAACGCGGTCTGTCTCCTGGCCGTGACAACAGGGGCCGTTTAGTAGCCCAAACCCCCCAGACGTACCTCTCCGGCCTCCCGCATGAACTAGCCGGTTTTCCAGACTGCCCGTTTCCCGTCAGTGGCCTCCCGGCCTCCCCAACCACACCCTCCAATAGCAGCTCACACCTTCCTGTCAGTGCACCGGACACCGTTCCCAGTGCAGGCTACCTGTCCCAAAAGGCGAGGCGGTGCCGGCGGCCGGGCGGTCGGCTGGCTGGGCCGCCGACCGGCCAGACCGGCGAGCCGGCCGGCCGCCGGCAGCCGGGCTGCACGTGCCACGTGACTGACTCGGTGCAGACGACTCGAAAATGCGCGCGCCGTCTGGGCGGCCCGCCGCGAGCGGCGGCAGCGCGGCCGGCCGCATCAGGCGCGCTGTTTTATCCCGCCAGGGTGGCAGATATTCTCGGCGGGAATGCGGCGCCGAGTAAGCACGCGTCCGTGTACCGCCGCCCGGATGAATTCTGGTCGTCGTGACGTCACGCCACCGGCGCGATCCAGTCGGCGCCGGCTGCGGCGGCCCCAGGTGCGGCCCGATCGGACGGTGGGTGTCCGGCGGTTCGGTCGGCGGGTCGGTCGGCGGGTGTCCGGCGGGTCAGTCGGTGGGTCGGTCGATGGGTGTCCGGCGGGTCGGTCGGTGGGTGTCCGGCGGGTCGGTCGGCGGGTCGGTCGGCGGGTGTCCGGCGGGTCGGTCGGTGGGTCGGTCGGTGGGTGTCCGGCGGGTCGGTCGGTGGGTCGGTCGGTGGGTGTCCGGCGGGTCAGTCGGTGGGTGTCCGGCGGGTCGGTCGGTGGGTGTCTGGCGGATCGGTCGGTGGATGTCCGGTGGGTTGGTCGGTGGGTCGGTCGGTGGGTGTCCGGCGGGTCGGTCGGCGGGTCGGTCGGTAGGTCGGTCGGTGGGTGTCCGGCGGGTCGGTCGGCGGGTCGGTCGGTGGGTGTCCGGCGGGTCGGTCGGCGGGTCGGTCGGCGGGTGTCCGGCGGGTCGGTCGGTGGGTCGGTCGGTGGGTGTCCGGCGGGTCGGTCGGTCGGTGGGTGTCTGGCGGTTCGGTCGGTGGGTCGGTCGGTGGGTGTCCGGTGGGTCGGTCGGTGGGTCGGTCGGTGGGTCGGTCGGTGGGTGTCCGGTGGGTCGGTCGGTGGGTCGGTCGGTGGGTCGGTCGGTGGGTGTCTGGCGGTTCGGTCGGTGGGTCGGTCGGTGGGTGTCCGGCGGGTCAGTCGGTGGGTGTCCGGCGGGTCGGTCGGTGGGTCGGTCGGTGGGTGTCCGGCGGGTCGGTCGGTGGGTCGGTCGGTGGGTGTCTGGCGGGTCGGTCGGTGGGTCGGTCAGTGGGTGTCCGGTGGGTCAGTCGGTGGGTGTCCGGCGGGTCGGTCGGTGGGTGTCCGGCGGGTCGGTCGGTGGGTCGGTCGGTGGGTGTCTGGCGGGTCGGTCGGTGGGTCGGTCAGTGGGTGTCCGGTGGGTCGGTCGGTGGGTGTCCGGCGGATCGGTCGGTGGGTGCCGGTGGGTCGGTCGGCGCGAGAGTTTTCCCGTGAACGGGCATGCACATCTGACAGGCAATAACGTATTACTTCAGCAGTCGCCTGTTAGGTCAGGCTCACTTTCAGAGCGGAGAAGATGGCTCGGGATGCGAAGTCATCCTCGGACGGACATGGAACCACCAGCCGCCGTTCAGACGTCCCCGTCGGATTTTCGGGCCACCCTGCTCCGGAACAAGTGATGAATGCCTTTTATCTTCGAATATGGTTATTCTCGGTTTTCTGGTTTTGCATCTGCCGCAATTGTATTCCTGCACGTCCAGAAATGCGTTGCAATAGCGCGGCTGTGTTCCCGCTACTGCTGACCAATTGAAACGTGGTGATGTCATCGAGCTTACACTGCTCATGTACACACAGAATACTGGATGCAAACACGCTACTTGGTCTAATTTGGAGGCTGTGGGTGAAAGGAACTTTGTACACTTTTGGAGATGCACGTGAATTTTCGGCTTGGAAATGTACAACGCAACATACATGGTGCACTTACGGCTCCTCAAGAAATTATATGCGGGACAATGATACTTGAACGCCCAATTGGTAATTACAAAAAAAAACATTACAAGGAATTCGTGGTAACTTCATTCGGGGTGAACACGAAGATTCCGACTCATAGTTCCGAAAATATTCGGAGAGCGCCTCTGCTTAACACAACAAAGCATTGCCATAGTTATGGCTGATACTATTGGTCTGCGTCGCGGATCAAAAGCGTATGGGTCCGCTGCTATGCATATGCAAAAAGTGGCCAAGTAATATAACTAACGGAGCGCTTGCATCCCTAACCTCAAATAAACTGCTTACACTCTAGTTAATCTGGTTATGAGCATGTCATAGACTGAGTGAGAGTTTCTTCAAGTAGCAGAAACAGTAAAGTCAAGAGCCTGGTCATAATACTTTACAAGGCTTTGCAAAAGCTTGCTCTATAATCACAAAATAAGTAGAATCCAATTGCTTACCGATTATTCATTTTTATTTTTGAGGTCTATTTCCCTATCCAATCTTAAATGGGGTCATGGTTTCGACTATTGACGACTTTACCCAAGGACGTTTTTTGTCACACAACGGTTGAAGCAAGTGACGTATGGCGGGCGGTGTTTTCAGTCAGTTCCTCTGGGATAAATATGATTTATGATCACGTCTGTTTAATGGGTACCCGGTGTGGTGACTCGTGTAGAGGTTGCGAAAGGCAACGCATGCAACACTTTAGCACTGCTGCCAGGTCGCTGACATATCCAAACATGCTCTGGTTTATGAGTCTCCAATTGTACATAATGGTAAGTTCTTTTCAATTCCCTTCAGAAATATGATTCAATGCAATGCACATCTCAAAATGAAAGGATACATCAGGCATTATCCCTGAGGGTGCATTAGTAATTCAAAGAGATATGGGCGTAATGTCATCAATGATATGGTCCACGCGCCCATAAATTCAACCAACTAACTGACACTATAGTCCCTCAGACCACTGCATTTCAACGCTTCGATAAAATTATTGCATTGGTTCGAAATTCCACAAGGTGATTTCATTGGGTGAGGAAGCTATAAAACGTTTATTGGAGGTATGACCAGGTTTCTATGTCAATTATATTGTTAACTGTCTAATTAATTGTCTAAATGGTCGGAGTACACAGGCTAAACTGCGGGGCTTCGGCAATGTGAGAAGACAAACTAGGTACAAAAAGTTGCAAAATCGACCTCAGGATTGTTTGGCATCCACGGAAAACACGAACGGGTGGGTCATTGGGGAGTGGCGAATGCTTCTCGCCCCGCGTCCCGGAAAGTTCGGGTAGCTTTGCAAGTCATTCCGCCTATCCGAAATGACACCTTTGAATGGGAGAGACTTCCTGGCCCCATCGTACACTCACATTTAGGCACCTGGTCTTAATCAATTCACAGCGATAGAAAGACCAGCAAAATTAATCAACCACATCTGTTTTACTGCAAGGCCACTGGCGACGTCACAAACCAGGTCAGACCTGGTATAAAGGAAAAGAAACCAAAAACAGAGCAAGCAAAAGTGCGAGGGCGTACGATATATTGTTATTCTTCCTTCGCCACAGACTATGCGAAGAGAGCATATCGAGTGCATGTCTCATGCGCGGAGTGCATATCGTGTAGATCCTGCGAAACATTGGCATTCATTTCTCGTACAAATATGGAGCAGTCAGAGATACTATGTTGTGTGCCGATGGCCCAATCAAACCAGCCAGAGAGGCTATGTTGAGCGATTTGTGCTGTTGCAATGGTAATATGAGGTTGAAATAATGATTGAGTGAAAAGCCAAGTCGAAATAAAGCGAAACATAGACTAAAGTTGAGGCTCGGGTGGTGATACCAAAGTTAGGTAACTGCTGAAAGGAAACTGCTATAGTTAACAATTTGCTTATGCTGCTTGCCAAAATACTGCTAGCCGGATGATTTGACGTTTACGTGGCTAAGCATCCCTTCAAGTGTTGTTTCCTCAATCGGTCGAGGGAGGTCTGATGCTTTCCATAGTGCGTGCGGTAACCACATAAAGAACAGGTGATATATTGATCTGGATGTGATGGAGGTGAGACTTGTGTGGAGGTGGAGGAGGTTGAGGAGATGCGAGGTGTGATGTTTACCATAGTGCTTACGGTAATCAGATAAAGAACAGGTCTATCATCTGCACAGCTTGCATGGATGACCTGGTTTCAAATTTGACCGGTTGTTATATTTGTTTTCCTGTAAACCTGTGTGGGTATTTTAATCCGTCTTTGTATGCCTTTTTGCGTTGCTGTTTTTTTACTTGTCCGCGACTGCATGCTGCTTGCTACCTGTCCGAGATTCCGACATGGCCCGGTAAGACGGTAACTTGCTACCTGTCTGAGATTCCGACATGGCCCGGTAAGACGGTAACCTGCTACCTGTCTGAGATTCCGACATGGCCCGGTAAGACGGTAACCTGCTACCTGTCCGAGATTCCGACATGGCCCGGTAAGACGGTAACTTGCTACCTGTCCGAGATTCCGACATGGCCCGGTAAGACGTTTAATATACTGATGAATCGCAACAAAAGGTGAAACTTGTAACTTATGTAACTGTAAACACCTTCTGCAACGTGCAATGATATGATTACGCCCTCCCGTAGCAACTTCCACCATGGCCTGTTCCAACTTACCATATGATGGGATATGCTTTAGCAAGAAAAAGCTTCTTTTTTCGCTGCTGGTAGTTTTCACTTTCTTGCCACTGAATAGTATAACTGTTATAGTTAGACAAAGTTAGACAATACATTGGTTGCTAATTGAACAAAGTGTCACACTCCTCTGATAAAAACTTCTTGGGATATCAGGCAAGACGCAAATACTGTCGCGGTTGCCTCATAATTTTCCAACGGCATGTCCTGTCTGAACACAAGTGTCCTCAGCTAAACTGACCAGACGGAGGCCCGCGGGTCTGACAGCTTGGGCAATTCCAACGGTCTGGCTGCAGCCTCAATGTCCACGGACTTGTATGGCATTTGGTTGGTTATTTTGGTTTAGAGGCGCTGTATGGCATTTGGCTGAAGCATCGATGTCCACGGACTTGTCTGGTATTTGGCTTCAGCCCCAATGTCCACGGACTTGTCTGGTATTTAGCTGCAGCCCAATGTCCACGGACTTGTCTGGCATTTGGCTGAAGCATCAATGTCTACGGACTTTTCTGGTATTGAAAACGAATTAGCTCTGGTTATTCCCCGTTTTCTTGTCTTCAGTCGGCACCACACTACGCCGCAGACTCGGAACTCGCTTCAGGCTGCCCTGGCGGCTGGAGGACCAGTTCCACACGGATCTCTCGTAAAGCGGCCGACACGGGAGCGCCGTCAGCTGTCCATCAGCGGCCGACACGGGAGCTGCCGTCAGCCGTCCATCAGCGGCCGACACGGGAGCTGCCGTCAGCCGTCCATCAGCGGCCGACACGGGAGCTGCCGTCAGCCGTCCATCAGCGGCCGACACGGGAGCTGCCGTCAGCGTCTCAGGGCCGTCAGCCGTCCATTAATGGCCGACACGGGAGCTGCCGTCAGCCGTCCATCAGCGGCCGACACGGGAGCTGCCGTCAGCCGTCCATCAGCGGCCGACACGGGAGCTGCCGTCAGCCGTCCATTAATGGCCGACACGGGAGCTGCCGTGCCGTCCATCAGGCACACGGGAGCGCGGCTGTCCATTAATGGCCGACACGGGAGCTGCCGTCAGCCGTCCATCAGCGGCCGACACGGGAGCTGCCATCAGCCGTCCATCAGCGGCCGACACGGGAGCTGCCGTCAGCCGTCCATCAGCGGCCGACACGGGAGCTGCCGTCAGCCGTCCATTAATGGCCGACACGGGAGCTGCCGTCAGCCGTCCATCAGCGGCCGACACGGGAGCTGCCGTCAGCCGTCCATTAATGGCCGACACGGGAGCTGCCGTCAGCCGTCCATTAATGGCCGACACGGGAGCTGCCGTCAGCTGTCCATTAATGGCCGACACGGGAGCTGCCGTCAGCCGTCCATCAGCGGCCGACACGGGAGCTGCCGTCAGCCGTCCATTAATGGCCGACACGGGAGCTGCCGTCAGCCGTCCATCAGCGGCCGACACGGGAGCTGCCGTCAGCCGTCCATCAGCGGCCGACACGGGAGCTGCCGTCAGCTGTCCATTAATGGCCTGACACGGGAGCTGCCGTCAGCCGTCCATTAGCGCCGCTGATGCTGATGCCGCTCGGTGTCGACTGTTCCCTGCGGTGGTTCACACTGGCGGTTGTCGATGGGTGGGTAGCGGACGCGGCCGCGCTTCATCATCCGCTCAGTACTTATCGCGATGACAGTGCTGCGTTTAGCGTGGCTCTCAGGTCAGGACCAGTATCGGCGAGGAGGGTCGGAGGCTCACGCTGCTGATGGCACAGATCTGGACCACGGTCAGACATGCAAGCCCGAGAGAAATGGGATCAAATGGGCACTCCGAGTTCGCACCTTCCTACATGGCTGTTACACCACTATGCTTTAGAGTGTATCAGAATGCCGTGCTAGCGTCTCGAGCACAGGAATTCTGAGCGTATTTTAAATAAGCACCATCAATTCCAGCTAGTGGTTTAGTCAAAATCTATTTCCTCGGCGAGCCTCGGCCAAGCAATGGTAAGCATCGTTCCCTGTCAGCTCGACCATCCGTCAGTCTGGGCGTCCTGTCGTACAGCAAGCTGTGGATCTGAACGTCCACTAGTTGACCCGTCAGGCCATTACTCAATACTCTTATCCATTAATCGGTCAATTTGCTCGTCGACTCCCTTCGTCATCCAATTCGTCAATTTCCTCGTCTGACAGCTTGTCCATCAGTCCGTTCGTCAGTTCGTCCGTTAGTCGGTCCTTCAGTCCGTCCGTCAGTCCGTATGTCAGTCCATGTGTCAGTCCGCCCGTCAGTCCGCCCGTCCGTCCGTCCGATAATCTGCTCGTTCGTCAGTCCGCCCGTCCGTCCATCAGTCAGTTCGTCAGTCCGTCCGTTTATCAATCAGTCCGTCCATCAGTCAGTCCGTTAGTCCGCTAGTCCGTCAGAACGTTTGTCCGACCGATAGTCCGTCCGTCAGTCCATCTGTCAGTCCATCATCTCGTCCGTCAGTTCATCCGTCAGTTCACTTATTCTTGAGTCCGTCCATCCGTCAATTCGTCCATCAGCCCGTTCGTTCGCCAATCAGTTTGTGAAGTATTCGTGCCGCTCCGGTTGCCTGCAGTTCTGCCGCTCGGCACCACACCGGGCATTGTACACACGTCACTATCCGGCACTATCTGTCTGGCAATCGATACCGGGGAATTTGTCCGTTCGGTGCTCCCCTTCCCATTCGATGACCGGCTCGTTTTATCATCTGCACGCTTGTTTTCCATTTAGCCGCCTTCGCCATCTGTCTGGCGCGCTGTCGATCCGTGCGATGCAGACCCGAGTAAAGGGTTCGCTGCCAGCGTTATGTTTGCGATCAATTGATCACGGCCCAGTGAAGAGCCGCACGCCAACGTCATGACTGGATGGCTGACCACCAGGCGTCCAGCGATGGCACGCCCCATCGGCGCTGAGCGTGCCGTGGTTACGGCTATTTCCGGCCCGTTCCGAAGCCGGCGCCGTTTCTGACCCGGCGGCGCGATACGACGCGACCATCGACACTATTTCAGGCGGGCTCCGGCCGCACCGAGACCGGAGCTGCCTCGTCCCTCGGGTGCGTTTGAACCTTTTGAAGGCGGCCTTTAATTTGCTTTCTAATGTCGTTAATCTGTCGGCTGTCGGCACCTCATGGCAGCTTTCAGCACACGGAATGGAGGAAGCACTTGAATGCCGTCCGGCGAGTGCTCTTTGGTTTTAGCGCTACTACTGTTCTGTCAGACGAGGAGGCACGCCATGAGGAGCCAGCTCGAATGGCAATGGTATGGCAATGGTATGTCAATGGTATGGGTTCCGCCGGTCATGCGACCATTACAAAGAAGGCCTCATATTTCGCGGAACACTGCATGCACATACGCATCACGCAGTTCGGCTGGGCAGATTTGTGCGGTGCTATGTTGTTGCATGATTGCCCTGTGGCGTTGTCGTGCTCTTGTTCAGTCATCAGGGTATTTTTTTGGATGGAAACCACTAAAGGACGTGACTGCCAACTTTAAATTAGTCGGTGGTTATGGATATTCGTGGATATAGTGGATCGCTATCGTGCCTTACGTAAATGCGACAATAGTTCCTCCAATTGTACATAGTATGGTGAAGTCCAGACCTCGCGCCGGGCGTACATTGATATCACAAGGCCCAGACCTGGCGCTGGACGCTCGCCCCAGGGCGGGACGTGGTCACTCGGCGTGGCGGCTGAGCTGTCATCTGTCGACTCCTACGTGACCGCGCCACCGGCCACTGTGTACGGACCCGGGCGCCACGTGGCACCACGTGGCACCACGTGCCGGCACGTAGTCGGCGCGCAGGCTGACAACGGCCGCACAACAATGCCGGCGGCTGCAAACGGTGTGAAGGTCGAGTCGAGCAGGCTGCAAAAAGGCGCCGGCGGCCGAGGTGCGGCCGTCTCGCAGTTCATGCCCACAGCCGTGCCAGGCTTTCATGCCCAGGCTTTCATGCCCAGTCTTTCATGCCCATAGCGTGCCAGGCTTTCATGCCCATAGCCGTGCCAGGCTTTCATGCTCATAGCCGTGCCAGGCTTCCACTGTTAGGCCAGCTTTGTAGGTATGTTGTTAATACTGTTCATATTTATGAAAAACAGAACAAAAATTTAAGTATAAAAAAACGAGGAAGTGGCACAACTTCCAGACACCGGTGCATAAGGTGTATTGGTGAAGAGTATAATCGACTTTCCAAGCATGTGTTCCTAGGTGTGTGATGCACGCTTCATTCAGTGTTCCACTTTCACTCATAGCAACCATTCAAACCAGAGACCAAATTATAGACACAGCTACACCCTCAATCTTACAAAAGTCCATTCCCTCTTACAGGTCATGGAACTTTGATGCCATAAAATGCTGAACTTACTAATCTTTTCCTGACTTTTAAGCTGCAATTCCTGTCACCTCCCAATCGGCCTATTACCTTCCGAGATGCTAGGGAGGTGAACCGACCCTCCTGCATGCCCACTGGGTCATTTTCACCGCAGAGGGATAGCGTCGAGCGGTGCAGTTAGCTCGATTGACACAATTGGCGCGCACCAGCTGCGGACACAGAAGACCAGGCCCTTTGGGCATTGAGGTCGGATAATCTCATGTAGACTTTCGTGGCATATATGGGCGAGCAGATCACTCGGGCGTCTCTCTCTCACTCTTGACCGAGCACACTATGCAGAACATACCCAGTGCAAATATTGTACGATAATGTCACAGCACCAATAATTGCACAGAAACACACCATGATGACACATGTTATAGTAATTCCCCGGCCCACTGTGAACATTTCCTGCAAACATCGAAGACCAGAACAGTGACACCTTGCAAGATTGACGAAGGTTTGTGGTACGCAGTAACATGCAAATGGGAGAGGAAGTCCTTCTAGCTGCCTAGTAGGCTACCTGTGGGTTGGTCATCGCATACCTAGTATGACAACGCTGCCTGTGGTTGACGAGCTTCATGTTTGCAAACTACCTGCCGTGTTTTCCTAGTTCACATCTAAGTTTATCTCTTCTGATTTAAATACCATCGTTACCTTCGTGACTCTCATATCATAACGTTTTGTTCGAAATACATTCAAATAACTTAAATTATAAGCACTGCAGTAATTTTTGCTGCCCACATATTTTGGTCGGTCGAAGAGATAAAGTTAAACCTGGATGTATCCATGGCTGCTACTGATGCTACTACATATTTCACTATCGACGCTTCTTGCCGCAGCTACACCACTCAAATGCACCATCACCTGTGGCTACATTCAGATCACGCCAGTTCTCCCCGAGTCCAATCCCTGACACCAGTCTGACCGTCTGCCAATGACATTCCTCCCCGAGTCCTATCCCTGACACCAGTCTGACCGTCTGCCAATGACATTCCTCCCCGAGTCCCGCCCCTGACACCAGTCTGACCGTCTGACAATGACATTCCTCCCCGAGTCCCATCCTGACACCAGTCTGACCGTCTGACAATGACATTCCTCCCCGAGTCCTATCCCTGACACCAGTCTGACCGTCTGACAATGACATTCCTCCCCAGGTCCCGCCCCTGACACCAGTCTGACCGTCTGACAATGACATTCCTCCCCGAGTCCCGCCCTGACACCAGTCTGACCGTCTGACAATGACATTCCTCCCCGAGCCCCGCCCCTGACACCAGTCTGACCGTCTGACAATGACATTCCTCCCCGAGTCCCGCCCCTGACACCAGTCTGACCGTCTGACAATGACATTCCTCCCCGAGTCCCGCCCCTGACACCAGTCTGACCGTCTGACAATGACATTCCTCCCCGAGTCCCGCCCCTGACACCAGTCTGACCGTCTGACAATGACATTCCTCCCCAGGTCCCGCCCCTGACACCAGTCTCACCACCTGATAGAGCTAGACCTGTCTCCTGCACCAGTCTTACCACCTGACAACACCAGTCCCCCCACCCCCTGAGACCCGTCCCTGACACCAGCCGACACCAGCTGACTACTTTAGCCCTCCCCGAATCCTGTCCATGCATAGCAACAGTCTGACTACGCTAATCTTCACCTAGTCGTCTCCTGGCACCAGCGCAACTATGGCACCGGAGCGGCCACTCCAGCCATCGCCAAGCAGGTTGCTCCTGGCAGCCGTGCCGACCGCTCGAACCCTCCTCTACTTGACTGATTAGTCAGACAATATGTCGCTGACGCACCGCTACGGGCTTCGGTCTCCCGCACGTCCGTGCTGGAAGTGGTCACATCTCCCGCGCGTCTCCGCGGCTCCGGTCTCCCGCACGTCCGTGCCGGAAGTGGTCACATCTCCCGCGCGTCTCCGCGGCTCCGGTCTCCCGCACGTCCATGCCGTTTGTGGTGACATCTCCCGCGCGTCTTCGCGGCTCCGGTCTCCCGCACGTCCATTAGGGTGTTGCGCTAGTTGCAGATCCAAAATGCCATACCGAGATTTTATGGGTGGGGCCCTAGGAACAAATAAAATCACATTTTTATCCCACGTTATGCAACCTCCATCCAGCCGGCGTCTTCCAAAGTTTCAGTGGAGGCAGCACTAGCGATCCTAGTGGCAGTTTTGTAAGTTGAGTTGAGACATTGCTTTCCACCCCCCACCCCCACCAGGATCGGAACGGCGCCCTCTCGGATCCGCCCGGCGCCCTCGCCAGACATCGCTTCCCACCCCCACCCCCAGGATCGGAACGGCGCCCTCTCGGATCCGCCCGGCGCCCTCGCCAGACATCGCTTCACACCCCCACCTTTCGGCGTCGGTACTGCGTCAACAGGCTGTGCCTTTCACAGTCCGTCTTCCGACCAAAATGTTCCTTCATCCCGCAAGAAACTGGCGGATACAGTGGGAGGGGGGGTAAATGGGGCTTTACCCTCCTGATGAGCTACGAAAGCGGGCACAAAAATGGTTGTTTTCTTCAAATTTAGGCAAACAGTGAACTAAACCCGCTCACGGGATCACAGAAACCGTTCCACATCCAACGGGTGCCCCAAACAGCTGGTCTAGATCCGACTCTGCTTTGACCCTTGACCTGTGAGACATTCAAATTATATGACACGATGGATTATGACCTTCAGTACCATTGAAAAGGCACATAACCATGTTCATTAAAAGGTTTTGACGGTTGACCCACGGTTTATATCCATTACGTTTATTGGGTAAAATAAGGAACTTGACCTGACCTGGAAGGTGACTTAATTAACCTGAGGTCATCAAAATGGGCATCATCTGAAAGCTCTCATTGCGAGCAATCCACTGGTCTCTGATTCGTAGCCGTACGACGTCTACGAGTTGAGTTTGGAAAAATGGGCATACATTATGACGTCATCACCATAGTAAGTGAATGGGGAAACTTTAGGTCGAGCCGGCTGGATGGGGGTCGCATCAAACCCGGGTTTTTTGCTACCATGAATGTTTTCATGACCACCCACATAAAAATATACTATGGCATTTTGTCTCCGAGAGGAAAAGTCCTCCAGCGCAACACCCTAACGTCCATGCCGTTTGTGGTGACATCTCCCGCGCGTCTCCACGCGTGTGCCCGTCCACACAATTGCGGTAATGTGAGCCGTATTTACGGCCGTGCCGCTTCGTGGCGCATCGCTGTAGGTGGGACACAATCAAACGGCTCCCTGCCTGGATTTTGTTCCCGAACAGAGCACGCCATTGACGTGTGTTTGACACGCGCGTAATGTACGGGCATTAGCCGGGCAAGAGATGTTTGTTCAGATGTACGGCGTCGAATGTGCCCGACGGTGAACAGCGGGGAGATGACGGAAATTGTCGTGACGCACTAGCTCAACACCGCACCTGTGATATGTTGTATGCCAGTACAAAGCGCCTCAATGGGCGCCGCACGGGCAAGGACAAGTGTTAGGAGGTGCAGTGCGGTCGAATATCCGTGCATGCCAGCTACAGTAGCATTGCTCTGAGTGTTTATTCAGTCACACGTCAAGCTGGTATGCAGAGCTGGTGATTTCGGATGCGGCACATTCACCAAGTTGCATTACTAAAGGCAGACATGAAGAGCGCCATCCCGTCCTCGGACTGGACTCGAGGACCCCATATAAAAGCAAGCGCTTTTAACTATTTGCCATCCGGGGCAGATGGAAACTGACGGCTGCGATGCTGGGTGTATGTCAAGCTGCCCGCGCGCGGGAATTCCACAGTACACCTTTTTTAAAACAAAGATTGAGAGTATTTCAGGATAGATGGATAGATATTGTGAGCAAAGTTGATAGATCTCAAAATGAAAAAGAGCAGACATATCTTTGAATGAGACAATTCGAACTTGTAATGCTGCATTAACAACTTGAACGATGTTGGAAGTTGCATCAGAGCGGTAATGCCGCCGCGAACGAAGACTTCTTTGAACGAAGATTAAGAAAGTTTCATAAAGAATATTAAAATAAAATTGTCGAAAAAAAAAATTATAAGAGCACATCTGACTCACAATGGAGGAATTCAAACGTGGAAAACCGTGCCAAAAAGTTCCCATGGTTTCAAAAGACCCATGGTTCCCATGGTCGCTATGGGCCGGGCCACTCAAATTAACTTTTTACCACATGCACGGCAGTGCGTTAGTGCTTTGCATTTGCTCGCAATTATCTTTCACCAGCGTACGACGTCTATTAACGCGCTGAACAAGCAAGGGCATGCTTAAAAGCGTAGCGTAGTCGAATCTCCCCGTATAATACAAGTCATGCGCGCAATGCCTTGAGTGAATATACAGTCGCGCTTCTTCAAGCCTTTATGCAGAGCTATTGTGATTTCGGATGCGTAACATTCCATTGCTAAAAACAGAAGCAAAGAACTGTCATCCTTTTCCGGGAGTGAACCCGGGCTCTCGAAACTCTAAGCCGCGATACCACCGAGGTACGGGACGGACTGTAGCCTCCGGCTGTGGTGCGAAATCTGTAGTTAGCTGCCGGTGCGCGGGCATGTGACCCAAAACCCCTTTCTTTGAACAAGGATTGATATTACTTCAGAGGCAATATTGTTATGAAAGTTGATATGTATCGCAATGAAAATAACAGGCTGTAGTTTTCTCGCTGTGAGAGAGAAAGCTAGAGCAAAAAAAACGTTGCATGATACCGTGGAAGGCTGTTCAAAGTTGACAGAGGAAATAGAAACGCTCCAAGCGTTTTGGAGCAACGGTTAACCACGTTTAATAAAATCCACTTGGTAGATCAAAACTAAACGAGCACAATCGCAGAGCACAGTGAGGGGACAATGTTAAAGCAATGAGTTCTCCTTAGGTGTGAGATGTCCAAACGAGTGCAACAGAATATCGAAACCGCCATAGCAATAATGCTGTTTAAAATACTTCGGTCATTAAAACCCAGTCTTGAAGCAATTGCGTACATATTGCGAAGCAAAACCCATTTTGCGTGTTTTGAGAGGTATCTAATTTGGGGATTCCGATACCAACGATAGCGATACAAATACCGATGCTATAAACTGGCATTGTATAACATAGCACATCTTAGGTAATCCATTTACCAGGAATTGCACTAGGGGATGTTCGTTAGCATGATCCAGGATCCATTATGGTGAGCATACGCATGACACTTATACACGGGTTACTGTTAGAAACGAGGCATGAAGACTTCACAAGCACGCACCAAGAAGCACGATGTCGATACTTCTTTGGGAAGGATGTCGATTCAGTATTCAGTAAGTGGTATATTTCACCATATTTCACGAATAATTTATCATTGGGAGGGGGAGGCCGTCGAATTCACTCACGTAAAAATGAGGTGGTCAGATTACTGGTAACCCTCGCTGCATTGCTCGAGAAAATATGTGTTCAGTTAGTGGGGAGGCCAGCAGGATGAACTCTGCATAGTTCAAACTGAATTTCGATATTTCCAGGGCGGCGAAGGAGAGCCCCTGTGATGCCACCAAGCGAAATACCCGCCACCCGTCCAGGCCGTCTCCGGCAGCGCCCCCCCCACCCTGGAGCAGTGACCGGTGCTGCCTCACAGATCACGTGCACCACATGCCCAGGTCGTCTCCGGGAGCGGCCCACCTGGAGCAGCGGCCGGTGCTGCCTCACAGATCACGTGCACCACATGCCCAGGTCGTCTCCGGGAGCGGCCCACCTGGAGCAGCGGCCGGTGCTGCCTCACAGATCACGTGCACCACATGCCCAGGTCGTCTCCGGGAGCGGCCCACCTGGAGCAGCGGCCGGTGCCGCCTCACAGATCACGTGCACCACATGCCCAGGTCGTCTCCGGGAGCGGCCCACCTGGAGCAGCGGCCGGTGCCGCCTCACAGATCACGTGCACCACATGCCCAGGTCGTCTCCGGGAGCGGCCCACCTGGAGCAGCGGCCGGTGCCGCCTCACAGATCACGTGCACCACATGCCCAGGTCGTCTCCGGGAGCGGCCCACCTGGAGCAGCGGCCGGTGGCGCCTCACAGATCACGTGCACCACATGCCCAGATCGTCTCCGGGAGCGGCCCACCTGGAGCAGCGGCCGGTGCCGCCTCACAGATCACGTGCACCACATGCCCAGGTCGTCTCCGGGAGCGGCCCACCTGGAGCAGCGGCCGGCGCCGCCTCACAGATCACGTGCACACCATGCCCAGGTCGTCTCCGGGAGCGGCCCACCTGGAGCAGCGGCCGGTGCCGCTTCACAGATCACGTGCACCACATTCAAGGACTGACCCCTCCGCGTGGTCAGCCTCTGCAACTTCCTGGAGAGATCCTCTAAGGTCTCAGTTGCGGCGGCCGAGAAGCTTTCCCCGGAGACCGCCATCCAGACCACGACATTATCTCGATGAACCTTATGAACCTCAAGAAGTCGTCAATGGGGTCCACGACCACATTTTCACACCAGATTTCACCCAAGTAAGTGGAGCATTACGTTCCCCACTTTGATGCAATGAAGTCCTTCTGTTACACGCAAATAGAGCAAAACCCAAAGGTTGCGGGAACCCGGGGAACTTGAGAACCCGAGCCAATTTGCAACCGTGGTTTTCGTTTTCGGTAGGTGCGTCACCGCTGACCAAAGGAGCCAGTCTGCTGTCCAGTTCGTTAAGAGTAGTATGCAATTTGGACAGCTCTTTTAAGATTCTGTGAAGCCTGGCATGTGCATTCATTTGTTCGTTTGTATGTCCAAGAAAACTCGCCAAAACAGATAAGAATTTCCCACTTTCCTCATGTAGGTGACAAGATACCAAAGCTAGTAGCAAGCCAAGCAGCATAATGTACCTGTTCTCATCAAAATATTTCATGGTACATCATGGTGTGCTCTGGCCACATCTGCCATGCAGCAGATAAACACTACATATATTTATCATGCTTCATCAATTGGATGAGCACTACATATATTTATCATGTTTCATACCTTACAAGCAAAAGTGTTAGGGATGGCCTGAACACTAACTTGTCAGATCCATAGAAAGGTCCTAAACATATTTGATCCTGCATGCTTTGTTATCAAAACATGGGGAATGGGATCTTTCCAATACACAATAAATTATACTAATGCTTCACATGAACACCACATCATCATTTTGATGATCTTGAGAGTAGTCACGTGTTCCAAGACATGTCAGATCACAGGGCTGCCAGTGCCATGCCATAGCTGCACCTGGGACAATTTTCAACCAGATGACAATTGCTATACAGGAATTATTGCATAACAAAAATAAGTGTTGTTTGATGCTTCATGATTTTACAACAAGACTGCCATGGTCATAGATGTTATCACAGTACATACAAACTCATTTTCACTTGGGTTGCACATGCTATTGAACACCTTGAGTGTTTCCTTCATAGACATAAACAGGATGTAAAATGGTCCACACAAAACTAGCATGCAAATGTGTAACAGAAATGAAACATGATTAGGCAATAGGTGACCCAATATCAGTAGACCATAGATGATCCAGTATTAGTAGGCAGTTCAACATCAGCAGGCCATAGGCAATCGAACCTCAGTAGGTTAGGCTTAGTTACGCTATGTCTTCCTGTATTTTAGATTATTCAGCATCAGAGGCACAGCCAATGGTGTGCATGCGCCTGCCCCCTTAACACAATGAATACTCTAGACAAAACAAGAAACTTTAGGACTTCCACCACATCAAACCAGATATATTCAGTATACTTCGCGCATTGAATCTCGATGATATAAATTTTGGGGGGTTGAGCACCCTTAAGAAAATCCTGGCCGCACCCATCTCAGGTCTTATTATTCTTTCCCGTGAATGCGGGGTATGTTGACGAGGTATGCATACCTGACGAGGTACGGCAAAGTACCAGGTACCTGATGACGAGGTAGGGCAAAGTATTTGATGAACCTATACCATGTTTGTATTAAAATGCAACACCTAAACACCCCACATTTATTGATGCAATTAATGTCACATGACTACTTATTCGCATAGCAAATGCTTTTCAGCTGGCAAACAAATCGATACCAAAAGAGGGCTTTGAATAGGCCAATAGATAATGACAAATAATGTTTTGTTTAAAAATCAGCGTAATCTTTTTTTTCACAAAAAATCACCTATTTTTCCAACAGAGCTTTAAAAATGGACTTTAAAACTGAAAAGTCAACAGCCCAATCTGGCATCACCTTTCTCCAATACAAAAACAAGATTCACATACCTTGCGAATGACACTACACGGCAATAATACTGCTTTTAATGTTAATTAGATGTGTGTGTGTGTGTGTGTGTGTGTGTGTGTGTGTGTTTGTGTGTGTGTGTGGTTTTGGGGCGCATCGACTGCATAGATCATATGGCATGTTAATTAGATGAGTTTGATGTTTGTTTCTTGGGGAAGCGATTACCAATTGAGATGTAACTATGCATACATTAACCTGAAGTGCTCGTCTAAAAAAATGTAGTTGCTTTCCCAAGAAATGAACGCCAAATTCATTTGAACCACATTAGAAAGCACTACAAAACAGTTCTGACATAAAGCTGGAGGGATATTTTGTACTTCAGTACATATACATATTTAGGTAAGTCTAGATAAATATATAACTGGTAACTATCATCTTTTTGAAGCATAAATAGGTACCCTTTTCAATGCAACGATTCACACATAGCATTAAGCTTTATGGAGCTTTCCCCTCGAAACATGGCACCCTGCAGCAAATTCTTATTGGTCGGCCGCAGATAGGTAGACATCTATAAGAACCATTGCTTCAACCCTGAAGCTCAAACTTGAGTTCAGTTCTGCTCACAGTTAGTGCCTAGCTCTAGCTCAGAGCGTGTACCTAGGTAGGCACTTACCTACCTACCTAACCAAGCGATATGAACTCGTCTCCGCGTCCGCCTACGCCACTAAGACCGTTAAAGGAAACTAACCACCTTTATAATGGGATTTTAACTGAGATAGCAGTTTTGAAGACCATGTCGAGAAATCACTTACCTCATACTCCGTTCGGTCCAAAACATCTTCCAGCCGAAGTTATAAGGCCTTTTATCATCGGTTTTGGGACATGGACAGACTCGGTGGGCGTTGTGAAAATTCCTTTGGCGTTCTGAAATTCCTTCATATGGAAGCATATGGAAGCAAACAGCATTTCAATGGAAATTACAAGCTAGCGAGCGGGCCTTCCTTAACAAGAACCTCTGCTGCTCTTAACATAATATAAGTACAGTATCTAGTTTACCTGTTACTAATTTCATTCCTCAATGGTAATATATTTCAAACGGAAGGGTATATAAAAGTTATTTGCTTTGTTTTTATCACAATAATAATATATTTATCACAAATGAACACAAATACATGCCTACACTATGTTTGGTATCTATGTACTTCCTTAAAAGTACACACGGTACATATTATCAGCTGCAGCTAATCTTCGCGGCCCGTCTGGTACATTTCAATTGAGGAGCTGGGACGTTTGTTTGCCGGTCAAATCTCAAAATATCAAACTTTCGCTACGAAAGCGCCACTTTCGCCACGAAAACTTTGCAAGTCTATATTGCTGCCATAGAGTTATATTCCTCTCTTGGCGAACCTTTAGAGGCCTATGATAAAAAGAAATAAACTTTCCAAAATCCCGTTTTTTGAAGCATGGGCATAATATTTTGCAAAACCAATGTCATATTCATCATTTTCAGGTGCCAATACCCCTAATTAGTATGATTGCAGAATTTCGGCAAGGTGGTTAGTTTCCTTTAAACATACGCCACAGCATTTTGATAGCTGTGCGCCACTCAAACATCCATTTTTTCCCCTAAATCTTTAGCTGAGGCAAAGTGCCATTTGCTAGAGATTGACAAACATCCAGGCAAGCGCCTGTGTTTACCGCGTGATACGGTTAACAATGTGTTCAAAGTTCCTACTTTTCAGGACATCATAACAAAATTACTTGGCATCGATTGGTTGACAGCTAGATTTCAGAACTGAAAACACTAATGCTGCCAATTCTGACTGGTGTACTCCGCGACCACGAGGTTGTTTTCGAAAACTGTCGGCTTTTGAAATATATGGGTCGTGTGAGCGCAGTTTAGAGACGCCCGGGCCAGAGTCTGAGTACCTGGAGGGCATTTTATCCAGTGCGCAGGCGCGCGGTCTTGCAAGAGGTGTTGACGCGTTGTTGTCTGCATTTCCGGTGGTATAGCTTGAGCGAAGTGCAAGACTGTGGTCCGGCTGCTGGCTGCTACGAAAAGTGCTAGTTTGAGTGTGAACCATAAGCGGAATAACCAGCCCTTTTGTAGTTGCCGTTTTGTGTTCGTTTTTATTGATGTTTCTCCTACATATTTGGGTCGGAGTAGATGTGAAGCCCATCCAATCCAGAATGAACCCAGAGTGCAAAAATGTGTTCAGAGATAAAGGCTATGAAGAGTGCTTTAATTCCCACCCTAATGGTGAAGGTGTTGATACGTAACCAGGAAATCGTTCTGAAGTAAGCGGCGAAGGGTGAAAGTGGTGGATCGAGGGAACTTCCCGATGATTCATGGGTATTTCAAGAGGTTTGTTCGACGGATTACGAGTAACTGGCCTGGGTGGCGTCACCGGAGATTTATCTCGAGGTAGTGACGGCAGTGCCGAATCAGGGCCGTTTCCAAGATAATGTGTCAGGAAGGATGAGATGCCGGTTCACGTGCTTCACCAAGGGTTCTCTCAAGGGGTGATGGTAGTTCTTCCGCACATTACGTTATATTAATGTGAGGTACCAAGTTGGATAGTTTATGATCTAGCTTACTCCCAATAAATAGACCCATTCGTGGTCATTCGTTTGGAGCCTATATCTTATTCAAGCGGAACTACTCATGTTTTTTGCCTACTTTTTTACATACCCGTCGCCGCTTATGACTCACACATGCCCTGTCGACCGTAACACAGACTCACACCCATCCTGTCGACCGGAACACTCGCATCTGACCTGAATGTCTGGACACAGACTCGCACCTGCCCTGTCGGCCGTGACACAGACTCACACCTGCCCTGTCGACCGTGACACAGACTCACACCTGCCCTGTCGACCGTGACACAGACTCACACCTGCCCTGTCGACCGTGACACAGACTCACACCTGCCCTGTCGACGGGAACAACAGACTCACACCTGCCCTGTCGACCGTGACACAGACTCACACCTACCCTGTCGACGGGAACAACAGACTCACACCTGCCCTGCCGACCGTAACACAGACTCACACCTGCCCTGTCGACCGTAACACAGACTCACACCTGCCCTGTCGACCGTGACACAGACTCACACCTGCCCTGTCGACCGTGACACAGACTCACACCTACCCTGTCGACGGGAACAACAGACTCACACCTGCCCTGTCGACCGTGACACAGACTCACACCTGCCCTGTCGACCGTGACACAGACTCACACCTACCCTGTTGACCGGAACAACAGACTCACACCTGCCCTGCCGACCGTAACACAGACTCACACCTGCCCTGTCGACCGTAACACAGACTCACACCTGCCCTGTCGACCGGAACAACAGACTCACACCTGCCCTGCCGACCGTAACACAGACTCACACCTGCCCTGTCGACCGTGACACAGACTCACACCTGCCCTATCGACCGTGACACAGACCCACACCTACCCTGTCGACGGGAACAACAGACTCACACCTACCCTGTCGGCCGTGACACAGACTCACACCTGCCCTGTCGACCGTGACACAGACTCACACCTGCCCTGTCGACCGTGACACAGACTCACACCTGCCCTGTCGACCGTGACACAGACTCACACCTACCCTGTTGACCGGAACAACAGACTCACACCTGCCCTGCCGACCTTAACACAGACTCACACCTACCCTGTCGACCGGAACAACAGACTCACACCTGCCCTGCCGACCGTAACACAGACTCACACCTGCCCTGTCGACCGTAACACAAACTCACACCTGCCCTGTCGACCGTAACACAGACTCACACCTGCCCTGTCGACCGTAACACAGATTCACACCTGCCCTGTCGACCGTGACACAGACTCGCACCTGCCCTGCCGACCGTAACACAGACTCACACCTGCCCTGTCGACCGTGACACAGACTCACACCAACCCTGTCGAACGGAACAACAGACTCGCACCTGCCCTACCGACCGTAACACAGACTCACACCTGCCCTGTCGATCGTGACACAGACTCACACCGTGTTCCTGTCGACCGTGACACAGACTCACACCTGCCCTGTCGACCGTGACACAGACTCACACCTACCCTGTTGACCGGAACAACAGACTCACACCTGCCCTGCCGACCGTAACACAAACTCACACCTGCCCTGTCGATCGTAACACAGACTCACACCTGCCCTGTCGACCGGAACAACAGACTCACACCTGCCCTGCCGACCGTAACACAGACTCACACCTGCCCTGTCGACCGTGACACAGACTCACACCTTCCCTATCGACCGTGACACAGACTCACACCTACCCTGTCGACGGGAACAACAGACTCACACCTACCCTGTCGGCCGTGACACAGACTCACACCTGCCCTGTCGACCGTGACACAGACTCACACCTGCCCTGTCGACCGTGACACAGACTCACACCTGCCCTGTCGACCGTGACACAGACTCACACCTACCCTGTTGACCGGAACAACAGACTCACACCTGCCCTGCCGACCGTAACACAGACTCACACCTACCCTGTCGACCGGAACAACAGACTCACACCTGCCCTGCCGACCGTAACACAGACTCACACCTGCCCTGTCGACCGTAACACAAACTCACACCTGCCCTGTCGACCGTAACACAGACTCACACCTGCCCTGTCGACCGTAACACGTTCACACCTGCCCTGTCGACCGTGACACAGACTCGCACCTGCCCTGCCGACCGTAACACAGACTCACACCTGCCATGTCGACCGTGACACAGACTCACACCAACCCTGTCGAACGGAACAACAGACTCGCACCTGCCCTACCGACCGTAACACAGACTCACACCTGCCCTGTCGATCGTGACACAGACTCACACCGTGTTCCTGTCGACCGTGACACAGACTCACACCTACCCTGTCGACCGGAACAACAGACTCGCACCTGCCCTGCCGACCGTAACACAGACTCACACCTGCCCTGTCGACCGTGACACAGGCTCACACCTGCCCTGTCGACCGTAACACAGACTCACACCTGCCCTGTCGACCGTAACACAGACTCACACACATCCTGTCGACCGGAACACTCACATCTGACCTGAATGTCTGGACACATACTCGCACCTGCCCTGCCGACCGTAACACAGACTCACACCTACCCTGTCGACCGTGACACAGACTCACACCTGCCCTGTCGGCCGTGACACAGACTCACACCTGCCCTGTCGACCGTGACACAGACTCACACCTGCCCTGTCGACCGTGACACAGGCTCACACCTGCCCTGTCGACCGTAACACAGACTCACACCTACCCTGTCGACCGTGACACAGACTCACACCTGCCCTGTCGACCGTAACACAGACTCACACACATCCTGTCGACCGAAACACTCACATCTGACCTGAATGTCTGGACACAGACTCGCACCTGCCCTGCCGACCGTAACACAGACTCACACCTACCCTGTCGGCCGTGACACAGACTCACACCTGCCCTGTCGACCGTAACACAGACTCACACCTACCCTGTCGACCGTGACACAGACTCACACCTGCCCTGTCGGCCGTGACACAGACTCACACCTACCCTGTCGACCGTGACACAGGCTTACACCTGCCCTGTCGACCGTGACACAGACTCACACCTACCCTGTCGACGGGAACAACAGACTCACACCTGCCCTGTCGACCGTGACACAGACTCACACCTGCCCTGTCGACCGTGACACAGACTCACACCTGCCCTGTCGACCGTGACACATTCACACCTACCCTATGAACCGTAACACAGACTCGCACCTGCCCTGCCGACCGTAACACAGACTCACACCTGCCCTGTAGACCGAAACACACTCACACCTACCCCGTCGATTGGGAGTCGCTCGATGCGGTCCCAGCTGTAACTGGGCTCGGCTCGTGAGTGGCTGTCATCGGGTGTGAGAGGCGGGTCACCGCCCCTCACACCCGATGGGGTCACCGCCCCTCACACCCACTGCCGCCTGTCACCCGGCGGAACGGATGGATGCTAACCAGTGGGAAGGCTTCCCGCCTAATGTTGGCCATGTCCGTCAACGCACGATCGTCAACTATCAAACGTCAGGTCCGTGTGTCCTTTTGGCTGGTTGTCAGTAAGAACAATGAACAAAACAGAGGGCCCCATCATAGCATTGTTTCTCGCCGACAAGGGCACTGGAACGCACCCACACCCGCATCTCCGCCGACACCCACATCACTGACAAGGGCACTGGAGCGCACCCACACCCACATCTCCGCCGACACCCAACCCCACCTCCGGCAACCACATCTCCAACACTACGTCACAGCGGTGAGTGACCGCATCAGTGCAGCCTAGAGTAGAGCCGAGGCTGCATCAACATGCCCAGGCATCAGCACGGCCTTAACCCTCCCTGTCTTTTCGGTCAGATCCTCACATCCCGTCTCGGAGGGGGTTGATACAAACCCCCTCTAATCTCCAAACTAAGCGTCGAACGAAAACGAAAGAGGTGTCGTCAGAAAGCGCTCGACGAGTAGGGCCAGAAACCACTCCGAAAATTGTATCGCCAAAATGACGTCACTAGGGGTTCTTCTATGTTTTCACAACTGACTTCATGCTTTTGGCTCGGGGGGTTCATTTTGGGGGAGAATTGAAAAAGAAAACAATTTTGGAGTCAGAAAAGGAAGGCGAAATCGACCATGGCCTTAACATTTTTGTCGACCCAAAAATCAAAATTATATATATTTTTAAAATTTCAAAATGTTGAGTTTTCAATATTCTTTAATTTTTATTTTTCTAATGCGTAGAGCGGACCGCAAAACGGTGTTTGAAGTCAACTTGCTCTCATAAAAATGCTTACTTTAGCCAGAATGTTTTATTTTAGCCATAATGGATAAATATGCAAAACTAATATGTCATCAAAAATGAAAAAAGTCACAAATTCCTCTGGTGCATTTTTATTCCTCCCTAAGGATAAGCAAACGCTGAAAGTTTCATTAAAATATCTTTATCCGTTAAAGCCCTCTGTTTTTTTCATTGTCCTTACTGTCAGCCGGCCAAAGGGACACACGGACCTGACGTTTGATAGTTGACGATTGTGCGTTGACGGACATGGCCAACATTAGGCGGGAAGCCTTCCCACTGGTTAGCATCCATCCGTTCAACCAGTCGTCACGACTGGTCAATCATGTTGTCAATTTGGCATGTTGCCACACAACATGCCAAACTGATGTAGGGAAAGGTATGCCAAATTTCGGCGCGCTGCCCCGCGCCGACTTTCACTATCCGTGGAAAACCTTATGGGGAAGCATATCACCCCCCTCCCCCGCCCCCGCCCCCGAGGGTTAAGTAGAGCCGAGGCTGCATCAACATGACGGGGCATCAGCGCGGCCTCAAGTAGAACCGAGGCTGCATCAACATGCCGAGGCCGACAGCACCCCGCAGGCGCCGACGCGACAGTGGCGCCTCCGGCGGGCAGGAGACGCACCACACCGGTTCTGGCGCTGTCGGCTGCCCAGCACAGCATCGCAAGCACATCATGATCAGCATCCTGCCACGACACGCCACTCGGCTTGAGTCGCCTCAGGTCGCTGGAGTAGCCCTCCGTGACCAGTTCCCACGGCGAACCGCCGTCGGCGTCATTCAGCCGAACTGGAGTCGACAGGACCGCACCAAACCTGCACCCCACCACTCGGGCCCCACCTCAGACACGGTGGTGACGCACCGGCCCGCTGACCATGGATACAGCCATGGATAAGGCAGACCTGAATGGCATGGCCTTGTCTGAAATGTTGGTCGTGAAAACGCGCTTTGATACAGTGCTGGTTTAAAATAGTCAGCAGAAAATCATAAAATGGTCAATTGAAGCATTTGCCTTACTTTGAATAGAATAATTATCCGGAATTCAAACAAGTAGTGGTATCACCAGCGGCGAATGGCATCGAGGGCGCAGTGGCAGAGGGAGGCGAAAAGACACGCTTTCCTCCCGCCGCGAAACAGGAGGGAAATGTGCATTTTTTCTTCCCACGAAATTTCTGGAACCTGAGACATAACATGGTGCCCATCATGCTGTGCGACGGCACCAGGTCAAGCCACACACTCGCATTGCCAAGAAGACACTGGAGCTCACGAAAACTCCACAACACCCGACAGGAGGGCCTGAGTTGCCTTGAGGCTCCACTGAAGGGTGCCGGTGATTTTTGACAGGAGGCGCCGAAATGCTACGAAAAGACACCGGCATTCGGTAGGGGGCCGGCGATGTTGTCCGAAAACCCAAGAACAAGAAACCCATTGGTATTGATAGGCCCCATAGAGCTCACGAGAACGCCCCAAAGTCCAGCAGAGGTCCCGTGCTGTTGTCTGGAGTTCCCGGGTCAGGAAGGCAATTAGTGATGACAGGAGATCCTCAGGGCTCACGGAAAGCCAACACGCCCGTCACGAGGCCCAATCATGATGTCTGGAAGCCCCAAACCAGGAGGAATGGTAATCGCAACAGGAGGCCCATAGAGTTTACGAAAAGCCCCCGAAGCCCAGCAGGGTATCCCTCATGTTGTTTAACGGTTCCAGATCGGGCGTTTCGACAGTCCTGTCAAAACGCCTGATCTGGATCCAATGGCCTCCTGAGGCCATTGAAGAGCCCTGTATGCAAACAGAAATACACATAGCCTCCCAACCGAGCCCGAGGATACGAAACGGAGAACCCAGTGTCCGCTAGTTGGAGGACATTTGTGGCGTCGTGCCTGTACTGGTGAGACAATATGTTCTAACATCTAAGAACATGAAAACAACCCGACACATTAATTGCAGTAAAATATGCGAAAAACAATCGGCAGGCACTCTTGACAAATGCTGCCGAAATGAAGTAATAGGTCTGCGACATGACATGATTTAGGAATCCGCTGGCAAAAAATAAACTTAAAAGAGAAAAAGGGCCGCTATGAAACGCCGTTTCATGGCAGTCGAGGCAACACCCGCTCGTGACCGGCATCAGCCAGCATCCGTTGGCGACGGTTAGTTGCACATTGATCTGAACACTTCCGACGCTAGTTTCTGACCTGTTGATTACATTTTTTCGATAGTGATTCCTCGATTTATCTGCCGACTGAATAACCGCCGGTTATTCCATAAGTAAATAGTTCAGTCCATCAGCGCTTAAACAAGCTATGCAAACTAAATGAGATCGCTTGATGGGCTATCGGTATACTGTTGCATGTAATGTTTTTGAATAATGTCAGCGTCAGCATCAGGTGGAGCGCTACCAACCAGCTAGGAAGCCGCAACGTCGCGAGAATTGCACGGTAAAAACGTTCAGAAAAATGGGCGACGCCGATGCATTTACCCCAATAGTTCAGTGGAGGCTGAGCAACTTCAGGGTATTGGCCAGACAAATTCCATACATTGCCTACCTCAGCCAGGCATCACATGGCATATTTTGTCACCAACGATCGCCTGTGTGTAGAAACAAATGGGGGGGGGGGCGTGCACCTAAGTGGACCAGCACGCCACAAATTCAGAAAATAGTGTGTCGTGATTGGCATCGTTGGCTGTTTTTCATGATCATCAATTGCACTTTACCGCCCCACTAGTTTTCGAGTTCAACATGTATAACTGTATTGTGAGTGGTGGTTTAAAATCCTCCCTCTAACGTCTAATGAACTGAATTAACGATTTAAGAAAAAGCTGCGTAATGGGCCGTAGTGCTTGTACAGTCTATTCTGAATAAACATCTACGAATCATACCGTAAACATTTCCACCAAGACCCTCCACCATGCGGCTCATTTTGTATGCAAGGTTTCCATAATTTAGCAATTCTCTAAAGCTACCAGCATTGTATTTCGAATTGTTATCTACTGCTACTTGTTATATACCAATAATATGCATTTTTGTTTTACGAGTAGACTGTCAAGTCACATCTGGAGCCCTGCGTAAGTCCGACAATATTTTTGTGTTCAGTTTTTTTTTTCTAATGTACTCTACAAACGAGTGAAATGCGTGTTTATGAGGACACCAGTGGTAGTACATGACATGCAAAAAATCACCGTTTTATCGATAAGTCTCGAAAATCGAGGCCTATCCATGTTCTGCAAATATATACAAGAAGGCCCTTGACCAATTTTTGGCCAATTATTGCTTTTTGGTTGTTTTCTTATGTGACTTGGATGAAGTTGATATTTATTGGGTTGGGAAATTAAAACTTTTTTTTTTCAGAGAGCATAACATACTGTTTAAGTTTTTTTTGTTATTGGAAAAAAATCACAGTTTTTCTTTCCCAAAATTTCCCAACTTAAAACCTAACCCAGCGCAGCCTAAGCTAGCCATATTTGCTTTTGAAGGAAAATACGTTACAGTTTTTGTAACTCCTTTGTTTGCTTTATGGGCGTAAAATGTGTGTAAAACATGAACACCTTAAAGCACAGTGATACCATTTTAGATGGAATAATATATGATGAAGAATAATGTGAAACTAAAAGAAAATGCTAGTCCGACCTAACCTAACATAACCTACGCCTAAAACATCGCCTTGGTTGGGTCGCCTAAAACATACTGATGTTGAGTTACGTAATATCATTACACCACTGAAGGAGTTCGCATGATCTGACATTTCAAAATGTGGCATGATTTTAAATTGCTAATATCTTACCTAATGCGATTTCCGAAATATATGGTAGCGGACGAAGTTGTTAGATAAGCTTCGGTACGTCAGTAAGTCCAGTCTGCACAGTTTGTTTTTAATTTGCACTCAGAGCCTTCTTCTATTTAAATACCCTATGTTTGCTTAAATCTGCCTAATCTGTCTTTTGCGGATAAATTACTGGGAATTTACGACCTTCGCAAAATGAGTTGCTTTTCTTAATAAAGCCAATTACCTGATCAAACACCAGACAGTACAAAGTTCTGTGCAAGGAAGCAGGAAAATCCGCCGCGATGGATGCTTTCTACATCAGGGTAATCCGTTTGTTCGGTATTCGGGTCAATCGGTCGCTCAGATACGTTCGGCCAAGCCGAGGCTTGCCTCGGTTAACAAAAGGCGGTTTTACAGCGGCTTTTTCTCTCAGTTCACGTGGTCCAAGGAACAATATAGAGGGAGAAGACCTGGCACAATGATTCGCATCAATTAAAAGCGACCACCAAATCTAATTCTCAAGTCTGTTTTAATAACGAAATAGGTTTTACTATCAACGCTGATGAAATAAGTAAAATTAAACATACTAACATCAGCAAATTGCAATACGCTTTCTTAATTACGTGGAGACTGCACTCAGCTCTACTGTATCTGGCAGCCGACGAATGACTGCCAGATGACTATGGTTAAAATAGCGAAGAATGCGATTATAAGCCAACTTCCTGAGCAACGGTAGAGAAAATGATAACAAAAGTATACTTAATCGATGTCAAGCAAGTTTATAAATCCGTACCTGATACTCCCGACATGCTCACACCGCACAACTAATAAATATTCACAACACACCCCACGAGTAGGACGCTCGTGCACCGACTGATTTGTTACCTGCCGTCTATTGGGATATTGGTTTCGGAATATAAAATGATGTAAGGAAAATTATGCTAAAAACAATCCGTCTAAAATCTTTTTATTCCCCCCACCAAGCAACAATTGTTGTCACGAAGAAGCTGAGAAAATTGATTGAAACCAATTCTTATTAATATTAAATGTTCCCCGATGTACTTTTTAGTTCATTTTTTGGATGTTTTAGTTGAAGCCATGAAGGACATGGAATGATCAAAAGCGACTAAACGGGAGAGCAAATTGTCGCTGTAAAACCGCCTAAACAACATTTTTCCGCGTTGGAGACCTTGAATGAGAAAACGTCTGCTCAGCATCCTGGAGGAGCCATCTTGGAGTGTCGACCACAAATCCGTAGGAAGCATCTGTAAATGTTCAACATAACGACATCGTTTTCTGGTGTACACTTGGTGCTACGGCGGCTATTGAGCGATGGTTCAGCGGTGACGACGCCGGCTGACTAAGAACAAAGCGGTACCTCACCTGTTCGAGTGGCTTTGGCTGCCTAAGGTCTCTTCTAAGAGACGGCGCAGACGACACCTGGGCCCGTCACTGACGTCGCAGCGAGAACACCACTGGTACACGTTCTAGGCGACTCAACGGCCCCGTGGCCGCGAGCACGTGGTCACACGCGTCGCGAACTCGCACACTTGGTCACTATCCACTCGTTTTCACAGCCCGGTCATCGCACCGCATTCTGCGGTCCCCGCGCACGGCTGCTCATCAACACGTGTATGCCACCGAATAAGATCAGACACAGCTCGAATCATGGCGCAGTAGCAAGCCCTTCGCACTAACTAGCTGGCAGCGTCAGCCAGACTGCTCCCCGACACCAGTGGCGGATCCAGGAGGCCAACGTGGCGATGCCTCTCCCAGATGGTCTGATTTGGAGCAAAATAGCCTTGGTTTACGATTTGCGAGAACAAAGTATATCATTATTTTATGTAGAAAACGGTACTGTAATTTCAAACTCACCTCCCATGCTAGCCGAATCCGATGATATCTAGAAAATTGGCGGCACTTTTCTACCCCTCCAAACCTACTAGCTGACCCGCCTCTGCCTGACGCCCTCTACCAGTGGCGTCCTCTTTGCAGTGCCGTATGGGTGCGCCGAGGCGATATTGTCGTGATGGCAGAGCTCCCGCGGTCACGTTTCTTTCCTCAGGACTGTGATCGACAGAACGTGACTGTCACGAGCCCCGCCAAAACATTGAGAGCTACATATGTACAAGGCCTTGGCAGGGATACACGTAGATCTAGACGACTGCGGTGTCATAAGGTGGTATGCTGTGATAGCATTGGCCGGGTTTGGGTCGCGCCGAACCCGTTTGGGTTCAGCCAAATAGTTCTATGCGATCCAATAATGCACAAATTCCTTTCCTCTGAATGTTGAAGAGCTCGTGGATTTCGAATGGTTTTGTCGCAATAAATACATCAATAGATTTTTCTCGTCACAATGTGTTACTACTTTTCGAGGAATCATAAATATTTGGCCCGAACTGGTCGGATTGGGTGAGTTGGCAGTAGTAAGACATGGTCGGCATACCCCCCCCTGAATCCGCAAGTGCTTAATAGCTCGTTAGCTTTTGTTGTGTTCGAACAACTACGCTAGTTCTTCGGACAATCCTTGGCAGTACTAAAGCACTACCAAAGGTATGCAACATTAGAGCAGTAAATGCACCACAGATGACTTCTAGCGGCGGCTTCGCAACGGTAAGCTCATCCATAGTTGTCATTTGGCAACAGAAGCTTTTGGTATCACACGCATGTATGATTTAGGTACTTTAGTTCAACACCAATCAAAATATTGGTTTTGTCGTGCACCACCAGTATTTCGACCACTCACCTTTCCAATGCGTACATCCCAGCCCCCACCCCAGAGGACTGACACTTGGAGTATTCTGAATACACTAATATTGTATTTAGCGAAACAAAATTATGGGTATACTACGCTACTTCCATTCGTGGAGACCCTGTAGGTATATTTGGTACATGGCACAATGTACATTTTGGTAAAATCGCATTACACAATTGTCAATCTTCATTCTAGAGTCCGGGTATTGAGAAGTGTAAATTTGATTTCCACAATTAGCGATCCCTGAGAAATGGTATCATTCTAAGAATTTGCCCTAAAGCTCGTTGCATTCAAGTCCAAGAAGAATTTGCAAATCCTACTTATTTTTGTCGTGTCTCACTAAGAATGTTTGTCTTTCTTAGATGATTTTACCGTCTTTTTCTGGATCTCTCGCCATGACCGACCTATAGTTATATTTATGGTTCACTGAATATCCGAAGAATACGAAGAAATTATAATACTAACAGCACATATCCAAGTAAGTATCCATTGCATTTGTAGGGGAATTAATGGTCGCATCACGTGTACTTAATATGTACCAAGTGTTCCCCAAACATGCTGAAATAACATCATGAAGTACCTACATTATAAGACGGTTAAAAAGCAGTGAAAGGTACCAGACAATGATACAAATTTGAGATACAAAATGTGATGTTTCGAAGTCCTCAAAATATGGTTGTCTGCCAACTACCTTTAGCAGTGGCAAGACAAATGCATGGGTTAATTGGAGCATCATTCCTGGGCAGAAAATGGAGATCAATGGTGTATTTGTTCGATGCTTGTATGAGCGAATATACTTATGCACTCACCATATATGGTGAGTGCTTGAGTATGTAGGGACATGCGTAGCTGCTTATGGATTGTTGCGCTAGATTTGATCTCAGCAAATGAATATCCTGGCCTAAGCGATTAATTATATCTCATATATTCATGTCATTACGTTATTGATTTTTAATAATATTTCTGAATTATGTGCGCATCTCGACGCACTGAACATGAGCGACCGTATAGCACCCATATGGAAAAGTATTGATGGTCAACCAAATTCAGCACAGAGCCAAAGCAGGATGTTTTCTTTCATGCTATGTTATCAGGCAATGCCCTGGGGCAAACACGGCGGAGCGACGCACTTGTCTGTGGGTAGAGATGTAAACAGGATCTAGTCTGCGGTGGGCGGCCAGCCATACGACAGTTGCATGCATTGCTCTCACCACACGGGAAATCATCGGTTCGAATCGGGCGCTTCACATAAGTCACTAGTCCCTAGCCAAGCGCGTAGCAAAAACAGAGCGTGCAATTTGAACCACTCGCAGTGGGCAGGCACATTTTTCGATCGCCGGAAACGTTTGTCCTTCAACGCTCCTCTCCGTGGAAGTTGTCTCCAATCACATAGTGTTGAAACTGACTTAACTTTTTTTGTTAGTTTGCTACCAAAAAAGTAGTTGGGAGAGGATATTCTCAATGTTCCTGAGTTAGGGAATATAGTTCAAAAATACATATAGCAATATTCAGAGACAGGTAAAAAAGTGTGTCATTCATTTTGATGTATCTGGTACGGCTTGGAGTAGAGTGGCGTATTCATTGATTCACCATTGTTCTCTCTATTTAAAGCAATCAATGCGCAATCATTACGAAGGTTCAATCATGCCGTTCGATTGCCCCATCTCTCGCGTATTTTCACAAAATCCCAGCATGGTGCAACCGTGAATGCGAAGTTCTGATGCAACAAGTACTCACCGTCAGAAGAGGTCGACGAAGGGGTGCCACTGTACCGTCTGCTTCAAGGGCAGAACTAGCGCTTCGCCGACTGGTGTCCATTCGAGAAGATTGCATGGTAGCCTAACATGTGCGAAGACATCTGGCTATGCGCTGAGCTCGGTTGATTATCACCACTGGTCCATGTGGGTGCAAGGATATCGTCCATGCTCGGTGCGCTCGGAAAGCCACACAATTAATGAATATTGATCCGTGATTGAAGCCGCCCGATGCACTTTGTGCAAAAAGACAATGCAAGAAACTGAGTGTTGCTAAGTATCCTCCCCCATACACTCAAGCTTCTCAACATGAGACCAAAAGATCATATTTCTCACATTTTGTATTATCCTAAGGTCAAGGAAGCGTTTAACTTATTCAGAATTTACAGAGGGTCTCAAATGTATTTATCGCTGTCAACATGGCCCATGATAAGCCTTTTTCTCTTCGAAAATAAGTATTACAATGGCTTCTTTTTGTGCATAGATACTTGCCTCGTTAACTCCGAAGTTGTCTGGTGAATTTGTGCATTCCAGTGTGATTGGGTGCTTCAATTAGGACTGCTTTCAGTGGAATTATTTTCATCGTGTGATTTCAAATTGCTTTGAGAACACATTGCCAAACTCGAGCACATTTTTGGTGGAAACAAAGTTAATTCCGTTCAATGCAGAATACGCAGTCTGTGAATACCAAGTACCGGTACTAGCGTTACCAAGTACCGGTACACATGACAGCAACATCCTAATCGGATGCGTTGGCGGCAGTAAATCCACACGACAGCAACATCCTAATCGGATGCGTTGGCCGCAGTAAATCCACACGACAGCAACATCCTAATCGGATACGTTGGCCGCAGTAAATCCACACGACAGCAACATCCTAATCGGATGCGCTGAGTTATGGATCTACAAAGTGAAGGGCTAATTACAAATGCGCCCATATGCATTAACGGTATCAGTTAGTGCCTGTTTTGCGTCTGGAATGAACCGCAATCTAGGTGGGTCTTAGCAATAATCTGGTGACTCGACCGTTGCACTGCGGCCATATGGGAGGTTCCGAAGTAACAACATGCAATAAACCAGCTTTGGGAGAAAAAACACAGCTGCCAACGGCTATAAGAAAAGAAGAGACAGTGGATCGGTTGCTTCATGCAAATAAAAAGCACGGTGCGGTATCTCAGATGTCATGTCAACGATTGGCCATTTTATAACAAAAAGCCAGCCTTGGGGTTTGCGAGGGCAGCAGGGGTGCTGCCATTTTCTGTCATGATTTTCCACCTGGCCAAGATACCAACAACGGCTTTTGTGATATGGCAGCGAAGATGGCTCAGTGGTCCGGTTTATGCATGAAATTAGCCGTGCTTGCGAGGAACGAATGTCACCGCCAAACCGTAGATGATTGCTTGCATATTATTAGAGGCATGTGTGGGCGTTGGTTAGGCTCCATGTTTGTTTGTGATATGCCTCTATAGGTTCGCTAATAAAATCCCTAGGGAGTGAGGGTGACTCCCACGTAATTCCCAATACTGTGAAGACCTTCAGAGCTTGTAAGTCCTTCAGAGCTTATAAGTATATCCAAACATCGCACTACTGATGCTGATTATGATGACGATTATTGTGATGACGATGATTGGATGGCGATGATTGTGATGACGGTGCTGGTGATGAGGACGAAGCTGATACCGATAATTGTGATGACAATAGAGCATACACACCCATTGGTTGACCCCTGTGAACTATGCGCTGGGGTGAACATACTGTCTCATGCCACCATTACAAGGTGCATTCGTTCCATCATAGCGAAACTTGACAAGGAGCTATGTGGATGTTCGTGTAGGTCATACAACGGATGACGTGGCCAAGCGAGCGGAATATGGCACTACAACGTAGAAAAGTGAAAATGCGCCCTCAGCAGCTAAAGCTGGTGGTGTGACCACAACACCTGTCCCACGATGCCGACCCATATACGGCGTGAACGGAATGGGCATGGACGTCAGGGTCGATGTTGCTGTCATATGCGTCAGCTGACCGCATCGGAATAACCTGCTTGACTCCGATAGTTCGAAAGCGATCATACGACGAAGGAAACTGTGTGCCTAAACTAAATCATTCAACAGTTAATTTCAAGGAAACCTGCACTGTACGAATGTCATTCAATGCACTTTTCTCGCTGTGTATGGGAGGCTTCGACATTTCGGCGGTCTATTGACTACAATAAGCAAAGCATGCTACGGAGAATGCACTCAAACAATAATGCGCGCTTTGCAATTTTCAGTATCTTATGTTTCAGCTAGCAATCGCAGTGGAAGATTATCGTGGCATTGACTGCTCGTAGCGTCATTTCGCGGTAAGGTTTCCATTCATTGAAATTGTTAGATGCTTAGTGACGTATATCATGCAATGTCGATAGTTAACACGAACGCAAGACCCGCATGGCTTCTGAGTTGACTGCTTAGTTTCACTGCTTCTTCTCTGGCATACTGGGAATTTCGAGGATTGCCAGGATTGTTATCTCCTCAACGTTCGGTGGCAAAATTACTCAAAGTTGCTGAAAGTTGCTAAAGAAAGAGGAGTTGTTCTGGGGAGCCAACGAAGGGAGATGGTGTCGACCTACTCCAACTCTGATTAGTATCCCGTCCCTCTGTGGCTCCCCTCCCCACGCCCCATCAAATCCCTACAAGGGGCCCTGGAGCAAACGGTTCCCATCGACCGCCAAGGCGTAATTCGAACAGTAATTGCACAAACTTCTTTGGCCCCCTCTCCCCACGGCCAAGTAAATCCCTATAAGAGGCCCCAGAGCAAACAATTTCCATCGAGTGCCAGGACTCAATTCGAACATTCACTACACGAGGTTCCAATGGCTTTAGCCGCCAGTGGCTCAGTATGCACGGCGAGACTCCTGTGCGACATGTTCATCGGTCGCTAGGTGTCGATAGTCATGACCCGGCACTGGCAAAGCCGCCCGCGTCATATGTGTTGGAGGGTGCTGGCACGAACACAAACAGCTTGTCACGAGCATTAAACACGGACACTCGACATCTGTCTGAGCCTCACCGGACAGTGCTTTGTTACGACACCGGCCGGGTTAGCTCGCCAACCGTAGGCCGAGCGAGGCCGGAAGATGTTACCCAGACACACACACACCACACTCATACCTTCTACAGACTGCCATTGTTATTACATAACTAATGTCGCATGCTTACAGCCTGTTTAGCTCTACAATGCCTATATCATGATATATGTAATATATATATATATATATATATATATATATATATATATATATATATATATATATATATATATATATATATATATATATATATATATATATATATATATATATATATATATATATATATATATATATCTATATAGATATGTGCATATAATATTAGGCAGATTATACAAATTCACTCGATGAAATCCTTCGAGTCACTGATAGGTACCGTTTATCTGTTTATCTTCAGTAGCGTCGGAACCCCTGTGGCTAGCAAACTCAAGCTTTTGGTACCTTCAAATGTATAACTAGGCTATGCCTTACAGAAATCAAGAGTCAATGGGGTTCTCAGGTTAGGTTGATGTGACTTCTTAATGCAATTTATAGGTGCTCACATTACTATGCCAATTTATCGATTAATACAAGGTTAAAATGAATAAGCATGCGTGGCTTAGCACACACTTACATATGGCTATCACGCTGCGAAGCCTGTCAGTTCAATCCAACCCACTAATTAGTTGACGTAAGGTCATGTTAGATCAATTGACAGACCGACAGACAGACAGACAGACAGACAGACAGACAGACAGACAGACAGACACACAGACAGACTTGTATTGAGGTAATCCACAATAGACTTGCGGCTATTACGACCTCGCGTTAATTAGATAAAACAGCACAGCACAAAAGGTCAAAATAACATAACAGCTAAACCGGTGGTCATACATGTCATAATACAATAAAATAATATTAAAAAATACAGCAGGGCGAGCAGCAAATCAGTCCGACACTGGCGGCACGTTAAACAGGTGCCGCCGTAGGTGGCGACCAAAGATCGGCCCGGGAAGTCGCATCAGCTCGCAATTATGTTTATGTTTTGTAGGTATGATTTTCTCGTGCTTGGTAAGTGTTCGGATGCCTTTACGACGACAGGGTGCTCAATTCTTGACTTTATGCCTACCAATGACCCAGAACCCAGGATCATCCTTTAGGTTCTTGTGTTTTCATTTTTATTTGCCCCCGTCCTCGCCCTCGCACTCGCCCTCGTTCTCGCTCTTGTCCTCGTCCTCATCCTCGTCCTCGTCCTCGCCCTCGCCCCCGGCTTCGCTATCTCCGCGCTCCGGGCGCGACAATTAATTCAGTGGACTTGTTCAGTTGAACTCGTTTGGTGAACGTAATTAGTAGCTATCTTTTGCACCGTAGTCCGACATTTCACTTATTGTGCACCGTTGTTCGCGCTGGCCACCTGAATAGAGCTACTTTGCATGCATTATACTGTGCATTAGAGTATTTGTGTTCAATGAATAGCCCAATGTGCCTTGCACAATTTCATATAGGGCTTTGCCAAAGGCTTATTCAGAACTCTTTTTGCTTACACACCAAAAGTTCAATGTCCATTGCAAGGTGCGAAGTAGCCCTCGGTTGTGACCCCTCCCAACAAATTCAATAGAACGTCACAACTGCTCTCGGTGTCACAGGTCGTCTGCCTATCCTGGGAAATGTGGTTCACCTCACCACAGTAGTTCTTGCGAAGGCCCGGGGAGCAGGGGTGTCGTTTTGTATACTTTTGGAATGGCTGAAGCCACCCATCTTTATTTTGAGTCACCCCAATAAGTACTTGACCCATCCAAGTGGTTTTGAAGAAGCATATAATAACAATTATTGGAAAAGTGCGCATTGCAAGAATGTCCAGAGATAATTAACAGTCATCATTGTCTTGCTTACGCGTCCTCCGTACAGAGTAAATGCATCTGAATCGTTTTAGTTATGAACCTTTTAACTGCTATGCATTGCTATGATTAATGGGTTGGTATGTACACTCGCTTTCGGTGGGATGTTCGGGGGTACCCTTAGCATGGCTGGCTCACTAGGAACGTAGGCTGTGACGCTGCACACCAAAAATTACTGGTAGGCTGCGCCGTTTCACAGTTATGAGTTGTGTGACAGTCTACCAGCTTCGCCACCGGCCAGCGTCCGAGCCATAGGATTCGCGTGTCACGCGACCATTTGCCCTGCAGCCATGCAGTGGTAAACACGGGTCTTCCCTGTTCCCGCCTTGCATTCCTCTGTCGGCGAAACAGCATTGGCAGTTAAACGAGCAGGTTACTGGACTTCTGTCGATAAGCAACAATTGATAGCTGCGGATTTCTGACTCCAGCAACACAGAATGAGTAGGAAAGGTTGGAAAAAAGTTCAGTTGCAAAGATGTAGCGAAAGGAGATGGGAGGTTTATGATGTCAATGAAGTATTCTCTGGCCCCAAAATAATAATAGAATGTCCAACATTTATACGTTTATACGTTTTAGAAATGTAGTTCGAACTCTTGCTGGGGTGGCTTTATGAACCAGGATCCAATTGCTAAAAAGAGCTGGTTTCGTGCACCCTGGCCATGATTCCATGAATTACAGTTTTACAGTCTAAATTTGGCAAAGCGCTTCACGTGCCGTCAATACTGTAAGAAAGCTTACATTTTTTTCGGCATGCAATTTTCAATATTTTCATACCCGGCCAGGCGGCAAGACGCCCGGTCAGATCCCAGCCACCAGCTGTCCCTTCTCGCTGCGTGTTTTTTTTTTAATCCGCCCGAACTGGATTTTAACTGGACCCGACCAGCGCGCACCTGTGCGGATTAATGGCGAGAGCGAAAACTCTGGAGCAATTAAGCGCCGAACCCGGGCTAATCACCTCGTTCTGGCCCGCTACCCCGTCCCAACCAGTCAACAACAAGAATGTTCTCATGACAAGCCGATCCCGATCGACATAAGGAGAAAGGCCGGCCAGTCGTGACCTCGGTGAAGATTCTAGACCCCGGCAGACCGTCCTGACAGCCCCAGGCGGCTTCACCATACACACGGCCTAAGGGGAAGAAAACAATTCCTACCAATCAAGAAGAAGAACACAATCCGGAGCCCTGAGAGTGGCCGGAGGGTGGTGGAAGGCGGAGCCAGAGCGAGGGAAGAAAACCTGGCAGCCTGAAAGGCTCTCACTCTCTCTGGGACAAGCTCTCTCGGAGGCTCGCTCTCGGACGGTCTCTCTCTCTCTCTCTCAAGATCTCTCTCTCTCTCTCTCACGGACTCTCACACTCATGGAGGCAGACGTGACATGAAGTGTCGGGCGGCGGAGAGTGACGACGGCTGGAGGGCGACGACCATCGGGCATGTGAGTGTCATACGTCTGACATGTCTTCCTCTTTCCCAAACCTTTCCGAACCAACCTAAGTTCTATCACCCAGCTTCTGTCCCCTCAACGTCATTCACTTACTGAAAGGGGCGACTTGTTTTATGGGAGGGACCAAATATTCAGGGATAAATTCAGGGTGGGGAGGGAATGTGTCGCGGAGGGAGTGTGTCGCGGAGGAAATGTGTCGCGGAGGGAGTGTGTCGCGTGCAAGGATTGAGATGGCGAGTAGTGTGTGTGTAAGCAGTGCGTGGGCGTAATGGGAAGCGGTGTATATAAATGTAAATATATTAGATTATGCATAGAAATTCTGTGGTGGCATCAGCAGTGACACGGAGCAGTTGCCCAGCCTTTGACGTGCAGGATTAGAGGTGACAGGAATACGACCCTCCCAGAACGGTAGCGTAGTAAATACCTCGGCGATCAGGTGGACGGAGGGGAGGGCATTGGGTATGTAAATCAGATGGCATTGGGGTTAGAAGCCGATGGCCGAGTCAGCGACCCTCCTGGGGGAAACTAACGACAATGGATGACGTAAGGAGTACGACCCTCCCGAAGCGACGCGGGCGTAGTAGATACCTCGGCGATCAGGTGGACGGAGGGGAGGGTATTTACGTCTAGAGCAGAAATGGCGGCCGTGCCGCGGGCGCTGAGGGGTGCGCGCCGCGCTGTTCGCCCTGACCGGGTGACCAACAGCCGACAAGTAGGTATAGATAGTAAGTACCGTGTGTACTTTACCTGAACACAAGAGATGATGTTCACATGATGTTTCATATTTGCCTAAGGAGTAACATTGTCATATGAAGTAAATTTACAAGCGAGGCAGTCGACCTGCGAGCCGTTCTCCTATGGACTGAACGTTCCCGGGTAAGGGTAATGAGTGTCAAAGCCAGTTTTTAACTTGACTAGAATATTAATGTTGCTTATATTTACCTACATGATCTACGTCGGGATGATGTCGGATTGCGAGAAGGGGTGCGATTACCGTGCACTTCGGGGGGGGGGGGGCATTAAGCACATGCTCTGGTTCTTTGACTGCGAAATCCCGCTGGCCTCTGTGGTCCAGGGGTACAGATGGGGGCGGGCACAGTATGCAGGTCGGATGGGCTGTCGAGCCCCACCTTGCGTCCGTCGAGTTTGGCGCCGAACAATAGGGTAAGGCAAAACATTGCACGGTCGTGAGTCCGCCCCCCGTTCGCTATACGTTTGGACACGGAGCCGTGTAGCGTTTCGGGGCGGGGGGAACGTTCGGACAGGTTTGGCGTGCCATAAGCCCCGAGGCTGAAAGGGTAGGGCAGGCTAGGTTATAAAGACGGCCAGGGGACGTGCCCAACGTGGTAGTGATCCGTGCCCGCTCGCGAGCACGTTCACCTGGTCGCACAGTATCAGTATACGGCGGGTAAGGCCCGGTGCGGCACCGACCTTTCTTTAAGGCTTGGGTATGTCAGTCAAAGATACCAGAGCACTTGTATAAGCCCTCGGAGCCAGTACGATGAGCCCCTCGTAGCATTAAGCCTTCATCCAGGCGAGGAACGCTGCCAATAATGGCGTGGCCAGCTATGATGGCAGCGGAAGATTTACATATTCGGCCAATCTATCAAAAATAGAGCAATGATCCGTCGATATATGTGTTTGTGTACCGCTGAGGGGGGGGGGGGGAGCAAAATTTGGGGACCAAGTATTTCATTAATTAATAAGGATAAAATGAATGGGACGAGCGAATGTGAAGTGAATGAGGAGAATGAATGTGCTTTAGGTAGCTTTAAGGACCAGCGCAAGCCACTTGGGGCTCAATCACAGGCACCTATTTCGAGTGGAACATTGCACAAAATTATACTACTATTAGCATCCAAAAGTCCCATCTCGGGACATTTCATTGAAACCAAGGGCAAATTGCATTCTCATTCATTTTCTAAATACAACGTAATCTTTCTAATTTGGCTAGAAGCACTCAATTACCTATATGGTGTTCCCAAAACTTTGACCTCGCAAACATATAAATTCGTGTTAGGGACGGTAGCTCAAACAACATCAAGCCGGCTGGGGTTTGGGGAATGTGTGGTGGAGGTGGCGGGGAAACACAGCACAACACATCCCTGACACAGGCATAGCAGAAAAGCAGATATTTAGCCGTACCTAAATTTAGAGTCAGCCGATGTTCAGCCTTGTTAGAGTGCAGTCTCAGTTAAAATAAAGCCCAAATTGTTCAGAAGCCCCAGCCCCATAGTTCAATCGAATCAGTTCCAGTTAGGCTTGGTAAGCATACTATTTTCACACAGCCCAGGCTTCGCCAGCATTCCATTCTCACACACCCATTATTTGTTTTCACACACCCCGCATTTCTTTACACACCCCTCACCAGCCACACCCGCCAAGCCACCGAAACCACCACCCCCACACCCCACCGACGGCAGAGCCGCCACCCCTACAATACACCGACACGGCGACCCCGGCAGCTCGCTCTCGACCTTATCGTGCCAATTGCTAACTGACCCTCCCAGCTGGGGACTAAAAGCGCGCACGCGAAGCGACTCGAACCCAGCACTGCCAGGACAGCGGAGACGGGTGCACGACAGCGCTCTAGCCAACTAAGCTACCGAGGCGGCAAGTCACACGGAGGCACTTGCTTGCTTAATTCAGATTAATTGACAAGTCAATTAGTTACTTGATTAAATTGCATCTACTTCATTGAGAATCACATGTTTTAGGGCGCAAGGAATGTGTTGCATGATATCATATTATTTATTGCATATGTTGTGCATTGTACTGCAAGCGACATATTGAGAATTCCGTGGCGATAAAGTATTTTTCACGCTGATACCATCCAACTATTTTACCATACAAAGATTTTACTTTATATGAAGCAATATAAAGTAAAACATTTGTATGGTGAAGTAGTTGGATGGTATCAGCGTGAAGAAATACTTTATCCCCACGGAATTCTGAATATGTCGCTTGCAGTACAGTGCACAACATTTGCAATAAATAATATGATATCATGAAGCACATTCCTTGCGCCCTAAAACATGGGATTCTCAATGAAGTAGATGCAATTTAATTAAGTAACTAATTGACTTGTCAATGAATCTGAATTAAGCAAGCAAGTGCCTCCCTGTGACTTGCCGCCTCGGTAGCTTAGTTGGCTAGAGCGCTGTCGTGCACCCGTCTCCGCTGCCCTGGCAATGCTGGGTTCGAGTCGCTTCGCGTGCGCGCTTTTAGTCCCCGGCTGGGAGGGTCAGTTAGCAATTGGCACGATAAGGTCGAGAGCGAGCTGCCGGGGTTGCCGTGTCGGTGTATTGACGGCACGTGAAGCGCTTTGCCAAATTTAGACTAAAACTGTAATTCATGGAATCATGGCCAGGGTTCACAAAACCAGCTCTTCTTAGCAATTGGATCCTGGTTCATAAAGCCACCCCAGCAAGAGTTCGAACTACATTTCTAAAGCGTATAAATGTTGGACATTCTATTATTATTTTGGGGCCAGAGAATACTTCATTGACATCATAAACCTCCCATCTCCTTTCGCTACATCTTTGCAACTGAGCTTTTTCCAACCTTTCCTGCTCATTCTGTGTTGCTGGAGTCAGAAATCCGCAGCTATCAATTGTTGCTTATCGACAGAAGTCCAGTAACCTGCTCGTTTAACTGCCAATGTTGTTTCGCCGACAGAGGAATGCAAGGCGGGAACAGGGAAGACCCGTGTTTACCACTGCATGGCTGCAGGGCAAATGGTCGCGTGACACACGAATCATATGGCTCGGACGCTGGCCGGTGGCGAAGCTGGTAGACTGTCACGCAACTCATAACTGTGAAACGGCGCAGCCTACCAGTAATTTTTGGTGTGCAGCGTCACAGCCTACGTTCCTAGTGAGCCAGCCATGCTAAGGGTATCCCCGAACATCCCACCGAAAGCGAGTGTACCTCCTATATTGCCTACATTGCCACGGCGATTGCCAATGGCAGTTACACCCAATCCAAATCCCCCTCCCCAAAAATGTACTCTCTTTGACAGCCAGACATGAACAGCTAACACATATGATCATACCATTAAGCTGTGCACACAATTAGCGACTCTGCGGAACAACTTTGACGATCATGCTTGCATGTACTTATTTTGCAAACAAAGCCCGACCAAAATAATGGAAAGCTTGTTTGGTATTCCGAGTCCGAAAATCCTGCTCACCCGCAGTGGTCTCGTTAAGCTATATTTGTAAATGGAGAGTGGCCCATTTATATTTTTCCGACCTGGTATGCTTACATTTAGTTTCATCTCTAGCCATCATGATTCAAATTAATGGAGTGTCCCAAAACACTTCACTCATGTCATGTATCGCAATTGGTAAATTCGCAACACATCACTGTCCACACGATGTATCTGCCTCTAACGACTTGAAACTAGCAATCCTCGCTCGTCATGTGCCAACAGTTGTTCGTTTTCTGGTTACGTAGGATACATAAGCATGGTCCATCTAGAGTTGGAGAGGGGCGGCCGTCCTCCTGGACCTCGACGACCGTCCTGTGGCGGACGATCCACCAGGGAAGTGACTGTGGGACGCGTTCGACACATACCACACGGTGATGCCGCCGTTGAATTTAGCGAGGAGGTGGTGTAGTCGGAGTTCAGCCAACAAGCTCAGATTATCGCATGCGCAGGAAAAGGCATGCTGGGAAATGCGAAGTAAAGAACAGGATCTTGATGCTAGTACTGGCATGCATAATGCTCCGGACCGAGATTGGTGATGAGACACCGGTCTCGTCGGCCTTCAACGGGAGGCAGCTTTCGATTTTCAGACTTCCGGCATGGGAAGATGTGATAGGTATCCAGCTGAAGGATTGATTAAAACGCAACCGAACGAGGGTTTCGTTCGAAAGATACTGGGAAAACGAAAAGATACGGATATGTTTTGTAGTGCCCACAGTGAATTCCGTCCTATCACTTCCCGTGTGAATCGATGAGTGTTCGGACAGGACCACGTTAAAAAATATGATTTAAAGTTATTGTTTTTGGGTTCCAGTATCCTCCACGACGGCAACCGTTTTTGGTGTTGTGATTTCTCAAGCGACATATAAAATAATAGACATGCATGGTTGTTGATGTGTGCTTATCGTGAAGTTTAGCATGTTTTTTTATTTGATTAGCCGTTCGTTCCAATAGCGCAAAGACGCGTAGCGGAGAATGGACGGCGCCGTTACCGTCGGCTGGTGTCTGGGTGCTGTCTGGCGCGCTGGCGGCGAAGGTAGCCTGCAGTGCGGCTCGTTTGTACTGGCAATGCGTCCGCCTTATCAGATCAGACTCGCCATCAAGGGCAGGCGAAACTAATTCGCCTCACTGCATCGCAAAAGCAGAGTTGCTTTATTGGCGTTAGCTCCAGGCAACCGCACCATATACTGGTCGAGTATGCCATGTTTGTCTTATCTGTCGTAAGACAATTATTGGACGATCACCTCTCAATAGGAATCGTGATTGCTTTGTGGGCATTATGTTACAGGTTAATAATTCGTGTAGCACGTCATGGCGTATGGTTCATCCGGAACCTCTCAGACACGCTTAAAACAGTCACTCTTAGGTTAGAGAAGTAGCATTGAGCGACCTATTTTGCGTGATCCAGTCGAAATGTTGTCTTTTGCTGATCAATGTTCATCAGTGTTGTCTAATTGCATCAGTCTAATGAACATTTCGCCTCACCAATGCCGACGCGAAAGTCAAGCCCAAATGCTTATCAGAGATTCTTGGTGCAATCGTGAAATAAGTCGCACGCTGCCACAGAGGTTTTGAATGCCACAACATTGGTATCAGCAGGAAATCACCCGCACAACAGGTTCGTCACTGTGGACAAGACCAATGGGTCAGTTAGTTAGCTATTTGAGTTTTTAGGCGCATCAACGTCATTGGTCACATAGCGCCCAGAGAGATCAGTGGCGATATCGACTTTGCACCGTTTGCTTTTAGCGTCTTTCATCCAGCTATTCGCTTCAGAATGTTTCCGCATCCCAGCTATACTCACGCGATGTCGTGCGAGGAACAAGGCTGCTATTTTCTGCATGCACTCGCTCCTTTTATTTCGTCATTGACCCTATCTCTAAAATCAGCCATATTCCAACGAGTGGTGGGAATTACCAGTTGCTTCGTCTTCTTCACAAATGCAGCTAATAACTTGCCCGGTGTACTACAAAGACATTGCTTACGATTGCTGGTTACTCGGGCTACAGAGCCATACATCGCAATACCTATTTTACGAACCATCTGTATAAAAACGCACAGAATAGCTTGCTCTGGTGGCAGCATCGGTTCAGCACAGCGATATCGGACACTGTCCACGACATTTTCGCCACCTGGGGTCAGCGAATCGCCGTGGACCGCCAGTTGGCTAGCGCTTGACCAGCGAAGGGCAGCCGGTCATCACCTGTGGGTCGTTGGGTGCGTGTGCCGGAGGCATGCGGGGCATGTAGTGGAGCGAGTTTGAAGTCAGATGATGATGGTAGGGTTGCTTCGCACCGGTCGCGGCGGCATCTCGGAGTGGTTCGGGGTCGGAGAGGATCAGGGCTCGGAGTCAAGAGAAGGCCGTCTCCGGAAGATGGTACGGACGTCTCTCTGGGAGTTCCTGTCGCCAGAAGACTATCTCCGGGAGATGACACGGGAGTCTCCGGGAGACGGTCGGCGGACCGGCAGCCGGCACCAGCAGAAGGCTGTCTCCGGGAGATGGCACCTGACGATGCCCACTGCCGAGGCGGAATGTATGCTGCGCGGCCATGCTGGCCACTCTGACATTCAGTCGATATGCAGGCCGTCCGATGGGAGCGATGGAGTGACCGAGTCGGCCGACCCGTTTTGGAGCGGCACGACGTTGCAATCTGTCAGCAGAGATGAATTCATTAGCCGTGTCGGGTGACCTCGTCAAAAATGTGCACCCGCAGCCGGCTGGGGCCTTCCATGTCTACTGTCTGTCCATGTCTACTGTCTGTCCATGTCTACTGGCTGGGGCCTTCCATGTCTACTGTCCGGTGGCGGGCATGACGTGCCGGTTGCATCAGCGGCAGTCGTAACCGGGTGAGCGGCACGCTACTGTTGCCTGGGGACTAGGGAACAGTGGGTCAGGCCGGCTTCGGGCGCGCTGTGGACGTGTGGAGTCGGACCTCAGCCGTCTCGCCGAGCGCACCGGCACGAGACGGGCCGGACTATCCTCGGTGCCGGGTACACCACCGCATTGTTGTGTGTAACCCCTCGGTGCCGGGTAGACCATTGCACTACTGTTGTGAAATTCCTCGGTGCCGGGTACACCACCGCATTGTTGGTGTTTTAACCCCTCGGCGCCGGGTAGACCAGCGCACTGTGGTTGCGTGTAACCCCTCGGCGCCGGGTAGAACAGCGCACTGTTGTTGAGTGTAACCTCTCGGTGCCGGGTAGACCACCGCACTACTGTTGTGCAATTCCTCGGTGCCGAGTAGACCACCACATTGTTGTTGTTTTAACCTCTCGATGCCGGGTAGACCAGCGCACTGTTGTTTGTAACCGCTGAGCCCGCTGGCCGACCATTTCGGGGGTTTAGCGATACGTCCGATATTCAGTTTTCGCGCGGGAATATTAGTTTTCGCTGTTATCACTGCGGCTGTTTCACTATTCCCTGTTTGTTCGTCTCGCTTCAGTACCTGCCCACGTGACCGTCTGGCGATGTTTGGAACTCCTGTAAGCATGGGCGGAGAGGTCTAGAAGGTTGTCGTGGTGTATGCCACACAAACGTCCTGAATGAGGCTTGCTTTAACATTCGTTTGTTGCTTCCTCGTACATTTTTTGTCACTTTGCCACACCAACATCTTTCACGATCTTTCACTCATGAATCTTAGCAGCCGCTCTAAAGCAATGCTATCTCGGTACAATTTGACCGGTACAGACCGTGTGGCCCGACATGTTCATTCATATTTAATGAGCGCATTTCATGAGTATTTGCATTTCAAAGTATTTGTTGAGAGAACACAGGCGTTTAGTTCGTAGTAAGGTGGCTGCTGCACCCTAATGATTTAAGGTGCTTCACCACTTAAGATCGATCAATCGATATGTCGGAACCGAACGATGGCGTCTCACCACGCGCCTGCAACTCGCATCTCAATACTAACTGGCCGGGTCTTTCCGCTCACCTTGAACCCATATCAGCCATTTAAAGTCAACAAGCCCAAGTGCCATTTCAAGAAAGAGATAGGACAGCCGTGTTTCCGTTGGTAGTAAATTGTGTATTTACAATGGAGCTTCCTGATAGTTTGTTTATTAGGCGTTTCACGACGCACTTTATGCACGATCACGGCTAATGGCGCCGCTCACACTGTTTCGCCGGTGGTCCGCAGGATTGGGAAATGTTCCGAGTGGTGCGAGTGTTGAACTCGGGACCTTTGGTACCCAAAGCTCAACACCTTAACCACTCGACCATCCCTGCCCCTCTTCCTGGTAGTTCTGGACTGGTGAAATATTTATTTGTGGGTATCTGTGACAGGTTGCTGTTTCGTTGTGATACAATGAGGCCAAGAAACAAGCCAAGTATCCTTAGTACAACCACTCTTCTGAACCCGCCTATACTCGTCTTCGCCCTGAAGAGCCATGCTTTTCAATTCGTTGTTCACTCATAATAACGTCCATATGTGAGTATTCAATGGGTGGGCACGCACGGGCCCTTGCCTTGGCGTCGACAGGTTCCTTTTTGCAATGGGAATGTTCAAAGGGAGCGACAAAGCATAGCACTTCATAGGCACAAGCCATCTCATTGGCAAGCTGCTGTGAGCGCCCTTGTTCCTATCTAGGATCTATGACTTTGACATTTACATAACTACGTCATTGTTCTCATATAAGGCGATCCATCGGCGCCTCCAATATGCACGGCTGATGTCACGAACAATGCCAACGATTGTTGAAAGGTGCCGACTGTGTTTCCACCGAGCAAGAGGACTATATTAGAGACCAGGTTTCATTCAGCATCGTATGTTGTCATGCCACCCAATGCTTACTTTACTCGACCTAACGTCCCATGGGAGAAGGGTTCGTGCAAGCTTACTATAGGGGAGAACTGAGAGAGGCTGGACATGCAGTGTTCCGTTTGTCCAGCATGCTGAGCCTATTTGTCACTTGAGAAGACTTAGGATAACATTGGGCTGTTGATTCAATATCTACACCTTGTAAACATTCCACGTTTCTGGAAGTTGTGCATTTTATTTGCTCTCCCCCAAACAAAATTAAATCGCAGAAAATGGGACCAGACGGGTGACATTTACTGAGGGTATACCACAGCTGAGGGTATACCACAGCTGAGGGTATACCACAGCTGTCTTGTGACGGGTGACACCAGACGGGTGACATTGACGGGTGACATTTACTGAGGGTATACCACAGCTGTCTCGTGACGGGTGACACCAGACGGGTGACATTTACTGAGGGTATACCACAGCTGTCTTGTGACGGGTGACACAAGACGGGTGACATTGACGGGTGACACCAGACGGGTGACATTTACTGAGGGTATACCACAGCTGTCTTGTGACGGGTGACACAAGACGGGTGACATTGACGGGTGACACCAGACGGGTGACATTTACTGAGGGTATACCACAGCTGTCTTGTGACGGGTGACACAAGACGGGTGACATTGACGGGTGACACCAGACGGGTGACATTTACTGAGGGTATACCACAGCTGTCTTGTGACGGGTGACACCAGACGGGTGACATTGACGGGTGACACCAGACGGGTGACATTTACTGAGGGTATACCACAGCTGTCTCGTGACGGGTGACACCAGACGGGTGACATTGACTGAGGGTATACCACAGCTGTCTTGTGACGGATGACATTGACGGGTGACATTTACTGAGGGTATACCACAGCTGTCTTGTGACGGGTGACACCAGACGGGTGACATTTACTGAGGGTATACCACAGCTGTCTTGTGACGGGTGACACCAGACGGGTGACATTGACGGGTGACACCAGACGGGTGACATTTACTGAGGGTATACCACAGCTGTCTTGTGACGGGTGACACCAGACGGGTGACATTTACTGAGGGTATACCACAGCTGTCTTGCACCTGAGCAGTGAGCATGGGATATGAATCCCTGATAAATGCATGACGCACGTGCTACCAAATTTGTGGGTGGTGGTGAGAAACCTGACCGGCTCAGGCAAGGACGGTGGAAGCAGGGTGGGAACGGGGCACGGAGAACAGCTGCCCACCTCACCCCCGAAATTGGGCGCAGGTTTTGGTTCCTCCCGGAAAATGCGACATTTGACGATACAACTCAGCGGAGAAGAAGAAAAATGACAGTATCGGATCATGTAGAACAGTGGTCCCGATCGAAGACTCCATTTTTTAAGGGGTTCGGCAGGGGATCTCATCAAGACCATACCTTTCCTCTGGTGTACCGAAGGGGGAGGACAATTACCGTGTGTTCAGTGGAAAATTACCATGGGGAGACCTCGTAGTGTGAAAAACATATCTTACATTGGCCAGAGCATCTCCGCGTAGCAGATACTCTGCGAAAAAGGCGCTAGTCCCAGTTTTCCCACGTCCCACTTTCCGGTCCTTCTCTATCCAGATTTAACTAACGGCTGAGAAATTCAAGCCACGTTCAATGCCTCTACTTCTTCTCATGTTAGAGCATGCTCTTTGACCTCTGGTATTGAACCCATGCCTTCATAGATCACAGAAAATGCGGGATAGCAATCGCACGGAAGGGCTTCTCACATAACGCGAACGAGAGAGGGAGTGAAAATTCGTCCCCCACCCAAAGATCTGAGTCTACTGAAGCTAGAACGCAACATTTGGACAGGAGATTACGGCTATGGTGAACTCTGCAGCATGAATTTGATGGCCCTAGGTCAATACACTCGGGCACAAATGAGGTCGACCGATCGGTCGTCGCGCAGCGCCTCCGCCCCACCGCGCCAACGAAACCTTTATGGCGGCAGGTCGGCGGGAAGTCAGTCGAATTCGTGGCTGCGCAGTTGCTATATTTACCAACAGATTTCAAATATTATCTTTGCCCACGATGCAGGTATCGATTTGCAACAATGTCACAGTGATTAATTACAATATTCCTGCCCGTTGATGATATTTCGTCGAAAAACAGGAGTGGTGGGGGTATTTTTCCTCCCCACGTAACCCACGTACCAGTGCGCGTATTAAGTCATCGAACCCTTTCAACATGAGCTCACCTGACACGAAAGGACATAGAACACGAAAAACGATGATACTATGACACATGACCTCACATTCACTATACTGCCGTTCCACGACCTGTCCGCCCGTAATGGTGTCTAATGCTGGTTAGAAATAAGCCTTCAAACTGTGTGAGTGTCAAATGTTCAACCGAACTCATAGATCAAGCTCGGTGACGTAACCCCAACTTTTTAGAAAGTCGCCACATGTGGGCATGCCCTGCCCTGGTAAGATGTCCTGCAATGGTCTGTATACGAAAGTATCGCATCTAATCGATGTCATCTCATTTGGAAGCGCAACGACAACCGGGACGACTACAATGATGCTCTCAGATCAATAATATAGCCTGACAAGAACGTTATCCTGGTAAAATGATTGTGCTGCCTAACATCTAGCATATAATCCATCACGGTGTGCATTGCATTGTAATGTTCACACGTCAGAAACTACGAAAGAGTGGACAGTGTGAACATCGGCAAAAATCTCACTCTGGCTTCCAAGGGAACCTTTAAGAATGATCAAACATCTCGTGATTTCATCCGACTCGTGTCATATGTGTGCTGCGCCCAACCATACCAAACTGGTGAATCTAAAATGAAAACTATTCGGTGTATATAGGAAAAATTGTTCAAACTTTCGTCGAGGAAGCATCGGGAAGATCAAACCGATCGCGGGGTAGGCGATGATTTAGGGCAGGAGTCACGCAGAAATATTATACATGAACTCATTAGGACTGTGGTGCGATTTCAAATGACGAGTTCAGCTTGCCCACGGTATTTCCTGGCAGCTGATCAGTGTTTAGTCTCTTGCTTACTTCATGGTGCACAACAACACAAACGCATACACACAAAAGGCACGGTGGAGCACATCCTTACTTCGGTTCGCAATCCGACACGATAATGCCACATACTCATTTGCTTGAAGATTTTAGTTAAGTCAGATATTAATCATACGGATGGCATCATGCCTTTGTCAGACAAGGGATGACCCGTCGGAGCCAGACCACGTTGGCACTACCGACGCTGGAGAGTGTTCCCGGTGGCCCGGCCGCGCCGGTCTGCCCCCCCCATGACAACAGAACACTGCCGGGTGGTCGGCGCTCCAGACGGGGCCAGACGAAGCCGCCCACCTCTCGCAGCTGAACGCTCTGTTTCTGCGGCGATACCATCAGGCGCCTTCCATCAGAGAGGCCTCGGCTCGGCCACAATCCGTCGTCGTCGGCGGCGTTGACGCCGATCGGCCAGATACGGCCGTGTCGGCGCCAACCAGCTGTCGGCGCCAGGCGCCAGGCGCCAGGCGTCAGGGGCGCCAGGCGGCACACCTGTCGCCGGTCGACCGGCAGTCGGCGGGTACGGGTGGGCCGCCGGTCAAACGTCGGGGTCGTCTGTCGGGGACGCGACGCGCCGGCGGCAGCAGTCGGCCAGATCGTGTCGGCTGGCAGTGCGGATTGTCAGGGACAAACTGGGCTGTCAGCGACGGGTGGAGTCGGCAGGGACGAGAGGCTGACAGGACGCGATCGGTGAGACGGGTGGGCTAGAACTCAGGAGAACGATGGACTGTGAGTGGGAAATCGGAGTCGGGAGTTGTTAAATGGTTTTAAAAAAAAGGTTCAGGCTGAGAGTCGGATGTCCGATAAGGCCAGGGTGCATAGTCAGTTACCTGAAACAAGCTGCATCTGAAATGACGATTCAAGCCATCGAGTGAACAGAGTTAGGATTGTATAGTATGTGGAGTGGAGCCAGGAGCTGGACATCAGAAACAGCCAAGGTTTCCGATTCACGAGTCGCCAGTGTCGCATCACTAGTCGCCAAGATGTCGTGCTTTGAGCTGGAATGTGATTCACAAGCCGGCTTGAGACCACAGCAATCGTCGCGATAACCAGGCGTGTCGAGAGTTCGATACCGTCCGAGCAGCCGGGAGAGGACCGGAGACCGTCGTTGCGTGTGGCCGGAGCCAGAGCGACCGCTGCCGGTTCGGACGAGAACGGAGGGACAGAGTGTTCGACTGGCCAATCGTCTCGAGCCACGTGACATCTGCATCAGCAGGTGTCCGAGTTGACCCGAGACAAACGAGGCGTGTCGGCCGCTCGGCCGCCCTAATGCATGCAGCTCGCCCGGCCGGCTGTGGACACCTCGTCCTCCTCCCTCTCGCCGCCGCCGAGCCTTGCACACAAACGACTCGATCCATCAAGGCGCAACAGTGGGCGCCAGAGCTCATCGCGCATCATTAGAAAATTGGATGGCGGCCGTTTGGAGTTGCAGTGGGCGTCGCTTGCATCTGTCAGCACGTCGGTGACGTCGGAGGTCGGCCGGACTGGCACTACGCACACTGGCCGGCCACCGCGGCTGTGGAGACCCACCGGCTGCGGAGACCCACCGGCCGGACTGGCACGACACACACTGGCCGGCCACCACGGCTGTGGAGACCCACCGGCTGCGGAGACCCATCGGCCGGACTGGCACGACACAGACTGGCCGGCCACCACGGCTGTGGAAACCCACCGGCTGCGGAGACCCACCGGCCGGTCTGGCACGACACAGACTGGGCCGGCCACCACGGCCGTGGAGACCCACCGGCCGGTCTGGCACGACACAGACTGGCCGGCCACCACGGCCTGGTCTGGCGAAACACACTGGCCCACACGGCTGCGGAGACCCACCGGCCGGTCTGGCACGACACACACTGGGCCGGCCACCACGGCCGTGGAGACCCACCGGCCGGTCTGGCACGACACACACTGGCCGGCCACCACGGCTGCGGAGGCCTGCCTGACTGGCACGACACACATTGGCTGGCCACCACCGGCTGTGGAGACACATCGGCCGGTCTGGCACGACACACACTGGCTGGCCACGACGGCTGTGGAGACCCATCGGCCGGTCTGGCACGACACACACTGGCCGGCCACCACGGCTGCGGAGGCCTGCCTGACTGGCACGACACACATTGGCTGGCCACCACCGGCTGTGGAGACACATCGGCCGGTCTGGCACGACACACACTGGCTGGCCACGACGGCTGTGGAGACCCACCGGCCGGTCTGGCACGACACACACTGGCTGGCCACGACGGCTGTGGAGACCCACCGGCCGGTCTGGCACGACACACACTGGCCGGCCACCACGGCTGCGGAGGCCTGCCTGACTGGCACGCCACACACTGGCTGGCCACGACGGCTGTGGAGACCCACCGGCCGGTCTGGCACGACACACACTGGCCGGCCACCACGGCTGCGGAGGCCTGCCTGACTAGCACGACACACACTGGCTGGCCACGACGGCTGTGGAGACCCACCGGCCGGTCTGGCACGACACACACTGGCCGGCCACCACGGCTGCGGAGGCCTGCCTGACTGGCACGACACACACTGGCTGGCCACGACGGCTGTGGAGACCCACCGGCCGGTCTGGCACGACACACACTGGCCGGCCACCACGGCTGCGGAGGCCTGCCTGACTGGCACGACACACACTGGCTGGCCACCACGGCTGCGGAGACCACTCACTGGGGCCGCCACACCCATAGGGAATGGCCCGATATACCATCCCGCCATGTAAAGGTGGAAAGATTGCGTTTTTCTCGTGCAAATTTCCCGGAGTTGGTGGGGAATTTCTTGACCATAGCAGTCCATAAGCTTGCCCCAGTCCTTATACAATTTCCTGGTGCGCTTCTGACCAGAGCAGAACACAGTAGCCAAATCAGAGCGCAGTAGCCGAATCAGAACACAGTAGCCGAATCAGAACACAGCAGCCGGATCTAAACAGGGCGGTCAGTTTCATACTATTCTGGTCCGTCTGTCACCGCACGCGGCCCCCACTTACGTCAAAAACTTGGTGGGCAATTGACAGCGATCACTTTGCCCTTCTTTGGTTTACACATTCCAATCAGACGCGTTCGGCGTACTGGTACATTTCACATGCCTCATGCCACAATGCATGCCATCAAGCATGGCTTTCCAGCATGCTGCTCTCCGATTTGCAATCGCTTACAATTTGCAATTGCAAACAAAGGCATTTACCGCTACATAACTTGCATGCTTTGCATGCATGCTTCTACATTGTGGATGTGCGTATGCACATGTTTGCATGTGTGGCTGTGCCCGTAAATGTGATATTGTCTGTGCATGCTGAATGCACAATGGACAAATAAATCAGCCAGCAGTAGTCCACTGGACCCGCTTCGACGCACCTAGCCTCGACGCCACCCGAATGCCAGCTTCCGGACTGGGGGGAGCGGTGCGGCCGCCCACCATATTGCCGCAGTGCCGATGCGGTCGCCGTGCTGAAGCGGAGAGGCGGCGGCAGGTTCTCACCGGGTGCTGCGGCGGCCGGTGGAGCGGGGCGTCGACGGCGCTCGGCGCCCGTCGCCGGCGCCTCGCCTTTGTACGCGTCCGAGTGGCATTTCGAGTGACGTTTCGAGTAGCCCATCCAGTCGGAATGGAGCCAGTTAGTGTCGGCTGTAGTGACATGTCCGCACGCAGGCTCTGTGTGGACCGGGCGTCGGCCGGCGGCTGCTTGAGAAATTGGCGAGTCTAACAATCGTGGCTTGACCTCGCGACCCAGAAAACAACAAACTCACGCATTCCCCCAGGGATTGTCTAGTCGAAGAATCCTTTTTGTCAGAGTCAACTCCTGTTTGCTGCATACTACCAGCAAAAGGCGCCATTAGGAACACTGGATGCTACCGCCACCAGAAAAGGCGCCATAAGGGACACTGGATGTTACATACTACCAGTATCAGGCACCATTAGGCACACTGGATAGGCGAGGGCAAGAGGCCAGCGGGCTACGGGCCTCCCCTGCTGCAGGCACAGGATCGGGTACCAAACCGCGAAATGAAGCTGTTACCGACCGCAACTGCGCTCTCTTCACAACCCGTGAAGACATACATCTGCATGCGCTAAGGTCTCGCGGAGGTGTGAAAATTTTACAACTAAGCAAAGCCATTCCGACATTTAGGCACAGTGCATTCAAGCTGGGGATACTTGCTTCACATTCGGCAGAGGAACTAAATTGTGAATTGAATGCCTCCAATTTCGCATACATGCATTGAAAGTCAACCTGATCCCGCTGAAATTTGCTACACTGTTTTTCCGACACCGAACTCATCTGTTGAACATGGTGTACGTGCCGAAGCGTAATGCATTATGCCAACATGTCCGATTGGCACAGGTGTCACGCTGAATCACGGTCCCTTCGTCTCACAGCCATCCTTCAAGTCTACGTCGCAGACAACCTTTCAGCACCACGGAGCGCCAACAACTGATACTGTATGCTACAGGCGCCGCAGGCTGCAGACGCAGGTCACGTGGTGGAACGACACCAAAAGGGTCAGCCGGTCGTGGCTGGGTACGGGACGGATGGAGGGCGCCGGCTGCGGTGTGATGTGTATTGTAATCCGCCCGCTGGTGGAATGCCGCCGCATATTCCTTCCTTTGAACAAAGATTGATAATACTTGAGAGGGAATATCGTGTGATCGAAGTTGGCAAACCTCAAAATAAAAAAGCGGCTCCGTGACAACAACTAAAATACACATAGTGTATTAAACCAGGGGCGTTGATTCCTGGAAATTATTGGGGGAGGGGAGGGCATAATACATGAAGTCAAGCGGCGGGCCCAAATTCATTTGGATGGGGGCACACTCCATAAGGTTCCATTTCAAAAGCATATATTGTGGTGGTGGTGGGGTGGGGCAAGGCCAACATCAAAAGGGCACTGGTAACCTCAAAAGTATATAAAACAACACCCATGGGTTAAACCCCTGCTGAAGGCTAATTGATGTAAGTCATCTTCAAGGTAGCCTGTCTGGTTAAACCCGAAACATGTTGGGTATCATATAACCGGAGTGGGATATGATTTTATAAGAATAGTAAGATCCAGGTATTACACAACAATTGTACTGGTTTATATTTGCGTATATTTTACTTGCGCACAGACGAAGCCCTTTTTGTGTCCTGATGTCTATCGTGATTCACTCGATTGTTCTATACATTGGGAAATGTCGTGGATTTCGGTTTCCATACTGAGCAAATGATCTCAGAATTAAATATCCAAATAGCTTTAGTTCTTGGTGAGACCAATTTCCTTGCTCCGTATTCTAATGACCTCTCCAATCACCGGAACATTTTGAAATATCCAACATCACCTCTATTAGCCATGGTCGCCTCTTCTCGCCAGCGGCGTGCGGGAGGCCTTGGGTGGCGCCGCGCCGCGCAGAGGTGAGTGAAGAGCTGCCGGAGACGATGCTGCTGGAGATGGCGCCCATGGCCAGGCCCAGCTGATCGACATGTGGGATCGAAGCCGTCATCAATCTGGCGGCAGCCGCTGCCAACTTGGTATGCATGGCCGGCCGGGACAGATGCCTGTGTGCTATGTAGATGCGGCCGGCATTGTGTGTCTGGTCAGAGGCGGCCGGGCAGCGTTGGAGACCGACAGGTGCTCGGCAGGCCGCACCGGCCACCCCTCTCCTCCGCCGACGGCCGCCTCCTTCTACGGCTATCGGCGCGGCGGCGTGGCCTGCGTCGTACCTCACGGCAGGCGGGCGCCGGCCTGCGCCGTACCTCACGGCAGGCGGGCCTGCGCCGTACCTCACGGCAGGCGGGCCTGCGCCGTACCTCACGGCAGGCGGGCGCCGGCCTGCGCCGTACCTCACGGCAGGCGGGCGCCGGCCTGCGCCGTACCTCACGGCAGGCGGGCGCCGGCCTGCGCCGTACCTCACGGCAGGCGGGCCTGCGCCGTACCTCACGGCAGGCGGGCGCCGGCCGGCCGTACCTCACGGCAGGCGGGCGCCGGCCTGCGCCGTACCTCACGGCAGGCGGGCCTGCGCCGTACCTCACGGCAGGCGGGCGCCGGCCTGCGCCGTACCTCACGGCAGGCGGGCGCCGGCCAGCCGCCCGCGTCTCGTGCAGTCCGGATGGCAGGCGGGCGCCGGCCAGCCGCCCGCGTCTCGTGCAGTCCGGATGGCAGGCGGGCGCCGGCCGGCCGCCCGCGTCTCGTGCAGTCCGGATGGCAGGCGGGCGCCGGCCGGCCGCCCGCGTCTCGTGCAGTCCGGATGGCAGGCGGGCGCCGGCCAGCCGCCCGCGTCTCGTGCAGTCCGGATGGCAGGCGGGCGCCGGCCGGCCGCCCGCGTCTCGTGCAGTCCGGATGGCAGGCGGGCGCCGGCCAGCCGCCCGCGTCTCGTGCAGTCGGGATGGCAGGCGGGCGCCGGCCAGCCGCCCGCGTCTCGTGCAGTCCGGATGGCAGGCGGGCGCCGGCCAGCCGCCAGCCGCCTTCCGATGCTCTTCTCGACCTGGTCGCAGCAGTGCCACAAGGAGCGCAGTGCGCCGATATCTCTGGAGATCTGAAGCCAGCGCACAGAGTCACGCTGTGATTGTCCGTCTGTTTCTTACCGTGCACTTACTCGCATCGTGGCCATCGATACAACAACGGGTGCGACAGCCAGGAAAATAGACAAAATGCTGGCACATAGAACAAACGTGCATAGTGCGTTTCAGGTGGGACATTGTATGGTTCGCATGTCAGTATTGGTGGAGGATGACTAAACAGATTGGTGTTGCGCTTCCATCGCATAGTGGAAATTGAGAAATATTTAAACTCCGCCGGTTTGGAAATGATGCCAATCGATTGAAGGTCTGGTGTTTCCACCACAAACATTGCCGCTGCAGCTTCAGCATCTGATATGCTGCACATCCAGCATCTGATGCGCTGCAGTTTCCACAGATGCATATCATGCTTGTTTTAATACAATGCACATGCACGGACGCACCACTGAGCTGGTACGTCTACTCGGCAATACACCAGCGTGGAATCGATAACTGTTGGATCACCCGTCTCAGCATGCTCATGATATGATGCCGACACCGCTGGATGGTGGAGATTCAGTCCCAATGGTCACGTCTGGCGTCCCCTCCCATGGTGAGCGTGAAAATGCAGCGATGTCGCAGCGGCGAACACGACGAGCATCGTCGTCATCAGAGATGCCAGCACGTCATTATCGTGATCATCCCTGGGGTGAGCGCGAGGAGCATCTCGTCAACATCACAGAAATTGGCGTATAAAGGGAGCATCCGGGCGCGCATTCAGAACCATCTCTGATATTGAACAAAAAATGACCTTGCAGAAAGCTACCTTTTGAAGTAAATCTCAGTTCGATATTTCAGTTTGATCTGAGACTTCAATTTTGCTTCGGAGCCATAGGTTCGTGTATGGCTGGAAAAAGAATGCCGCGCGCCTGCAGAGTGCAGACGCTTTGTGAGCTGCAAAGCACAAATGGCACGCTTATGTTTCAAACATCTTAGATTGGATTGCATGACCTGGGCACATTCGAACAACATTACCATTTCTTTGTTTTACTTTGGTCTCGGAGATGATTGTATGCCTGGGTACTGAGGTGCAAACTTTCCATGCGGTACATGCCTTGCAAGCTTTTTCAAAGGATAATGTTCAGTTCTTAAACTGGGTGGTTGAAGTCTGGTGCCATGGAAAGCGTAGTAGTTGAAGGCGGGTGTAATGGCAAGCGGGACAGTTGAAGGCAGGCGTTCAAAACACATTTCTCCCTCCTAGGCGTACCAGGAGAAAACGACCCAGCAGGGTCGGATTTCAACACCCTCATCTCTCAGAAGTTGAAGAAAATTGGAGTACAGGGTAGTTCTGGGGCGTTGATTTCAATCAAATCATTCTTAATCTCATCAGGCCTCAAGGTCAAAACTACCCCCCTCCCGCAGTTTCAGATAATGACAAAGCATTGGTACTTACGAATCGATATAAAACCATCTTTTCTGTGTAGAAATGCAAAGGGAAGCATATATTCAGAATCCAAATCTAGCGCTAATTGCAAATATATAACTTGTTTTGAGCCCACTTTATATTTGACCCCAACAACATGTTAACTTAGTTTTAAGGTAAAAAAAATTATAGTTTCCGCTATTTTTGTAACTAAATATATTTTGGAAAATGAAAGTAGAACACTTGTTTATATGAATATGCACTACGGATCTTGTGTGTTTATGTTTGTAACGTGTTACGTGACCTCTGAATGTGACCCTGTTTGCATTGCCAATACAGATATAGATACATACATTTACTTTGTGAGTACGTTTTGAATTATTATCATGTATGTATGTCCATAGGTCATTCAAAATGTTCATGATTGCGATAATCGAACGTCATTTGCATGACCTGTCATGACCTTAGGTCACAAGTGTGCCAAGCAATTGACACATTGAAATATGTCGACACATGCGTTGTGTTGGCTATCAAACGAAATCAAGTGACAATACACATCGTAGGGACGAAGTAGTCTAGCGGTCGGATGTCGGTCTTTAAACCGAAAGGTTGTGGGTTCGAATCTCACATATCGCCGCTCGCCACCCACGACCAATCGGCGTGAGAGATTGGCGATGTTAATGACCTAGCGGCGAAATTCGTCGTAAGAACCAATAACCAACCAACCAACCGACCGCACAAATCGCGAAAGCTTCAAGAACATGACGTGGGTAGCAAGTCACATACAATACGACATTTAACCCACGAGTCACCTGGGAGGGGGGCTTTTTAACCCCCCTTCGGTTTACCTGCCATCACAGCCAAATAAATTGAGACAGCATGTTGAGACTTTTAGTATCTTTAAATGAACACCAAGGGTACGTTGTGTAAAAGAAATGACCCCAAGGCCATCTTGGGTCATTTTCTAATGGCGTCATAAAGTCGTTCATAGGCGTTGTTTTTAACGTATCAAACGGTTGCTTATTGTTATTGGATACGATCAAACCAATGGATACTGACACATCAATGCAGGTACAGTTGGTGCACCAGAAGTCATTTTGTTACCATGTGACCTCAGCTGGTCATTCTGGATAATTTTGATATTATTCATTATTTTCAAATATTATGGCCGCTTAAGATTGAAAAAGATGTTCAAGTCGCTATAAATTCGATATATCAGTCATCAAAGACATCCTTACCTGTGAGGTCATCAAAGATCAGGGATACCTATATATGTTTTGAGGTACAATGCCCGGTCATGTTATAACGATATCACAAATTCGATGGCAGGTGCTGTTTTTTTCCCGCCTGATGCGGTTGCTTGTAGTCATCAGACACAATCCAACACCGGCAGGCTAATCCAGTTGTTACTATTCTAGAGGGGTCAGTGTCTACCGCGTGAATTCAAGTAGGATTACTGTATGCGACAGAAGATAAGAGAGAGTATTATGTGCTATATATGAAAGTGTACATCCGTTTTTTTTAGTTCCTCGTATAAATGTAGCCTATAAAATGCAAGGCACTGCATACTGGACCAAAACAGCAATTTGGTATCTTCTCCCCAGATGACTCGAATTGATCCGAGTACAACAATAACAGATTGTATAAGTATATATATATATATATATATATATATATATATATATATATATATATATATATATATATATATATATATATATATATATATATATATATATATATATACATATATATGCCTGGAGTCACTCAAATATTTCCATTTGGTATGACCTGCGTCATGTCAGAATATACCGAAACGCAAAATTCCGTAGCATATGCGAATATTTATATCAGTTGCTCAGGACCCTTGCGAAAATATGCACTAGAAAATGAATTGCATTGCAGACCGAATCCAAACGGCAATTTCACATCCTCCCCTCAAGTGACCTTCCTTGACCCGAGGCCAGAAAGTATTTGCATTGACAATTGTCTGTACACACTGTATGTATTCAACCACAACTGAAATTTTATATTACCCCAATGCCCTGGTTCGCGAGAAAAAAATTTGAGCTTTCGAAACAGTCCAATTGTTTTTGCTTTACATGACCTGTGACCTCACAAGTGACCTCCAGGTAGACACAATTTACTTTCGGAGCTTGTTGGATGAATGGTAGAAGCTGCTGCATGAAAGTATGAACCATGACTGCTGTGCGTCGTGCATTCAGAGAAGAAGCAGACACTTTTGTGACAGGTCGTAAGAGGTGAAGGAGTGTGGCTGTTCCAGTAAGCTACACATGGATGCACGGTACATTGGGAGTTGGCCTAATGAAATCCTTGCGCAGCATCTTGGATGAAAAGATAAGTTTTCTGATAGAACTAAGCCATTCACTAATCTGAAAACTACTATTCAGTTCTTGTTTTCCATTGAGATCATTTGACTCAAGAGGTTGACTTTTTGTGACCTCAGGTCATATAACGTCACGAAAAGGTGTTATTCATAATCATGAGCATATCAAAATAGCTTACTACATGGGAATAGCTTCCAACCTGTTTCCAAAGGAAATGCGTATCTTCATATAATGCCAATCTGCGTGCATTGGTATTGGCAATGTAAACAGAATCACCTTCAGAGTTCACGTAGTACATTACAAATAAAAATGCACAAGGTTCTTAGCGCATATTCATATAAACAAATGTCCTGCCTTTATTTCTAATAAATATATTTCTTTAAAAAAAAATAGGGGAAGGTATAATTTTGCTTACCCTAAAAGTAGGTCAAGGGGTCATTGAATTCAAATGCAAAGTTGGTTCAAAACAAGTCGCATATTTTAAGTCAACGTTAAATTTGCATTCTGAATCTATACTTCATTTTGCATTCATAAACGGAAAAGATGGTTTTATATCGATTCGTAAGTACCAATGTTTCGCCATGACCTGAAAATGCCGGAGAGCATAGCTCTTGACTTTGGGTTCTGATAAGGTTTAAAATGGGCTTTTCGAAATCAGCGCTCCAGAGTTATGCTATACACCAATTATAATCGCATTCTGAGAGGTGAGGATGTTACGGGTGGGTCCGTCTGTCCTTGAACAGATGTAGGTGTAATGGTAAGCGGGGTAGTTGGAGGCGGGTGTGATGGTGAGCGGGACAGGTGAAGGGCACCAACGCACACACACTCACACACACACACACACACACACACACACACACACACACACACACACACACACACACACACACACACACACACACACACACACACACACACACACACACACACACACACACACACACACACACACACACACACACACACACACACACACACACACACACACACTCACACACACACACACACACACACACACACACACACACACACACACACACACACACACTCTCTCTCTCTCTCTCTCTCTCTCTCACACACACACACACACACACACACACACACACACACACACACACACACACACACACACACACACACACACATACACATACATATTTAAGCCATGTGCTACGTTCGATATTTTTATCCGAGCATGGCTGGAGCCACAGGAAACCGTCCGTGGGATTGCATTTATGAAACCTAACACGTCTCCGCTGCCCACTCCCAGCTCACCCTGGATTACCAGTTTGATGCTGGTGTTACGTTTTGGGAAGGTAATTGCGGCTTGAGGAGGAGTCTGACAGAATATTGAAGAGCGGATGAAGTTGTATGTCATGAGCAAATGTCAGTTCGTCGAATATCGTTGAATTGCAGAGCATTCCAGCTCCACAGCCAAACTAAGCGGTACAATGAGTCTCGAATCGTTGCAATGCAATGCAATGAGTCTTTCAATGTTGCATTCCAACGCGAAACTGTTGAAAGTTGCTCACGAGTGGAAATGTCGTCGCAAGATCCTTTTAACACAGAAAAGAAAAACCTCATAATTACTATTGGGATAAATTCAGCAAAAGGACCAAAGTATGTGATCACATCTGACTGTGTGAAGACATTAGAACGCGAAGTATGTGATCACATCTGACTGTGTGAAGACATTAGAACGCGAAGTATGTGATCACATCTGACTGTGTGAAGACATTAGAACGCGAAGCGCTGTAGCCAAAGCAAGTTATTACGGTTACAAAAGCATGACGGTCGAGCCGGGTCGAATCGGGCGCTCAGATGAATTTTTGTACCATATAGACCGGAGCAAAATTGTTTTGCTTCTGTCCTCGCTCGTAATAGCTTCAACGGCTGATGATGTTGGCTCACAGTTTGCTTAGTCGGCATCGGCTGTGTGATGCTTGTGTATTCTGATTAACTTTTCCCAGAGATCACCGTGAGCGACAGGGAAAGTGAAAGAAAGCACTTATGCAAGGTTTATAAGAGTTATATGATAGGAAGGCTCTCTATTTTCCCGTTGCGATTAATCAGCATGGTGCGGCATTCGAACATGTTTATTTTACGCCTATAAAAACCCCTCCACCAATAATGATGAAATGTACAACAAAGAACAATCAGACGGCTCTTATCGAGGTCCGCCCGTCTCAGAGGCACGCTAAGCTTGGACAAAGCTGTGGAGGGCAAATGGTGTTTTGTTTATTGGGAGCGGCAGACCGGTCGATAACCGCAGCCTGTGCTGTGTGGTGTGGCTGGCCAGGTACTTTTGCGGCGATATGGCAACCGCCGGACCTCAAAACGTCCTTGGTTAGGTGGCGGAGGTGTTTGATGCTGTTATTTTTCTACAACGTTGGCACGAGACACATACCATTCGAAAGCTGATTATGTGCTGATTACGACTATGTAATTTAGTTTTCAAAATCCATCGATCATTTTTAACGTACTTTTTTGTTCGGGTTTGGAACTGTTTCAATTAATCGGGCTAACTATTTAAAGTACCGTTATGCAGTTGTCTTATTCCATACTTAAACATTCTCCAAACTGTATGCCACAATATCCAATAAATCGCACTATCTTGGATCTCTTATGGTGTCTGTAATAATTAATAAAATCCCGATTTTCCATGTAAAGACATTACGTGCTGCTTTCCGTCGAAAATGTTCATGAAATCCGCCGTAACGACGTGTAGACTGATAATTCATCGTCCGGAACCTGCTCTGTGGAGACAATATTTGAACAAATATCTAATTTAGGATCAACCTCAAAGAGTTAATTTGCACTAGGTATGTGGATCTAACCCATGAAGAGCCTCAGAAAGTCAGAAACGTCGAAGAGCGCTGCAATGCATACATTTTGCGTTTAGTTTGCACCTAGCTGGTGCCATCTGGCCGCGGCTCGAACACTCATAATGCGTGCCAGCCTGTGAAGGGTTCCAGTGATGTGCGAAGAAGCAGCTGGGAATGAATGGCCTTTGCGTTTAGTCAGCGTGCACTATCCGGCATCGCTACCCCTGTCAGATTGTCTAACATATGCCCGAGCAATGGCTAGATACCACAAACTATGTGCAAGCAAACCGCAAAGTACACATATTACGGCACACCCCAACGGCTTCAACGTTATGAGGGCCTTCATGGAAGAGTGAACTCACATACTTAATGCAAATTGATTCTGAATGTTACCATACATCAGATACTTGATGAAATATCGTCTACGTAGACTAGATCCCCGGGGTGAATTCTTAGCCCATGCGTCGTAACGGGCGATCTCATGGGCATATGCGGCTGAAGGCAAGACGTGATGCTAATGCGTGGATATTCGCGGTTTTATTACTTCTTGCATCCACCGTGATTATTGATTGATTATTTGGGATTAAGGGCGCGCCGACTACAAGGCCATTTAGCGTCCAGCGCCCACTGTGGGAAGCCCAAGCAGGGTTAAAATAATAGTTTGTCGTTAGGTGTGAGATGTCGAAATGAGCACAGTATGATGTCGAAATTTCCCATGGAATTAATGTCACTTAAAATGCTTTTGATATCTTTCGGACTCAAATTTGAGCCAATGGTGTAAGTACTTATGACTGTACCTTTATCATTTGTTTTGATATTCATAATTTAAGAGCTATATTCGGGATAGGGATAATAATAACTGTGCTATAAACTGCTATTGTATGCCACATCACATCATAAGTAATCCCACTACCTGAAATTGCATTGCGAAATGTTCGCGCATCACCATTCCTTGTCAAGAGCATGCACATGCTACTTATAAAGAGTAGCATGTGCATGATGCTGTTAGAAACGAGACACCAATACTTCATAAGCATGCATCAAGGAGCAGGATGTCAATACTTCTTGGAGAAGGATGTCGATTGAGTGTTCAGAAAGTGGTATATTCCACCCTAGTTCACGAATAATTTATCACTGGGCCCAAGGAAACAGCGTACTGGATATTGTTGCCTACAGTGTGAGGAACTGATAGGTACCAAGTATGACAGATACATAACCGCGAGCACTACACAATCACCGCTTAGCCGATCAATTGAAGCAATTGACAAATTGAGCAAGAGTGCGCTATAGAAAAGCGCTCAATAGAACTGAAGACAAAAATTACACATTCGAAATCAGCACATGATTAGCTTTCGAATGGTATGCTCTTCATCTTTTGAGGATTTCGGGGACCTTCCAATGAATTCTGAATGGAGAAGCATTTTCATTTCGTGTCGGCTTCGGCATTCTTGGAGATAGCTGCCGAATTCATCTAAATGTTTAAGAAAACTCAGGGAGTCTGAATTCCAAGTGAATGGAAAGCGTTTGTCATGCTTTCTTATAATTCGAAGACATTTCCCATACTTTGTTATCGACAGCAGCTGATTGTACGGCATCCAAGAGCCGTTGGCAAACGTGGCGTTGCCGTGCACACCTTTCCGATCCGTACTGCACATTGAAAGCTGGCAGTCTCCCCAGCGACACTGCCAGGTAAATCGATCACGGTTGTTTGCGGACTCGTCCTCGGTTTGTTATCCTGTTCTGCAGGTAACGTATGCACCTGTATACTATGCATCAGTAGCAGTGACGCGCCCACGAGAGGCTGGAGTGGAGGTCAAGAGCAGCCTTTCACCTACTTGGCGTCTTGTGTCCCCCACCACCTGACGTTGAAAGCAACTAAATCCCCCAGCACTTGTTGAATATATTTCCAGTTTTATCAATACTGGAAGTCTTCTCCATGCGCAACAGGTTCATGACGCCCCTCTGAGGCTACCTGATGACAAGGGGTTTCATGAGAACGAAGAGGGGCGATTCTGAACCTGAGTAGCCCCCTCGAAACCTGAAAAAGTCCCGGTTAGACCTTTAAGCACAGAAGAAAACAGCATATTGCAATATGATGCAATATGCTGGTCTCTCAAACGATTTCAGGTGGGATTAATAACTTAGCACCGCTCCGCATCAGTGTTCGTTCTGGACAACGTAGGGGACAGATGGGATTAATAACTTAGCACCGCTACCGCATCAGTGTTCGTTCTGGACAACGTAGGGGACAGATGGGATTAATATCTTGGTACCGCTACCGTATCAGTGTTCGTTCTGGACAACGAAGGAGAGATAGTATGTAGCGATACGTCGGTGTGGGGCGATTTAAAAACAGCGAACTTAAACGAGCTTTGTTTTGCTAGCGGCGGATTAAGTACGCTATCCTTCGAAGGTGTCCACATTTGATCGAACTTATTTTTTTTATATCTGTCTATTGCGATGCAACGAAGGCACCATGGAATACGACGCTGTTCTTTCTTACTATCATGGTGCACTTGACTTGTATTCATCGAAAATGTCGCATACGTACTCCAATGCACTTTTTTCAAAGGGAGTACGCATTTGAAATACTGAGCAAATTATGAGCTGGCATATTTTGGTACAACGCCTGGATGTAGCGAAAGAGGAAGTGCATGGTGCTCATATGCAGGACTTTCATACCGTGATGCAAGTTTGGCATCCGAGAGAGCACCGACTAACAGCTGATTTTAGACCCATGCTCGTGTTTCGGATTGTCCTCTTCTCTCTCCTCTCCTAGTCCAGAGAAAGAAGACGAACCTGAAAAACTGTGCGTTGCCACTGCAGGACCATTATCACCATGGTCACCATCGTCATATCCCTCTTGAGGTAACGTTCGCTATGCCACCGTCCAGTAGGTGCACTCATACAATAAATATGCAGGGCCACTGATGCATCAGGATATCTACCGGACGAAGCGGGGGCGCTGTGTACAAAGCAAGGCACACGTGAGACTACATGCATAGATGGACATTCATGCATGGACACTGCACAGTGCACAGGGTGCCACTCGATTCGATTTGCTGCTACTGTGATGTAGGAATACGATCACCATATGGAAACACTAGCTTCCTGTTCTTCAAATTCTGCGGTGACACAATTTCCCTTCATACACGGTGGTTATAAAGATAATGGATATAACCATTAATCAACAGCCTCAGGACACGGAGCTAACTTATTTGCTTAACTATAGTACCCGGAATTGTTTTCGCCTCCAGGTATGCAATGCTACTCTGGACATCATTCACGACTTCGCTTATTCTTATCAACCCAGCATATTTCAACTTAGCGTCAATTCAGGGGAGCTGGTTAATGGAAAGCACCATTTATGTAGTTTCTTTGTAAACTTGTGCGTGGTTTTAGCTTCTTTAATACGTGCAGCCAACTCATTCTCAGATCTCGTAGTTCGTTTGACCAACTGCACGGAGTCTTCAGTATGAATCAGCTTTTGCTGAGACATGCTCTAGATAAGAAGGTTGAAGGAAGTCAAATGTGCACAAGTAAGTCATTTTGGCTGATGCTTGACCTTCCCACAGAACCTCACTCACAAGTTTCAATAGAGACCGCACCGTCGAAGCAAAGCGTCCACGGCCGCTTTCGTACTCACGATCACCCAGCCAAGTGACGTGTCTTCCGGTTATAAGATCAGAATATTCCCTGATGTCAATAACACTACTCATGTTCTGTGCATGCTCCTTCCACCTTGGAACCGTGTTACTTTTCCATGCATGAGATGAAGGGCACCTAGATCAACGTCACCTTCTCGGAATGGCAGCGACGGCCTACCTGTGTAGATTCTTACACATTCCTGACAATATTTTATCCAGAAATATTAAAACGTCACCTGAATTTAAATGGACAGTGTTTATGCATGACAACGGGAACAGCACTCCCAGTGACACAAACTACCCAGCTAATACACATTACAGGACCATCTCAAGGGTCGGAGGTTTTTCAACACTTCACAGTACCCGCCTTTGTGCAGTTAGACACCGTAGATGACGGCTGTTTGGCATCTCCATGGATGCGAAAGGCCAATGATGAATGACTGATTTCATAGAGATGTCCATTACCCAAGATGTGGCCTAAGCTCCTTGACAGCAGGGCTTAGCAACTGTCATGGGGCTTCTGAGGACCAAATACAGGGCACCACTCAATGCAATCCGGGGCTATTACGTGCAGGTGCTGCTGAGTCTATCATCCCATCCTCGGATCCTCGGATGCTCTTCGTTTGCTGCTCTTCGTTTCCCTTAACATACCCGGTGGGCTTTTGGAGCCCTGGGAGCATTAAGCAAACGCATTGGTGATCTACATCATGGCCAGCCTCCTCCAGCGTTGGTATTGGTTAAAAAAACAGCAGACACGGGGTCGGGACCACCTCACTCGGGCTGCTTGGGAACCAGAACCACTGCCGATTGGTGGCGGAACTAGAGCTACCATCGCACCCGGAGCTAGAACCGCTGGCAATTAATGAATGTCCTGAGACAAATGAATGGTATGCTAGGCTTCTATACGTGGCAATTGCTCCCAGCGAAACATCATCAAAGCATGAGTTGGGGCTGGTCTTTTTGCCTATCTCTTTTTTTCGACCCAGACCACAAGCAAATCCCAGATGAACTGTAAACGGCGGGGCAGTGTTGCGGCCTGAGCTGGAACAGCACCGTACCCGGGCAACCGGGCGGCGTCAGAGATCTGTAGCGCCAACTGTTCCCGCAGCAGAGCGCGTCGCGAAAGGTTCCTAGCCCTGTTCCTGGTCCTGCTCGGCGCCACCTGGCGGTGCGCGGCGCTAACAAGTCACGTGACAGCCGACCTCTGGCGGCGGCGGCGGCGTGGCTGCGGCGGTCTCCTTTACATGATTGCGGCCGCGTCGGTCCGCCGTCCCCGGTGGCTCGTGCACGTCTCCGAGCCGCCCCCGCAGCCCAGCACCTGCTCATGCGCGCTGTACGGCCGCCACGCCCCTGCACCATATATAGGCTTAACGTCTGCGCTCTTGTTTGCAGAGATAGCCGGCCCAATGGTCTCGTGATAGCCCCGCACCAAGGGCCAGGCGTCGGCTGCACACAAAATGCTTCTCGGCACCATGGCAGTTATAATGGTGAGTCGACACTAACGTGAGTTGTTTCTTGGTGTGCCCTGCTTATTTGCTCCCACCTTTTGCTGCAATATTTTTATCTAGTGCTTCCTTTAAACATGTGCTTGGCAGATTTTGGAGTATGACTTTGGAACTGTGTAAGCATGACTTTGAAACCGCGGTAAACGAATAAATGCGTCACCTACTAACTCAACATTTTTGTCAATGATGCAAGGTCTTAAGTAGGACTTAATCGAAGTCAGCCTTTAGTCACGCAGGGTGAATGCATTGATGGCGCCAGTCACCCATTATTTACCCTATCTCATGTGATAGCCGTATTGGACTGGTACTAGACACACGCACATATATATATATATATATATATATATATATATATATATATATATATATATATATATATATATATATATATATATATATATATATATATATATATATATATATATATATATATATATATATATCTGTGGTGTGTGACGAGGTGTGTGCCGATTGAGGGAGAAAATTGGACGCCGCTGAATCAGAAACCGTCCATTGAGTACATGACCTTCATGTGACACTCGACATCAAGTTCATGTTGGCAATAAAGTTAATGCTCGCTCGTCATCTCTCATGACATTTGCATTAGCAGTCGCATCAACCGATTGCCTGCTCGAATCGTCAGATAATCTCGAACCATTTTTTTAGAAAGCGAAACTATTAAAGTTTCCCTCTCGGCTGCAAACTTAGCTCACGTCAAGGCCAATTTGGAATTCTGCCATGTGATCTGGGCGGAGAGATGAAATCCCACACACATGCAGATCCATTGCGTGCAGGACAACTGTCTTATTCGGCTACTATTTCACGCCCACAAATCCACTTCATGCCCGCCATATGATCATATCCTACGTCATTTGAAGCTCATTTTCCCCAGCATCAGCAGTGTGTTCCTAAGAATCATCGTCTTGTCGAAATTAAGCTTTGAAATTTATCGGCTTCTCTCTCTCTCTCTCTCTCTCTCTCTCTCTCTCTCTCTCTCTCTCTCCTCTCTCTCTCTCTCTCTCTCTCTCTCTATCTCTCTCTCTCTCCCTCTCTCTTTCTCTCTCTGCATCTACCGCATCAATCGTTCTGGTGCTGCAAATGTTTGCACGAACTCGAGCGCGTATCGCTCAGTACGATCCGGGCGTTCATGAAGAAGGGTCGAGAAGGTCCACAGGGCATTATATGTTCAGAATATCGAATGTGCGCTAAAGGCTAAATGTTAAATCTGCTTCAACCAGGGTCCAGAAACAACCCATGCATTCCCAGTGTCTTCACCCATGGTACTTTAACTTGATCGAGTTTATTTTCGGAGCCTGAACTTACATTGATACCGCTGCTCCCTTCTCGGATTCCTTATCGATGCTTTACGGATTGATTTATTTATTATTTGGGTTTGCGGTCGCATCAACTGCTACTGGTTTTGTAGCGCCCAGATGTCTTCCAGATACCTTTAATTTTAGTGCTTTGTATACTACTAGTTCCACTGCCTGTCAGCGTATTTGTGGTCCTCATTTCATGAAGAGTATGCCATATTCATTAATTATGTCATACGCAGTTGAGGAATGTCATGAACGATCGGTTGAATGTCATGAACGAATGTCATCTGTGAATGGCGTTACAGCTCGGCATTTCAATATTAATGAAGAAATGAACAAACTAATGAATACAAGTTCAAAAAGATCTAACGAAGGTTAGGCAATCCACTAATGCATTAATATTTTCACTCGATTCACACGTTAATGCATTGGTATGATCCCTCGATCCACACGTTGGTATGGTCCTTCGATCCACACGTTAATGGATTAACATAATCCCTCGGTCACATATTAATGCATTAGTATGGTCGCTCCATCCACACGTGAATCGACAAGCCGACTCTGCCAACAGGCTGGCTCCTGGGCCAGCCGGTGTTCTCTTCGCAGTCAAAAAGCGCTTCCATGGTCAGGTAATGCCTCGGTTGAAATTAAAGACGCCGTTTCAGATAGCTAGCACCCCTAGAGCAAATTTGGGCACTCTCCAGGGGCACTTTTGCGCCTCTCCGGATGGAACAAGTAAAAACACCCTTCTAGGCGCCAACTCTCCAGGCAAATATTTGGTTCAACTGGAGAAAATGCCTGTCTATTCCATTATTCACGAAATAAGCAATTATGCTCAAATTATGGCTCTAATGGGTCCAGCGAGATGACATTGGCTGGAATGAGATGAAGATAAGAGGCGGCAGTGAAATGATCTTGCTTGAAGTCATCTGAAGCTGCAGTGACAGCCAATTCATCCGGGGAATTTGACTCTAGTGGTGGATTCAGCGGAGCCTATGTTAACTTTGCTGAAACTGGGAACGAAAATCGCTCCTACCATCTAAAAGCGCAATCATTTTAGGGGTAAATTCGCAAATCTCAAACCAATTCATCATTTTCGGCACATTTTGTCATCGTCGTATCCCCGTTTTATCAAACATGCCCTAGACTCCAGAGGCAGTCACTAAATGTACATTCCCAAGAACGACATTCGCCAAGGAACGGTCGGCAAGATTACTTTTAGTGAATTTTAGTAGCAATGCCGAGCAAAGCGTGCTGTGCATCCGGACATTAATTTCCTTCGGATCATTAGAAGTACTAAATAAACGACCATACAATTTATGAACATGTTTTCTAGTCGTACCTATATAACCTGTCCGGATGCAGCGCTAAACTGTGAATATTTGTTTCTTGTAAGAAGCATGGTATCTAGGGAGAGTAAGCAGTTTTAGTGTAAGAAGCATGGTATCTAGGGAGGGTAGGCAGTTTTAGTGAACTCACCAGGGGGATGCAGTGCCCCCACCCCTTGCTAGCGCAAGGGGTCGCAGTGCCCCAGCGCCCATACTTGCAACCGCCCCTGAATGTAAGGTTTACATGCGTAATTCTAAACGTCAAGGTATGCTGGTCTGTATGGGGTCTATACCGCATACTTCACCTGAGTTGATGCCGATACGTCCCAGACAGAGTTGTCCTACAACACACAATGCCACAGGAAGCCACTATGTAACATCAACACATCAGACACCAGGAACACCAGTTTCGAAACGCCGGCCGACAGCCCTTCCAGTCCAAAGACGTGGTCCTTGGTTGCGCCCGGCTGGCAGGGCTCGAGCAGCGTCTGCCCACACTGCGTGCAGTGCAGGCAGCGAGCGCGTCGCCCACACTGCGTGCAGGGAGGCTCGAGCAGCGTCTGCCCATACTGCGTGCAGGCAGAGCAGTACCAGGCTCGAGCAGCGTCTGCCCACACTGCGTGCAGAGAGAGCAGTGCCAGGCTCGAGCAGCGTCTGCCCACACTGCGTGCAGAGCAGAGCAGTGCCAGGCTCGAGCAGCGTCTGCCATACTGCGTGCAGTGCAGAGCAGTACCAGGCTCGAGCAGCGTCTGCCCACACTGCGTGCAGAGCAGAGCAGTGCCAGGCTCGAGCAGCGTCTGCCCACACTGCGTGCAGAGCAGAGCAGTGCCAGGCTCTCACATCACTACGCACGACATCAGATGATAGTGTGAATTTCTTACCCATTACCTGTCGAGAGGATTTATGCTGACGTTTCCCTCCTGGACTATGCCTGCCATTTCCAGACCCTGGGAATTTCGTCGGTACCTAAATGTGCCGGATACGAGTATAAAAAGCACATTTCTTGTCACGAGACTAAACCAATTGTACCATACCATTCCGTACCTGACCATTCAGTAGCCTCCCTGGACAGGTTGAAGGTCATCAAGCATTTCTTGAAGCTGGGACATCGGCAACTTTACTGGCGGCGCCCGCTTATGGTGTTCACAGCAGACGGAATGTCAAAATAAACGCCAGAACATATTTTAGGTTCGTGCCAAACTATCGCACACCGCTCTTCTCTCGTGCATGTTTAGCCGGTCAGATTCCGTGAAGCCCTCTGAGGTCATATCGGGCGTGATGCACAATGACTAGTAAAAGACTACTTTAGAGTTAGCTGAAGTAAAGAAAGTTGTTAACATTTGATTAGTGTCGTAAAATATCCGGTATGCATTATAGATGCCAAGGGTCATGTGAGTTCAACCGAGATCACCTACCTTATTCGACCTTCAAAAATGCACCAATGCTACCGTAAGTACTGAGAATGTTAAAAAGACATTATCAAATGTCTGAAAGGATTAGCAAGCAGGAGTCAAAATAGCCAGCAAGAAATACGGGCTCGCCACAGATTCTTCAAGCACGCATTCAGAAATCACCCATAACTCAAGGATATGGCAGAACTTGACATGACAGGACAGGCTATTTTTAATCGAAGCATTTATGACCATCCAAGACCATATAGTAAAGTAAGATCATCAGGTGCTGACTTCGTTTCTGCGTGACGTCATGCGCAGACCTTTCGGTCGCGTTGCTGGACTCAGCGGGTCAACCCGATGGCTCGCTTACTCTGCACTTTGCTAGGCAATAAATGCCAATTGGACCAATTTACATGATTCATAGGCACACATTCATAATCGTTGTGGAATGTTGCAACGATTGTACGCTGATGGTACCAACCTAACTTCTATTGGTTGAGTGCAGCCACTGTGGAAATCGTTTACCAGTCCGGACAGCTTACGACTCACGCGGACCAATATTGTTTGATGGACTTTATTTGCATATAAGGAAGGCACCAAGCACTAAGCAGTATATTGAGGTTCACATTCATCAACCACGTAGAGTACTGAGAGATTTGCTCATTGATTGTTCATAGGTGTTTCAAATAAATTGGCCATGGTTATCTCATAATTAAGTGTATCGTTCCGCCTAAAGCGTGAGTCTTTCGTACTATCGGACCGTTCCCGTTACTTACTGTTCCTTGTATTGGCACATGAGCGACGGAAGAGGTATCATAGGGCATGTGTAGACAGGCTTGCGATCTTTTTTTCTGGTTGAATCCCGAAACTGGTGAAATGAAGTGACATTGGGTACACGGAGAGACATTAATTCGGAGCAATCTCGTAGTACGAAGTACGGCGGGCTCCAGTCCGTTCGGTGCACTCACAAACCGACAATGGTCGTCCTGCCTCGCGGTCGAAAATTCTTCCTGGCCCTTAGACGTACGGACAATTGGCAGTATTTGGCTGCAGAAACCTCCCGATGGCCTACCATCCCGGTGTTATTCTCTATTACCATCTTGGTATGCCACCGATATATATATATATATATATATATATATATATATATATATATATATATATATATATATATATATATATATATTTTATATATATATATATATATATATATATATATATATATATATATATATATATATATATATATATATATATATATATATATATATATATATATATATATATATATATATATATATATATATATATATACATATATATATCAGTTTCATCCAAGACCACAGCAAAATAGGCGCTAGAAATATACCTTTGGATACGCCCGAAATCTCAGACTAGCTCCCTACCTACTTCGCCATGCTGGAATACTACATTTCCCAATTCAGTCATGATGTATATTTTCA